>CM034152.1:77199509-77799509 GCA_019776745.2 Taxus chinensis
AAAGAGTGGTTGTCTCCCGGTAACGGTATTGAATTGATGTACACCAATTTCGTAGGCATTGTCACCCAGTAGTGCATTTCTGTTGTCGTCTGGTTTGTATGACAAGAGGAGTTGGCGTACAGGATCTTTTCCACCCTGTCAGACGTTTATGTATTCATAATTCTAGACGGTAACAACTCTGGGATATCAACATTATCCGGAAACAAAGAGAGGATGTTGGACGTCATTTACCTGTGTTGTCGCATGGTAACCTATTAGTGTTTTCACCCAGTGACATTCCCTTATTACTAGACATTCTCGGTTCCATGTACCCATCCTCACCTAATGGTCTCCTCCTTTGCCTATAGATATACCCATCCACATTCATTTTGTCCCATTTACACTTGCATGTTTCTCTAGACTAGAGTTTTCCTAAGCTTCTGCCATTTTTTGCAAATGGTGTGTTCTACGCTAGTTGTCCACTTCCAGTTTTAACCACACGATTTGTTCTACAATCCTCGTATATAGGTATCTGCCAACACCTCTTTTTTCAAAGATTAAAAAGATCAAGATTGAAGATTCATGGCACCAAGAAAAAATTCGATTAGCACTATGTCCTATGTTTACAAAAACCTATTGTATCCACAGTTACTACAACTATTAGAAGACCCACAAATTAAGAGTCAATCTGATTGGACGGGTAACTCAAGGTTCCATAGGATTCTTTACATGCCTCACTATGAGACAAAATACAAGTTGTTAAACAATTTAATGCAAATTTATAATATCTCTGAAGGATCTTTCACATTTTCATTACCATCCAGCCAATCTATCATCATAATAATCCCTGATGATATTCATCACCTAATAGGGATACCCCATCAAAACACATTTCCTGTATCCGCAAAAAACATTCTACCTGATGATCAAAATAAATTTTTAAAGTCTCATTACCATATTTCTATTGAGGTTGAGGTTAATAATCCCTCTAAAAGAGGTATTAACACATAATCAATCAAATACCCCTTTCTCTTGGGCAGTGTACTACCTTCTCTAAACCCTTCTGGTGTTAAATTCTATTTGTGTACATTTCTTTCAACAAGGATTTGCTCTGACCTTGACAAAGCCATTGTGAATCCTAGTAGAGTCATTTCTTCTTCTTGTTTTATTCTTACTTTCTATTATGAGGGTTTTCATGGAATCAAATCAACAACTATTCCAATTACTCTGCACAAGAAGATGGATAAATATGCAATTCCCATAGAATGATAGTTGGTGAGTATTTTATTTTAAAATAATTTTATCTAGATTCTTTTCATAAAGAAAAATCATTTTTAAATCAATTCCCTAAAAAAAATATAATTTGTTTTCAACAAGTCAAAGCAAGCAAAACAATGGTTCGACTTTAATTTGACAGTTCGCGTACATAACCCTGTTGGGCCTGAGGGGTCTGGTTACAACATTGGAGTTGATTTCACCATGACGGATGACTCTATGGTTGTCACTAGCACCCAAAAGCATAGAGGTAGAACAAGAACCAAATCGATGGGCGGTTCTATGGAATCATCCCACAACCAGGATAAACCACATACTAAGGCCAATACATGTTTTAATTTATCCATAATGTATTATTTTTTTATTTTTATTAAATTTTTTATAGATTAATGATAATCTGAGTCTTGACAATGACATATGTCATTTTCCTAATGTGCAGCCTTGTTCGGCACATCATCGAGACACATGGTGTCTACTGTTGCAAACACTACATACATACATGAGTAAGAAGAGATTCATTCTACACCATTTCTTTTCCCTTCAAGTTCTAGTATGAATAAATAGTGATTTCAATTTTATTTATATCAGCCTTTGTTTTAGGATTTTATCATTCTATTTAACTAGTTTTCCTTAAATTCAGATTTTGTTGTGCCACCACCCAGTGCCACATTTTTTTGACTATGGGTAACAACATTCACAACATAAGAAACATTTATTGATTTCACTCTTTTTAAGTTCTTAATTTTTTTTTTGAATTCATAAATATGGCATATGTATATTGTTAAATTATTGATGTTTGCATAAATTTTGCAACCTCAATCTAATATTCAACTTGCGGCCATCCCCACTTCTCAGTGCTTAAGGAGTATAAAATGCCCACCTCCCCTTCCATTTTATGGTAGGGGAAATATGATATTGTTCCTTGAAATGTGCAGGGCGATGCATAATTTTACAATGTTAGAGTTCCCAAAATTTTCAATTGGTGCCATACATAGTGCCAGATGCACTTCTGTTTTAAATAATATCGATATGGATGAGGAGTATATTTGTTTTGACAACATTTATGACATTGCAGTAGTGGGGAAACATAGTGAAGGTCTCACTCATTCTGCACATAAGGAGGTTTCAGTACCACAGCAACCATCCTCTTCAGATCCTCTTTCCCCAACTAGGTAGGAAATTTTGGATGATGATCCAAAAATGAAATTTTTAGTAGATGTCCTTATGGTTGATAATGCTATAACCCTTTTAATGGAAAATGTTCGTCCTGATACTAAGGAACTGAAGATATGGAAGCTCAGATATAAAGCTCTTATCAAATTAATTAATTAAAGATATCATATTTTTAAACACAGGGAAAAACTTTTTTCATTGATTAAAAATGAATCGGTGATGCTTGATGCTTTACTTTCTCAAGCACAATCTGGTAATTATTTCACTAAAAATATTATACAATAATGATAATATTTTGAATATAATGCTTAATAAATTGGCTAATTTGAATGTCGAGGAGTAGTCTTATTGCAATAATTGGAATAGAGACAAGAAACTTGTCACTATTGTAAATGTGGAGAAAGACTGGGTTGTGGTAAGTACTTAATATTGTAAATATTTTAAATTATGTTGTTATTGTTTATCTACTTTCTAACTATGGTATTTTTTAATTGCATTCCAAATACCATACATTGAAGAAGGAGGTGCATGTTTTAGATGAGCACCTGAAAAAAGTGAGAGAAAGTGTACGTAGTGCAATTTCCTTTAAAGAGAAACTTGTTCTGTTAAACAAGGATAACAACACATTGCGTAAGATTATAAATGAACATGGACTATATCTGAATATTAAGTTGAATAAAAAAACTAACGAGGATCCTTCTCTCCTTTTAGAAAGAGATGTAGCAAATGAGGATACACAAAATCTTGAAAATATCAATGCACCTACAAAAAATTAGTCCAATCTGATGTTATAAAAGATAGTTCAAATGTTGATGTTATATAATATCCTCAAGAACAAGGATCCAAATGAAGGAAAACTATTGATGTAAATCATTTTATTTGTCAAATGAAAATATTATCTTGATGTCAAATTGTCAATCGTTGTATTTCTCTTATGTTTGTTTTCAAATGAAAACATTATCTTGATGTCAAATTGCCAATTGTTATATTTCTCTTATGTATGTTTTCAAATGAAAACATTATATTTTTTCAATATTGTACAGTTGATGTGAGATGAATAGTAATACTTTGATTCTATAATCTGGACATACATTGTATAATTTTGTTTCAAATATGTATGCACTCAATATTGAAAACTTTGATGTACATTTTAATGTTAAATATTGATAGTTGATTCTTCATGTATAGATAGACTATAATTATAGTGTATTTTCAAATCTGGTGAATTAAATATAGAAAACATTATATCTAGACTACTATGTTTTTATTAATCCCAATAATAATGATGGGATATATGGATTATAATATATTTGCAAACACGTGTGGAATCAATATTGAGAAATCAAATATTGAACATAATTTCCTAGTAATGAAATTAAATTTAATTACATCATCATGTTTGCAGTTTGTACAACTATTTACTATTTGTGATTTACAAAAATTATAAAAACATATAAGCGATTTAAAATTTCCAAACTTTATATACAAAATATATGTAAAGGAAAAATAAATAAATGATGAGTGAAAATATATATTTTAGAAAATGAATACGTTCAACTGTCTGGTAGCAGAAACAACCCTATCCTAAATGGTCCTTCATCATTTATTTTAATTTTTGCAGTTTCTGGTCCCCCAGAGTCCAAGTCAATTTTTCCATAATCTGAGTCTCCATTAGTTGTTATCTGATTAATGTCTCTCTACTTTGTAAAGGATATCCAAGTAGCTAATGCTCTTTCATATGGAAATGTGTCCACTCTATATCTTGAAACATAGTCTCAAATAAGTTTCCATATTTTTGTCCAATCTGTTATGAAGTTTTGATTTCATAAAATTTAATGTGATAAAAACCCTTTCATCTTCAACAGACCCAAGAATCATCATCTATATGATTTCATATAGTTCTAAGTATTCACTTACATTTTCTCTCAGAAAGCTATTGTGATACATATTTCTACACAATAGTGTGATAGCTCCCATTTCTGTTGGTTGAGCAAGAGTCTTATATTGAGCACTCATTGTCATTGCAATATGATATGAGTAATTTTATATTCAATATACCATTCAATTATCCTCCATTAACATCTGAAGATTTGTAAAAAAAATTCCATTAGTGCAGACATGTATTTCCCGAAGATTTGATCTCTTTTTTCTTCACCAATCATTAGATTCCAGAAATTGGGATTTACAACTCCCATGGCCTCAAATACATCACTATTCTTAAAATTATCTCTAATCTCAAAAAAATTAATGTTTCAGATATCTTAATCAATGTTTTGTGTATCAGAAACTACAGCATCAAAAATAAGGCTTGTGACTGGTACTTCCTGTTATCGCAAAATCACTGCACCCTCTGAATGGCCAGAATGTGAACATGACGTTTGGTGTGATTGGGTAACATGGGATCACCTTTCAAGCTATGGGACTTGGGCTCGAGGTGAACCTTTGGAGAAGGCCAACTTCCTCTTCCTAAACTAAGTGTTGTACTACTCCTAGTGAAATAAAATGGCTATCTAGACCTATGCTACTTTCATGGGGTTTAGGGAAAAGAGAGGTTTTGCAAGAAATGAAACTACTCTAGGAATGGTGATGCACTAAATAAAGGTTATGGATAAACTAATAAAGGGATGGTTCGAAGAGGATGTTATGCACCACAAGACAGCTCACCTATTGCAACTTGGAAATGGTAAGTAACTACCACAGACTAAGAAGCAAGTGTACCCTTTGCCAACCTTGGTTTCCACAAACAATCTTCTGATCTTACGGTGAAGAAGAATGAAACTAAGAAGGGTGAATGGACACCACAACTCAAGCGCATGCAATAAATCCACCACTTGATAAGCACAAAACTTCAAGAACCTGTAATGTAAACTCTGAACTTTCATAGTACACATGTATGTATGAGAAAGGCATAAAGAAATATAAAATTATAGGACTAAGATTAGTCAGAAAACATACACTTTATTACTTCAACAACATGCACAATGCCTCATTACATTTGGAAGAGGAAAAGGTTTCCATTACTTCCATCAACATACAAGAACAACTTGCAGAAGAAGGAGGACTCTTTGAAAGATATTTCAAATGTCAGACCAATACGTACCAATCTCTATTCTATCCCCATTTGAATGAACATCCAACTTACATTTATAGAAGAAGTTGTGAGAGAAGAGAGGAGAAGTAATAAATTCCTTCCTAAATTGAAGGTTCATGATGGTTCATTTACTACAAAGTTGGTTGAACCACTCGAGAAGCTTCCATCATGTGTCATTAATGGCCCGTTGACTTAATCTTCTCAATTAATTAAAGGAATATTTTAATAAAATATTTTATTAATAATAATAATAATAATAAATATTATTATTAAGATATTTTAATCAAAATATTAATTTAACTATATATTAAGTGGGACCCCCCTGAAGACTGGCTTAACTAAGAAAAAGGGAAGGTCCATGAGAAATGGTCAAAAAAGAAAAACTCGATGGTTGGCTCTCTACGCCAACTCACCAAGTTGGTGTTGAGCCCCTATCCTCTGCATGGGCACACTGCCGAGCTCTGTCTCCAACGCATTAACCCACAATCTCGCTCTGCATTTTCCACCCGGGTTCTGTATTGATGTCATCAACCTCCATTCTCATCTCGACCAACTTGCTACATGCATGGTTCGTCCACATAGAGCCTCTCCCTTTGGCTAGACCCACGAGCTCTACTTGTGAGCTCACTGCCGAGCTCCTCTAAGCAAATCCTCACCAATGATCACCTCGAAATCTTTGAACTTGGTGTCGACTCCTTCACTCCAACTCAGTGGCCCACTTTACGCTCACCATCCTGGAACTCAATGCACTCATGCTCAACTTGGCCTTGGCTCGGCCCATGATTCCTTAGTGATATGAATCTTCCAATTGTGCTTGACATGACAACACCATTGAAAGGCTTGCTTGATGTTGAATGAACTGGATTCCACATTAACCTCAAGATGCTTCTCCCACCATCTGATTAACCGAGCTTCCAAGTTTCTGCTATCAAAACACTTCAGGAGCCTTACCTCCATGTCTCCATTCTCCACAAGTATTTTGATTTGGTGAATCCCATGAATTTCATGCCCTGCGATATTTACTCCACCTCAAGTTGTAACTTTCTTCGACATTCCCGTTATGCATTGAACTCCACTCTTCCTCAGGATTCCTCCACCACTGACAAGCTCACACACTTGGCATTCCACATGTTAACTTTACTGACATGATGACTCAGTCTCCACCTTTACCACATTGGGTTTGTATCAACACATCACACCATATTGAGGAGCACTTTCCATGTCACATTTCCTCGGCGGGCCTAACATCTAACCTAGCCCAACCACTCTAATCTTCCAATAGTCATGAATCCCCGAAACTCCCTGACTCGGCTTGACCTCAACATGTTTTCCACATGGCCCATCTCTGTTGTCATTGATTTTCAACATTATGCCACGCGCCTGATATCCTTCCATCACCTTATACCTAGTAACTTGGGTTCAAGAATTAAAAAAAACCCCTCTACTAAAATTTGCATTCACCGAGTCCTTTATGATTTTTTCTTCGAACTAGGCTTAACTCGACTCGACATCCCCACTCTCAAGCTCAACTCGGATAAACATGGAGTCCTTAACAAATCAAAATTTTATTTTCACCTCATAACTCATCCATATCTGATCTTTTCCAATGGGCCCAACTGAGCTCAACATCCCAACTCTGAAATGAGCTCCCCAGCTTTGCATGACTCTTCATGAAAACTAACGACTCGACTCTATGAGCCCAAAATGTTTCCACCGTCAAACTCAACTTCAAACACCATGGAATCACCATCTTTAAACCTAGATCCCCTTTACTACAAGATCCTTATCCTATCCCAACAAAGATGCATTCACATGAGCTCGAACTCCTCACACGACCATGTGCAATCTCCGTGAGCTTATTTGTAAGCTCTTGCAAATAAATTTCTTTTCTCGACTATGGCGAGCTTATTTGTCCTTTTGAGCTTAAGATTCACCTTTGCAATGATGCTTTGGCACTCTGTTCATGTTATTCCCACTGTTTCTGAGCTCAAATATGAGCTATTTTGCTGAGTGAGACCTCCAAACTTGACACCAAGATGATCAACTCGAACTCAAACTGAGATTGACTTCCTCTACATGCCTTTTCAACAGAGGGCATTCATGATGCATTTATTCTTGTCTTGTTCTTGATTCACCTGACCTATTGCCTTGTTGTAGAGAAATCTTCTGCGGCCTCACTTCGGGATAGTCTCTTACGCCATACCATGACCGAGTTTCATATTCCTTCTGCGAGCTCACCAATCCTTCAACATGCTGTGGCTAAGCTTGATAGCTTGTTGAGCTTCAAAATCTCAACTACATCATATGTTGTGATGTTTCTTATTGGTCTCTAACAAATTTCTCCAAATGTGAACCCCTTATCGAATGCTCTACGTGTTATTCCATTGTGCCTAATTCTTCAAGCACCTTGTATCAAGCGATGAGCCAAGCTCATCAAATTAGGCCGCTCCATGTTACACACTACTCGCATCAAAATAGGAAGCCACTCATCACCATGCTGACTTGGCAACTGAATCAATATTATTCGCACCATATCTGTCGACAACTCTGTTGAGTTACCAGGGAGCACTTACCATGGTAGACAAAAAATTATCTGATGAATCAGTCATGTTCCACAAGCACATTCCTGACGACGAGCTTCCCCAAAATTCCCACTTGTTAGCACATAACTTTAGAGTGAAAAAAGGTCCAAATTACCTAGATTGATCGTCCTAAATATCCAGATCCTGGGATCCAATCGTCATAGTTGTACTAAACTCGGCAAAGCTCCCTCGAATCTCCAATTGGCCGGAGGTTCTCAAAATTCCCTGAGCATTGAATTTTCATGTTGGCTCACCATCATTCATACATTCCTCAAGCTATCTTCACTCCACCTTCACTATAACTACGTCATGACTCTTTGAACTCCTAGTGAGCTCACTGCTCTCAAATCCACACTCTGTCCAACTCACGCGGAGCTTCACACATGTGCATTGAACTCCCAATGTTATTCCTAATTGAATCGAATCAAAACTTCATTTATTGGTTGATCTCTTAACAAGCTTCCCCAAATTTAGCTTATTTATTTAAATTCTGAGTCTACTTATGGGATCAATCAACAAGCTATACTATTCGGTGAAAGATCGATCACATGATGAATGCACGAGCTCCCTGATTGAACACCCAAACTCTTAATTAGCTCAAGAACTACCTTAAAACTCATGGCTCGCTACATTCATGAGCTCTACGTCAGTGATTTCACTAACTTGAGTCGAGCTCACCTCAATTACTACTGACTCCTTACAATCTCACTCATCATGACCATCTGCCTCTATCTCGACTCGTCGAGCTATCTGTTAACTCGGCTCGGGGGTTGTATAAATCTCAAACGTTAAATTTTTCTCACTCAGACAAAAAGGCATGAGTCACTCGCCTAGTTGATTCGATCCACTCTGCCTTGTCTAGCCAATGACTCTAGTTGACTCAATCGAGCGAGCTCCAAGATTAATCCTCATCCTCACTTAACTTAGCAACATCGAACTTGATTACACCTCCATCCTTCTTCGTTACTTCCATCTTGGCAAAACCCAATTGAGCGGGATGACTCGCCAAGTTCACCTAACTTGTTTTTACCAAGCTACTTGGTGAGCTATTTTGAGCTTGAAATCCTCTTTCTAACTCACATGATATGATTTTTCTCTGTTTTGTAAATTATGTTTTATTGAAACTGAGGGGGTAATAGAAGCACAATAGGACCTCTGAAACATGATTTATCAATTTTAATAATTTTCTCACACTCCTTGGTGGAAAGTGAGCCTGCAGGGGCCAACCTCGGCTTTATGAGTAAACTCATTAATCTCTAAGATCCAAAATAATAAAACACTCTGAAATGGTCCCGAAATTTCCTGCAATGCCACAAATGTGTTTCCACACAAAATTTTGCATGTAATGTCCCAAAATGTCCCCTGAAATGGTTTCTTCTTCCTAGGGTCCAACTGGCCCACATTGTCCAATTTTTGTTCCAGGGGAAAACATTGGATAACACTTTCTCAATTTTAGAACCTAGTACATAAGGATCTCTGTGGAAAGTGTGCATTGGAATATTTTTCACTTCCATTGAGATAAAAAATGACCATTCATATTAAACTTCAAATAGATATTGGGATCTTTTGTATTTATCAAAACCTTCGAGCTAGTGAATATTGGCTTCTAAAATCAGTCTTGGTTGGAATATAAGCTATCCAAAATCATACATGTACTTGTTTCCTTAATTTTATAAAATCAACAATGTATATAGATATTTCCTGAGCTTGTTTCACCAAGCTGTTTATTTCCTTCAACATTGGAAAAATACTGCATAAAGTTAATAATGTCTCCAAATCTTTCAATCTGTCAAGTGATACAACAAATCTTTAGCCTTGTCAACTTCTCTACAATTCTTGAACATATACCCTGCTAATGACCTATATTCCTAAAAAATCTAGAAGTTGGATGATACAATGATATCCATCTTGTGTCAACATCTTTCGACAATTTTTTACCATTTTTTATTTCAACAAAAAATATCTGAAACTCTAAAAATATTTTAGGATTGCTTGACATGTATAAATGCCCATATAATCTCCTCCACTTTAGCAACATTTTCAAAATTACTTACAATATTGTAAGCGAGATTCATTCTATGAACAATGCAGTGAATACGTATCATATACGAGGAAATGGTTGTTTGAAGGTGAATAAAAATCTCAATTTTTTGACCTTGCATGACAACTGCCCCATCATCTGCAATAAAAATTAGCTTTGTAGAGATTGAATGATCATCCATACTAGTTATTTCTTTCAAATTTTTAATAACAAGTTTGCAGAGGTTCTCAAAATTACAATTCTCCATCATTTTGTGCATACCTAGGAGATGATTTTCCCTCAAATGGTTATTGAAATTGAAAGTGTAGACATGCATGCATACCTAGGATGTATTTTCTATTTTTTTGACCTCATTAATCGACAATGCAACAGAATTTACATTTTTTACCTTCTCTCTCAAATTAGTGATTTCAATTCCTACCATGCACTTTTACATTTCCCGTGCATTGGTATCTAACCAGTGTGTTGTTGTAATGTTTGGAAACCCATTACATTGTGTAGACATCTAAAATGTTGACATCATTAATTACAATTAATTTTTCCCATAAATATCCCAACATCATCCATATAATAATTAATCGCAACATTAATTATTATTATTTTATCCACTTTATCATTTTTACCCTTTTATCATTTTATCATCATTCATGATTTATCCCAAATCCTTTTTATTTCATCCCATCCCAAACCATAATCCTTTCATTCATTAATAATACCCAATTAATAATCCCTATTAACATTTTATAGGAATTTAATATTCCTACATCTCACTTACCACCTACCATACACATCCCTACACCTAGCCTTTCCATTTAATCTCACCCCTGATCATCATTCATTAACCTAATATAATTCTAATCCTAATCACATCCTCACACCTCTAAATCTAGAGGGTTCTATTTCTATAAGCCTCTCTAACTTTCTCTTTTTATTGAATTTTTAATTCAATAGAAACTTATTCCCTCCATGATTTTTTAATTCAAATTCTAGAGTCTTCCACTCTAGAATCATCTAATCCTCACATGCGTTCTCAACCCTTGATCAAAATCCAACATGGATTTATCCTAGCCATTGAATCCTCCACTCTTCAACTATAAATCTATCTCTCCTCCTCCATGAGAGCCATATCTTAAGAATCCATAACCAAAATTTTCCATTTTTATCACTCAATCAATCCATCCACTCTACCAATCCATATTCAATTCACTCCAATCAATCCAATCATTCATCCTTCATCAAGAAATCAAAGGCAATCAAGCGGAGGTGCTGCCCAAAGAGTCTCAAAAATCTAAAGAAAGCACATTTGATCTGCCATCAAGAGCACATCCAAAGCATCAAGGGATTTCTTCATTGGTAAGTGAAGGGATTGCATTTTCTCTCTCTTCCATCCATTGTTCTATCTGAGGTATTTGTTGATAAGATTAGATTATGGAAGTAATTTAGTTGTTTTCTCATATTTCAACACACTAATATTTTTAACATATACATTTTGGTGCCCACCGTGGGGCTTACCCCAAAAAAAATGTAATAACATTTTATATTTAAAACAAACTGTCCAAATTTGAAAAAAAAAAATTGCTTGGATTTGCACTTTAAAATTTCAAATTTTGGATGAAATACTAACTTCTGTGGTCATAGGGATATACTTTGGTGTTTTTGTAAAACCCATGGTGCCTTTGTAAATACTTCAGCACCTTTGTTTTGTCATTTGAAACCCCAAAATTGTAATTTTTTTGTTTGTTTCCATCTTTTGTCAATAGAATGGCGCTTTTGCATATATAATGATGTGTTTCCAGAACTAGTAGCATGTTTGTATATAGTGGTGCATTTGCAAAACTAGTAGTGCATTGGTATATAGTAGAAATTTTACAGAACTAGTAGCGTGTTTGTTGATATAGTAGCGCATTTGTAAAAATAGTAGCATCTTTTTGTATTAGAGTGTTTGTAGATATAGTGGCACATTTGTAGAACTAGTAGCGTGTTTATTATACTTTAGCACTTTTGACCTGAAATAGCACTTTTGTTATGTCAATTAGCACTTTTGTTTTAGTGCAATTTTACTTTGATATTAATCAATCTCGTTAGGTTAATTATTATTTACCTAATATATTAATTATGCATCATATAAATTATTTAATTAATGTTATTAATTAAATAATGTTGTCACATGGTTTTTAAACCATATTTGTCTTTTATTTCCACAGGTATATTTGTTATTATTGTTATAACAATTATGTGCTTCCCGGATGCATTTTGGAAGTTGTTGTAACAATTATTATTGTATTCATATGCTATACAATTCCTATAAGAATTGCAGTACTCCATTTTATTCTTGGTTGATTCAGATTAATAAAATTTACAGGCTTCCGTCCATGTTTACATTTGGTACTAGAGCGAGAATCTAGACCTATGAGCCTGTGAAGGTGTGAAAAAAGAGAGCAGACGAGATAGAGGAGTTTTGGAGAAGTGTTTATAGCATCTGAGAGCCTGTGCAGCCTCCCAACACCATCCCTACCTCCTCACATCCTCCTGTTCATTCCAGGTGTTTGGAACGCAATTTTTTTTTCATTGGTGCACCCAGCACCAGGCAAAATTTGTTGCAGGTATAGAAAATTTTAAAATATATATTCTTAATTTTTTCCCCAATAGGGGTTTTATCTCTAATTTAGAGGATCACTATAGTTTCTACTATTATTAGCAAACCTCTGCATGTGGAGGAAAAATTACAGGTTATTGAGTTATTTGCATTGACTACACCGAGCCTGGTCTGTGTGTTATCCCTATTGACTTGTGTTGGTTTTCACAGTGTAGAGTTTTTTATTGAACAAAATGTGTTGCTTAAAGCACCTATACTACACGAAGAAGACCTGTCTGGTGGGTCGAGCCCATGTTTCATTTGCAGGATTGTATTTCCAATGAGCTTCCACAAATTTTAATGAAGCCTCAACAAATTTCAACGACCGAGTCGTTCCCCAACACAACTCCAGCAAGCCTTTAAGCGATTGGAGTCTTAGATCGGTGCAGCAGTGTAAGAAACGGTTGAAGATTTCCTTCACATTAGCTTGAGTCTTGCCTACATAGCCTACAATCAAACTCTCCACGCCATCCTCCTCTACACAGCTACCATGTGTTCCTGTAAAAGCAAAAGCAGAGGCATCATTCTCCTATACAAAATCGACCACGACCTACACAAAACAAGGAAAAAACGGTGAAGAAACTCAACGGAAATAGCAAAACAAAAAGCGTGGAGATATAAATCAAACAAAGGCATGAAGCTCAAATGCAGGACCTGCATAAACATCACAAGGCGGTTAGCAAAACAATATGAAGGTAAAATCATATATACAAAGCGGTCATGAAAAATTACATAGAGAAATAAATAAAAAAGGCAGATAAAAACACATTGGAGACTCCAGATTTGTTTTTCAAGCCTGGGAACCCTAATCCATGCATGAATCCTACGTGGAACTCCAATTCGTCTCCAAATTCGTTATTTTCATGAGATTAGTCACTTTTTATATATATTAAATATAAAATACTTCACTTCATCTCTTAAGCGCTCATAGAGCCTAAGCGGTTAAGAGGACCGAATTACAAGTGGGAGGTTTGGGGTTCAAATCCCACCCCCAACTTGTATTTTTGAATTTGGCAGAATATTTGGTGGAATCACTAACTTTAGCGAAAAATTCAAATTTAGTTATAACTAACTAAATTTAGCGGGGAAATCCCTAATTTATGGTAAAAAATCCCCATTCAGCCTGTTTTTTCATTCTGGACATTTTTTACTAAAGAAGGACTATCCATAAATTGCATTTTCAGCTATATTTTTGGCGTAGTGGGTCATTTTGGGCTCCAGAGGCCACCAGGGCCCGCAAAACAAAAAAAATTGCCTGTCATTCAATTTTTCCATATTTTTGAATGTAATTGCATGTTGAAATATATTGTACTAATTTGTAGGTTGTCATAAGTCAACTAAAAACTTTGTAACTGATCAGAAACTGGTAGAATTGTAATAAAAAACAACAAAAAAATTGGTTCTGTAACACTCACGAGATCCTAGATCTCATTCGCAGCATTCGGTATATATGGTCCCTCTGGGAAGCACTTTCAGGTAAATTTTTCATGACCACTACTGCACTTAATGCCTAATATAGCTGTAACAACGTCATCTGGGCATCATCCCTATAAATTGACAGGGAGTAATAAGGTCACAGTGCACACATTATGAGTAATCCCATTCGTCTGTGAATGATTGCACAACATAAATCCGGACTAAGAAATGATCCAAGTATATAGCGAATTTACGTGCGCATATGAGGATATTTCTTTGAGCTGGTGTCAATAATCGCACAGACCCCTTTCAATATTGTCTCGGTACCACGTATTGAATTCTTTCACATACGTTAACACCTCTTTCACGCACCGCCGGGTATATAGAAAGGGAGAGCTTCTTCCACGTACCGTCGGGTATATCGGAATGGTGCGTATATAGAAAGGTTTGGTATATCGGACTAACGGTATATAGATTGGGAGACCTAATACTTAGAGTGATAAGAGCCAAAACCTGTTAGTGATATCTGTAAAATGGGCACCAATGCCCCCAAATGTTTTCTTCTGGATTCCCAATTGTACTCAAAGGGAAAAACTATGTTGCATAGAAGACAAAAATCAAGACATAGCTTGAGTTTGAAGAGATCTAGCATGTTTTGAATGGTACTCTGACAAGATCAACTACTGATACAAAACAAAAACGGTAGTTTGATAAAGCAGATCAGAAGGCCAAACTCATCATCTTGTTTGGAGTGTTTGATGATGTGTAACCCCACATTCGAGATGCCAAAACAGCCAAAGAAGCGTGGGATAAGTTGAGCACAGTATACGAGGCCAAGAACAAGAATGTTATACTGAATTTGTAGATTCAGTTACACACATTGAAGTTCAAGCAGAATGAAAATATAGAAGCTTTCTTAAGAAGAGTTACAGAATTGAGGGCTTCACTTCTAGCCCTAGGAGAAGTGGTCAAAGATGATGATCTTGTTCCCATTTTTATGAGAGCACTCCCTTCTCATACCATATTTTTGTAGCAATACTAAACTTGTCAGATACGACAGTTAGTTTTGACAAATTGGTAAACTTACTGCAATAAGAGGAAGTAATGCACAATAGGGATGAAGAAGAAGAACATGCACTTTCTTCACATCAAAAATGGAAAGGAAAAGGTAAAGGAAAACCTAATTCCTATCAAAATTCCAAAAATCAAAATCAGTATCAAGGGGACAGACAATAGAAGAAGCAATGTCCTATCTGTAAAAGAGGACATGACCTCAAATATTTTTGGTACAATACTTACAAGAAAGGTTCATCAAGCAACTCTGGACCTCCACAACAATCTCACAAGGGACATTCTATCTACAATCAAGGGCAAATAAAGGGGAACTAGAAAATAAGACCCCATCAAAAAGGAAACATTACTGAGTAAAAAGAACAGTCAGACAATGAAGACTACTTGTTCACTACTCGATCAAGTGAACCATCCATGTCATCTAGTGATGTTTGGTATTTTGATTCGGGGGCCACTCGAAACATGACCAGCCACAGAGACTAGTTTATTTCGATGAGGGACACACCATCAAAAAATCATGTTTCATTGGGAGATGATTCTTCATATACAGTTCAGGGGATTGGGAACATTTATCTACCCCTTGGTTCACGCAACTATAGACTATCAAATGTCTTATATGTCCCTGGGTTGACAAATAATTTTCTTTCAGTTAGTCAACTCCTTGATCATAACCTAAAAATTGAATTTGATAGTCATTCCAGCAAGAAAACGTGTTTGATTCGAGACAAATCAAGAGGCTCGAAAATAGTTGCGAAATCCTCTAATGTGGGACACATATTTCACCTTGATTTTGTCCACAGAGATGATTAGGCACTTATGGCTAAGAACTCTACCTCAACACATTTGTGGCATTGGAGACTTGGTCATGTAAGTTTCAAGTATCTCGACACACTTCGCCGGTGTAATATGGTACATGGGCTACCATCTCTTCAGAAGGATACAAACAAGTGTCCTCACTACCTAGCAGGAAAACAACACAGAGATTTGTTTCAGAAGAGTACATTTCAAGCTCATGGAAAACTTGACCTAGTTCATACCAATCTTTGCACTCTGATGCAACCAAGTCATTCTAGGTTCCAGTACTTCATGCTTTGTGTTGATGACTATTCATGCTTTTCAAACTTTCAAGAAGTTCAAAGTAGCAATTGAGAACAAAACTGGTCATCACATCAAAACTCTTTGCTCAAATAAAGGGGGGAAATTCACCTGTAATGAGTTTAAAGACTACCCTAATAAACTTATGGGATTCGTCAACAAACGCCTCCTCCACACACACTGCAACAGAATGGTGTTGTTGAGAGAATAAATCGTACTATCATGGAAATGGTACAATGCATGATCAATGACTCTAGACTTGAAAATAGATTCTGGGAAGATGTAGCAAAGATAGTAGTGTATTTTTTGAATAGAGTGCCCACAGTTGCTCTTGAGGGAGTAACACCACAAGAAGCATGGTCAAAACGGAAACCATCTATTGCACACCTTAGAGTATTCGGGTGTAATGCAAGTACGCACATGCCCAAGAAAAATATAAATAAATTGGACATGGAGTCACATAAACTTTTCTTCATTAGGTACAGTGAAGAGACTCTTGGGTACAGATTGATGGATCCTAAGACCAGAAAATCTACACCAGCAGAGATGTTGAGTTTTTTTATAAGAAGGAAGCAGAGACTCCTCCTCCAAACTCACCTAATGTAGATTCTTCTCCAATTGTAAAAATTGAAGCTGATGTTCCCTCAGATGATGAAAGTGAGGATGGGGATGATGGTGTTGATATGATAGAACCACGACCCACATGAACAGTTCAACGTATGCCTAAGTGGTGTACTAGCACATTACGAGATGCAAGAATGGATTCTCCACTGGATATATCCACCCCTGGACCACGGACTCACAGTAAAGTAAGAGAAGAAGTTAAATTTTCTTTGATGAGTAGAGTTATTGAATCTGATGATCCCTCTACAGTCTAGGAATCCCTATAGTCAAAAGCTTGGAAAGATGCCATGGATTATGAATATCAATAAGTGATGAAGAATAACACTTGGCAACTTGTCGATCTTCCACTAGGAAAGAAACGCATTGGATGCAGATGGATATTTAAAACAAAGTACAAAGTAGATGGGATAGTGGATGAGTACAAATAAAAACTTGTAGCAAAGGGGTATGCAAAAAAATAAGGCATAGAGTACGAGGAGACATTTCCTCCCACAGCTAAGATCAAAATGATCAGGATGATCTTTGCTCTATCTTCTCAGTTTGGTATAAATTCCACCAGATGGACATAAAAAGTGCCTTCTAAATGGATATTTACAAGAAGAAGAAGTCTACATGACTCAACCTCAGGGATATGTAGTACCTAGTCAAGAAGCAAAGGTATGCAGACTCAGGAAATATTTGTATGGCCTTAAACAGGTACCCCAGGCATGGTACATCAAGATTGATGAGCATCTTGTACAACAAGGATTTGTTACAAATATATACGATCCCAATCTCTACCTCAAAAATCAAGGGGGGGGAGATTGTGATTTTTGTTGGTTATGTCGACGATGTAGTCATCACTGGCAGTTTAGTGAAGATGATCGATGCAACGAAGAAATATCTTAATCAATCGTTCGACATGATTGATCTCAGGATGATGCATTATTGTCTTAGATTGGAAGCATGGTAGAAACATAATCACATTTTTGTATCTCTCATATGAAATATACCAAGACAACGCTCGATAAATTCAGGATGATGGATTACACACTAATTGCTACACATATGGAGAACAGATTGTAGTTATCTCATTTAGATCCATCTCCTTTGGTAAATGCCACTCTCTTTTGGTAGTTTATTGGGAGTATCATTTACTTGACCTACACTAGACTAGATATCGGCTTTGTAGTGAGCTATCTATTCATGTTCATGTAGCAACCCAAAGTTTGTCATTGGAAAGCAGAAAGGTCCATTTTGAGATATCTCAAAGGATCTATGGACCTTGGTCTAGAATACAAGAAGAACGATAACTTATTTTGGACCGGATATTTGGATTCAGATCATTCAGGTAACATTGATGATAGAAAATCCACTTCTGTATTTGTATTCTTTATGGGATCTGGACCGATATCATGGGGAACCAAGAAACAACACTTCGTTTCTCGCTCTTCCACAGAAGCCGAGTATCGTTTTGTAGGAGAATCTGTCTGTGAAGCGATATGGCTACGTCGCATACTGGAAGGACTTGGAATACCACAGGACAAACCCACCACCATGTATGTTGACAATGAAGGTGCTCTCAAACTTGTTCGCAATCCTATTTTTCACGAGAGAACAAAACACATTGAGGTACAGGTTCATTTCATATGCAAGCATGTGTTGAAGCACAACATCCAGCTTCAATTTTGTCCAATAGCTAAACAATGGGCATATATCTTCACAAAGTCACTTGCACGTGACAAGTTCGAGTTGTTCAGAGAGTTCCTCTCCTTATCCCTTAAAACAATGCACAATTAAGGGGGGGAATGTTAGGTTAATTATTATTTACCTAATATAATAATTATGCATCATATAAATTATTTAATTAATGTTATTAATTAAATAATGTTGTTATATGGTTTTTAAACCATATTTGTCTTTTATTTCCATAGGTATATTTTTTATGATTGTTATAACAATTATGTGCTTCTCGGATGCATTTTGGAAGTTGTGGTAACAATTATTATTGTATGCATATGTTGTACAATTCCTATAAGAATTGTAGCACTCCATTGTATTCTTGGTTGATTCATATTAATAAAATTTATAGGCTTTCATCCCTCTTTACAAATCTAATCACATTTTTGTGTTTTGGTGGTGTTTTACAAGGTTTAACATTCTATTTTTACATTAATATTACAGGATAAGGGGAAACTCCACCAATTTTAATACTCATTTTGTTTTTTTTGTAACATTTGTAGTGTTAGGACCTTGATTAATCAAAAAAATACTAATAATCCTTTTTACAACTTAAACGGTCCAAGAATATTGCGGTATAAATAACAACTAGTAATACTCTTGTTTTGTAGCTCGTTTAGTCCAAGAAATTGGGTTCAAAAAATAAAACTGCTAATCCTTGTTTTATAGGGCCTCTTTTTGAATACCCAATCATCAAAATACAAATCTTTATCGTTTCATTTTATCATCTAGTATCTAATTATCTTTCATTTACCATCCTTTTGTGTATTTTCCTTTGTTTTGCATTCATCCCAAAACCGAAACCGTGTATGCTCTCCTCTCGCATCCTAAGACGCTCTTAAGGATCAAAAGTGTCTAGCTAACCCATTTTTTATTTTATAGGGGAAACCTAACGTGGAAGTGATATACATGCACTTGTCATAGTCCTAGGTGTCTCATGACTATGGGCTTCATCTCCACGCACGTAGACACACCTCATGTTCCAGCGTGGTATACAAATACTTGGGTAGTTTTCGTTATTGGCTAAGTGTTTTCTTGTTTTAAGAGTGGCGTGAAGTGAGGGGATTCCACCTCCCAAAACCCAATCCTTAGATAACATCCTTACAAAAATGACTTGGGCCCAATGTACCACAAGGTATATTCGAGACTCCCCCAGTGAGCCTTTACATCCTAGACTAGGTAGCCCTTTGGCCGCATATCAAGCTATAGTGTAAGGAGGTCACTCTCCCTAAGATCACTCGCTAGCCATCCCCACATTGACACATATATGGAGAGACAATTTTGGTACCATTTTTAGTGTGTGGTATTGAAAGTGGGATATATCTTGGTTGTAATCCCACTTGACTAGTTAGGGTGTGTGTTACATGTTTGTTTCTTATTTGTGAACACCTTAAACCATCCCATCACATTAAATGTGTAATCAATCAAACAATATCCCAATCAAAATCCCATCACTAACCTCAATCAAAAATCCTAATCTAAAACTAATCACCCGCACACCTTATCAAACCATGGCCTTTGATCCTCAATTCCCATCCTCTCCAAACCAACTTCCAAACCCCTACCTCTTTTCTAAATCCATCAGCCAAGTTATCCCATCATCCCCCACCCATCAAAGTCAACAATATCACTTTGGCCACGAATTCCCACACACCATCCAACACATTAACAAACAAATCTCAAACTTAACATCATACCTTAACTAATCCTCTCTTCGTCATCCAAATCACCCATCCCATGTTGATCCTAACATCCTAAAAACCATCAAACTACTCAACCAACAAATATCTGATCTTAAATTTTTAATCAACCAACTACCCTCTAAATTATCATCCCCCAACCAATCCCATCCACAATACCCCCTTCCTAATATCCCCACCCCTCACCCAATTGACCTCCTCCTTGAGGAACCCAAATCATCTCAATCCACCCCTCAACCTAAACCACCTAAACCACTATCCCCACAAGCTAAATACATCAAATTTTACCACCTTACTAACGTACACCTAGACCAAGAGGACCTCCTTTATTCCCTCACTAATTTAACCACCAATTTTAAGCCTACACAACCATCCCAAACCCAAACCTCCAAGTCCCTCATAAATCATCATGAACCAAAAATTACTCCCATTAATACTTATGTACCACCATCCAAAATCTCAAATTCTAAATCTAATCATCGTCAAACCTATAATCAAGTCTCATTCACATATCCACAACAATCCCAAAAACTTAACCCAAAGTTATCAACCTTCACATCGCATCCTATTCCTCCATACTCATCAGCTTCATCACCCCAATCCAATCCTAGGAACTTTCTCCTGGATAGTCCTACATCCCCTAATCCACCATCAAATTCAACCTCTAAGCTTATTTCATCCCTTCTTTCACCTATGTACAATCCTATCAAAACTATCTCATCCAACATGACTGCTAAGTCACCCTCATCCTCTTCTACCCCCAATCCTATACCATCAAATGTGGCTCTTACGAAACCCTCATCCTCTTCATCCAGACCTAAGCCTATCTCATCCCCTCCATCACCTAAATCTAACAATATCATATCCTCTAATCCTATTTCATCTCCACCATCCCCCAATCCTAAAACATCTAACGTGACTCCTAAGTGACCAATTCCTAAACCTAAAAAACCCAATCCCAATCCTATCCCCACCCCATCTCCTACCCAATCTAACGATCCTCATATGCCACCTTCATCTACTTCATCCCCTAATTCGACCAAATCTAATGTGATTCCTACATCACACATATATCCCAAATCTCCTTCATCCCCAACATCACCAAAATATAATGCAACCCTCATATCACACCCATCCCCTTCATCTAAATCTACCCCATCTGCTTCATCTATATCTACTAATCCCAAACAATCTAATCGTAAGCCAAAACTATCCACCTTAAAACATAATAAGAGTCAAAATTACCTCTTAACACTGGTGTTACTATGTGCTTATTGAAATATTTTAAAATGTCCATGTTGCGTTTTATTTTTCCATGAGTTCTTTTCTCATTTTCAATAGGATCCATCGTATGGGTGATTTTGAAGTCTTTATATGTGACAAAAATATATAAGTTTCAAATAAGATCTATAAAAAGAAAATGCAAGACATTGTGGAAAATAAAGATCATTCTACATGATAAAATGGAAACATGAGCTAGGCTACTGAATAGGGTTATGCAAACATGATATTAGATCATCTCATGGTTTCATACTTTCTTGTTACTAAACAAAAATGTTGTCCTATATTTTTGCATGGGAAAAATTCACCCAAAAATAGGACAACTATACCCTAGTTTCAAAAAAAATCCATATCATACCTTTCCAGACACCCCCAAATTAACCTACCTCTTATATTCAAGTCCATTATTGTCCTTCGGTAGCCCATATCTTAAATTCATCATTCCCCCTAGGTGATTTAGGAAAATCAAGATCATTCAAGTATGTTGGAGCAACGGCTTTCAAGACAAGTTTGCAACAAACATAGAAAGGGATTTCATCAACCTTTCTAAACCAAGTGCATCATCACCGGAGTAGTAAAAGTGGCTCATTTTCATCATGGAGGTGTATCTAGGATCCAAAAACATCATTGAAATGTTTAAGGTAAAATCTTGAAAGTTTCGTAGGTTTAGGATATGGTTCACTGAAATCAAGTTTTTGAGCCTAAAGGAGCTCGCATCGTAAAAAGAACATGATCTTGAAGGAGTGATTCCGGGAGCTCCGGAAAGAGATGAGAGCCAAATAATTTTTCATTGGAAATCAATTTAATTCCCCTACATGGTGGAGAAAATATATCATCTCTAAGCACCATATGTTTTTCAAACCAACTCATTCTTTCCATGCACAACGAGAAATCTCGAGAAAAAAAGGATATTTTCAGGGTGTTTCAGTAATATTCAATCCTTTTTTACCCTCACCATTCTTCTCAAAATGTCATTTTTATGAAAAATCATATAAATAACTACCTGAAAACTCTTCTGGGAGCTCAAGTTACGACCTTTTCAAGTCGGATTTCAAAGTACGCTCTTCGACACAACCAAAATTTCAAAGGGATGTGTGGCATCACCAAATTAAGGTGAAATTTCATGTCCATATTTCACCTTACCAAAGGGACATGAGGTGCACAAAATTTCACCCTCCCTATATTCATCCTTCTAGACACCCATATAACCTAGACACTCCCTCTTAAGCACCTTTAACTGGTTTGACTTGCTCCTCCACCTAACCCTGCATGAGTGACACTTTTCAAGCATGGGCTAAGGCATATTTTTGTGCACCTATTTTTCCAATCCAAAGGGACAATGGGGAAAAAAAATTAACCCCACCTCCTCCCATCATTTTCAAAGCTATACATTGTAAAGATAGCCATTTTTTGCTCAAACGCCTCACATGTTCCCCACGCTGCCGAAACTCTGCCAAAATTTTCTTTGAATCCTTCCTCCACCATTTCAATTTCCTTACACAATCCTTTTCCCTACATATCTCCATGACTTAATAATATTAAAATATAAAGAAATCTATATTTTTGAAGACGGAAAGCAAGATTTTTTCCTTAGAAGACTTCAAAGCCCGCGAAGGAAAATTATTTGTAACTAAAAAAATGAGTACATGAATCAACATACCATTTTTGTAATCATCTAGTTTTTTAGAGGTCGTTATATTCCAAGCAATATATTTCACATGTACACCTTGAATTATTTGCAGTGAAGAAACCCCAATTTCTAATTCAATAAAATCTAAATTTTATATATTAATCTAAATGTACAAAAATTCCATAAATGAAATATAAGTGTTATACAATTTATTTTATTTTTATAAATGAAAGGAATTAAGAAGGATAAGGTACTTACCTGAATTCAACCTACCTCATAGTGATATGGGACTAAGTAGTATAATGGAACAGTGGAATAGAGTGTCACAATGAACCTCAAAAAATTGCAGTGGAGGTAGATCTGGCAAGAATGGAGTGCCTGGAGAAGGATGAGGGTTTCTGGGGCACTCTAGTCTACAGTCAAGGTGCTCTGGTTTGCTGAAAAAGGTCATAATCTAATTCTAATATGGTTGCTAGGTCTTCGTAATTATTTTCCTTTGGTCCGTGAATGTCGCACTTGGTTCGTTGATGTTGCTGTAAACCTGCAATGAATAATCACCTACAAAACCCCACACAAAGCATCAAACCCTTAAAAAAGAAAGATGCAAAAATTAACAGGTCAAACTTTCCTCATATGCCACAATGATGGTCTTACAATTAAGCATTGCACTACATCTCAGACCGAATGTAGTTATATGTGTTTGTGTGCAATAGTGCTTCTAGGTCTCCCTTGCGCTAATGACGCCAAGATATGGGGCAATAACTATATAAAAATTCAAAATTGTGGATGGAATAGAATGAAATCCCCTTCCTATGTCGTGTGTATGTAGAGTAATAGCTCAAATGCAATCCCTTTCTCTATGTAGGTAGATAATCCTTTATAAGAATAGTATGTCCATGTAATTGTATATATGTTATGTTTATATAGGGATCTCTTGTTCGAATTTCAACACTAATGACCCGACACGATGAATAGTACCTCGAGAGATGAGAGGAAAAACAAAAAATATTGACCTAAAATGTCAAAAATAAGATCAAACACAAAGAGGGAAAGGGTGTCCAAGATTGACAAGAGCGCATGGCACTTTTTTCCAGCCTTGGGCACTATTGTCTAGAGACAGGTGATGATAAATGAGTGATAACTGAAAAACAGGGATCCATGAGACCTTACCAAAACTATGTGTATGAGTGACAAATGTGAAAGACAAAACATAATGAAGACCAACAAGACCAACAGACAGACAATGAGATGAGTCATCATTGAATACTTTCTTTACACAAGATCCATATATAAAACAACATACTTAGCGGTATAATAATAGTGTTAACATATTTACCACCACGTTATGTTGGTGAGTGAAATCTCAATAACATAAAGTAGATAGAGATGCATACCTGAAAATTCCAGAGAATCCCATGTCGTTGAAGTACACGAAGAGTGTAGTAGAATTATGTGTCAAGTAATAAAATATAGTGTGATGAACCATGGATCAACGTGTCGATCCATGTGGCGTAACGAGAGATGTGAGACTATTATGAGGAGTGTTAAACAAGATTGATGATTTTGATTTTGAATTATTGTCGTTGATGGATATGTGATGGTGAAGGGAGTGATCAGTTCCCAACCAAGCTGTGCATGTGTATGTGTGAGAAACTAGGGATTTGGGTGTCCTTCCTCTAGAGGAAGAGTGTAGGGAGAGAATTCTAGTGTCTCTCCAACCTTTAAGTACATCCTCAAAAAATCTAGTCACTGTAGGCAAACATAGATCAAATTTTGGAGATTTTTGGATCCATATTTTTCAATCAAATGTGTTAACCCATATGGGAGTATTATAGGAAAGGAAATGACATCTCACTACCCCCACTCCAAGGGTGTCACCAAAATGTGCATGTGGTGGCTACCATGTTAGATCATCTGGAAACAATCATGAAATGAAGAATAACTTCCCAAGTTAGGTCATCTAGGAAAGTGGTGATATAACTCCCAAGTTAGGTCATCTGGGAGGATAGATACGTTGTTTTCATCTTGATTGGTTGATGTGATTTTGATTATTGAGAGATTGAACTATATGTGATTGATTGATAGGTTACTCATAGAGATATTTTATGATTGTTGCCCCCAAGTTAGGTCATTAGGGAGAATTGCTAGAAAGTGATGTGAAATATCGTAAGGTGTATGAGAATTTTTTTGATAATGATGAATTATGAATGTAGCTTGATGGCGTAATGGTGTAAGGGGAATTATAGGATGACCCCAATTGTATGCCCCCCTTTCCGTGAAAGGGGAAGTGATGAGGAGAATGAACGTTGAGCCGAAAGTAAGTGTGTAATGATGTAATGGATAACGTATAAGAGATATCGCCAAAGTGTGTACATATTGAGAGGAAAACTATTTGAGGAATATCATGAGTAAGGTGTATGATAAAATAGTACATGGAATTCTGAAAATAATGCCACAAACATGATATAAATTGGAGTAAGAATGTTGAAAATATGTGAGAAATCATGTGGTGTGTATTAGTAGAGAAAATGAGTGTGAAGACTGACTATAGTAAAGTGAACAATGAAAAGTTAGTATAAATAGTAATGTGATAAAGTGAATAGGTAACTCATTAATCTTTTGTGTAAGTTTGATAGTGATATCTGAGTGCGTGAGGATGTCACAAGTTAGAAAACCACGACCAAGTTGATTTGAGATGGTAGCAACATCCGTAGCATCACATACGACGGTGAAGTTGGTAAGCATGATTGTTTTCAAAAAATGTGCTGATAGTGGTCGTTATTTGATGAATTTTTGTGAAAAAATTATTTTTAAATTTCTCGACATTTTAGATCTGTACAAAAGCAATGAAGGTGTTGATGACCTTCAGGTTAGAAGTTTCCAAACCTAGGAACTAGTGTCCTACTCTGGGCACCCTAGTCTTATGCCTGGGTGTCCATTTCCAGAAAGCATGAGATTGAACCCAGATTGTTGTAGATGTAAAAATGGAAGTGTGTTGATGTTTTAGATGCATATGTTTGTCTAGTATTTTTGTGTTGTTATTGTTATATAACACATGGATATATGGATGCAAGCGATCCATATTGGTCATTGATTGTGGACACATCTATCCACACATTAACGCGGAATGTGCCCATAGACATACTAATGGTTGGATGCATGCTAGAGCATGTAGATGATATTGCAGGTGAGTATGCCCATTTGTTTGAGTCAGTTCTGATAGCATCAGCGACATGTACAGTGCTATTAAGCGAGTGAGACGAGGCACGAGAGAATACATGGCAAGCTAGAGAGGCCATCGGTGGAGGTCCTTTAGCTTAGGATGTATTTGCACAGTTTGTGGAGTTACAAAGTCGTTTTGTAGATCAGTCTACGGAGAACAAACTATTGCATAGGTAGGTAGAGAGATATAGAGGTCGCAATCAACAACACAAAGTTAGTGGCGAGGCTTCTAGTTTTAGGACTTTGGCATTTCCAGAGAGTGATAGCGATGATGGGATATGATATCAATGTATTGATGTAGGGGAGTTACCTCCCAATGATGAGATGTTTTTTAACTATGATTGTAAATGATGTATATAGATGGGTTCATTGTCGTATGATCAGTGTATTTAATGTACATTATTGTGATGATGATGTATGATTTATTTGATTGAAATTACTTATATATGATGTGTGATTTGTTTGAATATTGTTTGCATTTTTTGAATTGATTTTCAATGGGTAAATGTTGATGCGAAATAATGTTATGATGATATAACATGTATAATTATAGATGATGTATATAATGTGATTACGCAAAGTTGAATTGTATGTATGAATAAAGTTGTGATTAAAAATGAATAATGTGTAAGAGTAAAATATGATCACATGTTAGTATTATGAGGATAGAGGAGGGGAGATTAGTAATTCCCCCAGCGTATAGATGATGAGTTTCATTTAGATAAGACCCCCCAGTAGTCAAGAATGAACCATAAAGCAAGAGTATGTCATCGGGAAATGATTCGATACTATGCGCTAGATGAATCAAGAAGGCGTGTGAAGAGAGGTTCTTATTGAAATAGATCCCTCAACAGTCATGTAAGAATGTAAGTGTGTCATCGGGGGTAAGGTGATATAAATCACCAACCAAAGACCAAGCTGACATGAAGTGGTGGAAACATGTGGAATGGAAGTAGCATGAGTGTAGTAGCCAAATTGAATGTCATGTGGAGAAGTTCTCATGATGGGTGAAATAGTGGTAGGAAGCACAAATGAAGAAGTTTGTGGAAGCCAATGTGTAGCGATATCATGATACGGCAGATGATACGGTGCAGTGATGGATGGATGTGATGGATAGCGTGCGTGAGTAATAACCTGCGGTGGTGAATGAACAATGACCTTAGAACTAGAAGGAGATAAATCAACTGGAGTAACAACATGAGGGAGAGGGGATATATACTGCTCACATGATCAAGAACCAAAAGAAATGATGCCCTTGTCTTCTAATTGTTTCAAGCGATCATGAAGGGAATAACATTAGTTGTCCCAATGGCCATTAATACAGTGATAGTTATAGTAAGGTCTATCATGCTAGCGTTGCAAGCAATGTGGTGGATGGTGCTGGTTGGAAGGGAGGTGAATCAATCACCTATTAAGCAATGCACACAGCACATCATGAGTTCTAGTGTGATGAGAGAATTGTTTTGGTCCTCATGAAGCAGGTGTAGAAGTCTGAGGTATAGCCTAACATGGAGTACGAGATGGAGGATGCTTATGTGATGGAGTAGATGGAATATGTTTGTGAGGTGGAGGAGATGGAGATAGTGCAAAATGATCAACGTATGGGACCGGAGAATAACTAGATGATGTAGCAGTAGTAGTAATAGGAAGAGGATCTATAACATGTGTAGCAAGGAAATATTGTTCTAAGTCAATGACCTTATAGTATAAAAGTGTGAATGATTCACATGTATCATATTGCAATTGTTATTTCAAGGCAGGAATCAAATCGTGATAGAAGATTAATTACTTCTCTATGTCAATAGGTTAAAAACTAGCTGGTGTATGCAAGCATTAAATCATAGAATGTAATCAATGACAGGTTTTGTTTTGACCTGATGTAAAGAAGTTAAATGATCATATGTAACTACAGGGCCATTGTTGATGATGAAGCGACGGAGAAAATCTTATTCCATCTCACAATAAATGCTAATAGATCCAAAGGGAAGATGTGTGTACCATTGGAGAGTGACATCTATGACACTTTGGTCAAAGGATTTAAGTGACAGTCGATCATTAGAATATGAAGCCATAGCCATACGGTAAAATTTTAGATGTAAGTATAGATTTCCAGTACCATCGAAACATGAAAATGTAGGCATAACAAAATCCTTAGGAAATGTTGAGTTATGGATATTTTTGGAAATATGATTTTCATGCAATGAATTATTGTCAATGGAAGCATAATATGCCTTAGTTTCTAATGTGAGGGATTGGACTTACGATTGTAAGTGACCGACAACATGCATGAGGGACAAGAAATCATGTGAAGGAATAATAGAGGATGGCAATAATGTGTTAAGTGGTTTTAATTTACCATTATGAGTAAACATAGGGATATCAAGAGAAGACATAAGAGATTCTGATGCTAAGGTCACACAAGAAGGTGGTACCAAAGGATTAATAGGTGACAAAGGACATGGAACATCCATAGAAGAAGTAGGACTAGCATCGAAAATATTCCTAGGAGAGGAAGTGTCAAATGGAGATGTGGTAGTAGGAGAAGATGAAGTAATAGATAGAGACGAAGTGACATGAGGAGATGAACAAATAGACGGAGATGGCTCATGCATGTTATTAGATAAAACCTCAAAAGAAGATGATAATGGAGCAGGGAATTCACACTCAGCAGTATGCAAAGAGGTATAATCATGACTGTCAATTGTTTCATCAAAATCAAAGAAAGAATAAGATAGAAGAATGTCATTAAGTGTATCATCAACATAACATGAAGGTGAATGTGAACTAGTATATGATGTATCATGAGAAGCATTGTTAGAAATAGAGGCAACATGACATGTAGCTGGAGTAGTGTCCTGACTAGTATGAGAATTAATATGCACATGTGTGTTATTGTCAAGGCCAAGCATGAAATTAATGAGAGTATCATCTAGATTTTTTTTGGAAATATCATAAGGAGGATCATGGATAACAGTATAACATGGTGTACAATGATTTAATCTCATCGAATCAAACACATTTCCAATGGTAGAATTATCAAAGCTAGTAGCCACATTCCATTTGTTAGCTAATAGCTGTTGAATATGACCTGGCATAGCAATATCACGATATAGGACAGTAAGTTCAGCTATGGTTGCCTCATCATATATTGGATTAATACTAACATGAGGCATGGTTAGTTGAGAAGGAGAAGAGATATCCTAAGCCATTAGGGTTTTAGTGGATCCTAGGGTAAATAGTTCTAATCTACGGGTTCACCAAAATGATTCAATAAAATTTAAATTTTATATATGAATCTAAATGTACGTAAATGTCATAAATGAAATATATTTAAATATAAGTGTTATACAATTTATTTGATTTCTATAAATCAAAGGAAATAAGAAGGATAAGGCACTTACCTAAATTTGACTTACCTCGCGGTGATTTGGGACTGAGTAATATAATGGATTAGCAAAATAGAGTGTCACAACAAAACTCAAAAAATTACATCAAAGGTAGATCTGGCCAGACTGGGGCACTTAGAGAAGGATGAGGGCACCTAGGGAACTCTGGTCTGTGATCTGGGCACCCTGGTCTACGGAAAGGGGCTGAATCTGATTCTGATATGGTCGCTAGATCTTCGTAATTATTTTCCTTTCGTCACGTGAGTGTCGCACTTGGTTCACTGATGTCACCATAAACCTCCAATGAAGAATTGCCTGTAAAAACCCACAAAAAGCATCACACCCTAAAAAATAAAGAAGGAAATGGAGGGGTTAGACTTTCCTAAGATGCCATAATGGTGGTCTTACAACTAAGCATTACACTACATCTCAGACCTAATGTAGTTTTGTGTTTTTGTGTGTGCAATAGTGCTTCTAGGTCGTCCTCGCGCCAGTGACACCAAGATAGGGGCAAGAACTAGATAAAAATGTAAATAGGTGGATGGAATAGAATGAACTCCCCTTCCTATGTAGTGTGTATGTAGAGTAATAGTGCAAATGCACTCCCTTGCTTTATGTAGATAGCTATCCCTTGATAATAATAGTTTGCCCATATAATGGTATGTATGTTGTATCTATAAAGGGATCTTGTGTTTGAATTTCAACACTAATGATCCAACATGTTGACTAGTACCTCAGGAGATGGGAGGGAAAAATAACAATACTGACCTCAAATGTCAAAAATAAGATCAAACACAAAGAGGACAAGGGCGCATAGGATTCACAGGAATGTCTGGCACTCTCGTCCATCCATGGGCGCTATTGTCCAAAGACAGGTGACGAAAAATAAGTGATAAATGACAGACAGGGATCCCTAAGACCTTACCAGAATTGTTTGTATGAGTGATGAATGCGCAAGACAAAAAGTAACGAAGACCAACGGATGGACAATGGTATGGGTCATCAATTAATACTTTCCTTAAGCAAGATCCATATAGAAAAAAACATACTTAGTGGTATAATAATAGTGTTAAGTGTGTGATTTTGTGTCTAGAGTTTCCCCGCGATAAAATTTTAAATTTTAAAATCTCCATTTCCAGAGCTTGGGTTGTTGTGAAATTTAAGAGGTGCATTGAAGAGAAAAAACCCATACAATAAAATTTATTTCATCGCAAATCCGAGGCACATAAACCCACTTTCCAAAAATAGTAAGCCTTCCTACATGGGCACTTGTTATTTTTGGTAAGTAATCACCAAAGGCAGTGTTAACCAAGGACACCCATAAGGTCAGAATGAGTGGTCAGTGCCAAAAATGGTAAAAATTTCCACTTACTAAAAATATTAATTTTCCTACATGGACACTTGACATTATCAGTAAGTCATATAGAAAAGAAGTCTAGGAAAAAGCAGTGTACACAAGGGTAATCCAAAAAGCTAACTTCACCACTCGTAGCCGAGAAGGGTGGAAATTTTTCATTTACTAAAAATAGTAAATCCCCCTTTTCGGATGCAAAAAGTATTCCAGGAAGCATAAATTTCAAGTTCACAGATTGTTCCAGTTTCCCATTCATTTATGCAACCCAAAGATCAAAATAATGGTGGCACTTCGTGCTTCGGGTGATTGTTTCATTGTGGAATGGGCATTCTTCAGTACTCAAATGCACTTCATCATAGCCTTTCAATCAGTACATCAATGTGGCCATGTTGTAAGGGTCATGAAAGGATTGGTTTCAAGCTTCAATCTCTTCAGAGAGGATCGTCATGAGCGACACTCATGGTCACCAAAGGAATCATTCAACAGTGTTTCTAAACACTTAGTTTTGGGTGTCTTTGCATCATCCAAAGAATTTTTCTCATGGTGTGAAGCATCAAGGTTTACAGTTCATCATTACATTAGAGCATTTCACCAATTCATCAGTGCAGCAGAGATGATCTTCATCAGATATAGATTTTTCTTCATCTATGCTTCAGAGAATACCCACCCTCCTTATGTCTTTCTCCCCATTCTTTCTCTCTCCTTTCTAATTCTTCATTGGGCTTCATCATTGTATTTCATCCTATTCACTTAAGCTACCTATTTTAAAATTGTAAAATTAATTTCTCAAAATTATAAGAGAAATACTTAATTTATGGAAAACTAAAAGGTCGCAAGTGGAATATGGAACATGAAGAGTCATGTGAGGTAGGTGAAAGGACAATTTACATTGCTATAAAGTTGGATGGCCTCTCCATTCCAATGGATCCTAGATTTTGGAAAATTTCCACTCTATAGAAATTTTGGATTGTAGTAGTTGAGCTTTGTATCAATGCACAAGAAATAAGAGCTACATTTCTTCTATTTCCCTTTCTTGCGTGTTCCTCTATTCCTTTCTTTATACAACTTTGTGAATGTCAATGAATGAGAAAATAGTTTTTTGCTTTTCTTGATAAGGAGATCTCTTAAACTTGGTGTTCATAATCTTATCTTGTCTTGATGTCTGTAACAAGGTTTTTGTTCTTCTATATTGAATTTTGAACTACTCTAGTTACTGGGTGTGAACCCTGTGAATGTTCTACTTACAACAGTAACTCCCCTCCTAATTTCCCTCCTTCTCCCTAACTCGTTGTAATTTCCTCCCTTGTACCCTCGTACAATAATTTTGCAACAGGTTCAGTGGATTGTTCCTGTGTGATCCCTGACCTACTTAGTCAACCAAGAAAATTTAGTTTAGGTTTAGATTATTCACATTCAATAATGTGAGTTATATCATTCAATGTAGAGGGGTGTAGCCCCGTGAACGTTGGTGGAGACACCTAATTTGCCATATCAACAAATTTTCTCACCAACAGACAACACAAATAAAATTTATCATCCAGCAACATGTTCTTGCTACCATTCGACATTGCATAATCACCTTATCGGTTGACATCATGTATTTATATTGTCATCCGGTAATAGTTTTGCAAAAAAAAACCTTGACAGATTGATAGTTAAAACTTTTTCACTTACCTGTTTTGCTTATTCCTTCAGATTTTTGGCTTATACTCTCGTATTTTTAGAGGTTTATTCACTTTTACCTTCAGCTTATAATAGTTTATTGTATTACTATATTATGGCGAATTAAGCCTATATATAATATTATATTATAACATGAACGTGAATATATTAATATTGGTCGGCCCTTAGTGGAAACACTAAGGCAAAATTATGGTCAAATTTTATAAGGACCCGTAAACTTTTTCTGAACGCTTCAAAATTCAAAAATCCTAATATTCGACATTTCCTTTAATCCCTAATATCCTTTTATTACAAATGGGTTTGATGTCGTAATGGAAGTGGGTGCACTACTAACATAATGATTGGTCAGTTATGCGATGAGTTTTTATTCTTGGTCAACCTTCTTCTTTTCCCCTCTGATGTCATTAGATTATAGTTTTCATTTTCAATGATCACTATATTGATTTTTTATATTACTTATTTACTGAATAAGTATTGTTTTTACTTGCAATCATTAAATATATAGGTCTATACATTAATAGTTCTTGAATGTTGATAAATGTTAATATCATTTTGAAACATATATATATCAAGCGATTTTGATGATATGGTACATTATGTGTGTTATTTGCATAACTCTTACTCAAATCATCCTTTAAATCCTTATTCAGATTCTTCTACAAATAGGTCTCATGTGGTTCCTAACATTTATGACTCTCTATCTAATCATAACTGATTTTGTTTTTAAATTCATGTAGTATATGTTTATATATTATATTTTATTCAATTTTTAAAATGTTTAGATATTTATTTATAAAAGAATTGTCATTTTCTATGGTTCTGAGAGTGATCTAATTTATCTACCGAGGAAGAGAATAGGTAGAGATGGAAGAGGAAGAGGAAGAATGGGAAGGGGCCACAATTTTGGAGAGATTATCTCAATTTTTATGGTAAACCTCAATATGTCTATTGTTTTGTACTCTACTTCATTGAAAACACCTATAAAATCACCATCCACTTTTGATATTAATACCTTAGATTAAAAATAGGAAGAAGAAGAAGAGTAAGCTTAAAGAAATGTACAAGAAATTGAGTTATCAATTGTCATGAGAGAAAATATAAAAGATAATGTGATTTTAATTTGTAGACCTTATGATCTAGAGTCGCTAGGGGATTTGGAATTTCCAAGAATATTTTTGGGACAATATGATACAAAGTTTTAAACTTTAAATCAATTAGTGCATGGCCGATAAACAATAGGTTCATATGTGCTTTCAAAGCACTTGGTCATTCCTCAAATTACATGGTGGATACTCACTCAAAAATAGAGATTTCTATTTATCTCAAGTCCTTACAAAATCTACAATAACAATGTAACCTGACTACGTAGCTCACAAACTCATTAAAATTTTGGTGAATTCATTATGGACCTATCCTCAACTGGTTTTGTTGGCTTAGTGCTTTCTTCTTTTCATTTCTAGCTAATTTTATTCATTATTTTCTAACATCCTCGCCATCTCTATATCTAGTGCATATAAAGCCAACCGTTATTGAACTATTTGAAGGGAGGCCTTCCCAATGGGATCTATTCCCACTTGTTCTAATTCGAAAGTAGTTGAATTATTATTGAGCTATCGCATCATCTATATGTCTTTTATTTTTTCGTTTTTTTATCTAGAATTGTACACCTCATCATGAAATATTTACTCCCTCTATTGGAACGTTCCTATGAATATTTGTCCTTCTAACTCCTTTATATCTTACCCAATGTGTTTATGTAATCCCTTGTTATATAGTGGTCCTAGCCTCTACATTGGCTAATGTAGCGCAACCATCGTGTTTTTTTGCTTTCTGTGCAATATACCTTACTTTCCAGTTGCCTTTATTTCATGCAATAATCCATTAAATTATCCTTATGCACCTATATGATCTCTCCCACACATATTTCTTATTGTATCACAAACCTCCTACTTGATCTCTTACAAATTTTTTTATTGTACCCAATTTTCCTTCCTTTTATGGTGTTTATTAGGGAAAAATTAAGGAATTTGTGGACAAAATACTTGTAAAAAGAGTTGAAAATCTTTATATATTAGAATTCGCATTGGTGGTGAAGGCGGATGTTGATCTAGTGGAAAACATGGAAAAAACATTAAAAAATAGTTGCAAATAATGAAAAATCTAGCCTTATTTCTGTAAGTTTTTAAATTTTTTGTTAAATGGCCTTTTTCAATGTCCTCTCTATGTTAGTCTTGACACTTTAGATTTCCCTTTTCAAGCTTTCAGCAATGAGTTTTATAGAGGTATATAAGTGTTCATTTTTTGTGCGTGTAGCGTTGCTTTCGTGTGTAGAATAAATAAGGAAATGACTCAAACTGATTATTGTGTTTTTGAAGGAAATTATCCTTGTTTCTCTCACTCGACATTCTACTCCTTGTTTATGCATTGCTTTGATCCCATCAAAATTAGATCAGTAAGAAATATCTGTGGATGGTTTAAACTTGGCTTGTTTATTTCACGTGTAACTCATGGGAATTATCACACTTGGGAGGACTTAGAAATAAAGATTCAAAGGTTTAATTTTTTTGTAACATCTTAGAGCACCGATTGCCACCACATGATTGGGATTAAAAACTCTGTAGAAAAGGGAAGATAAATATTTGATGTTATCCGAACGATCAGAACATTAATGGAGAACACATGTCAATAATCACTAATAGATGCCATTCTATGGAAAGTTAATATTAGTAAAGCATTGAATCTTGATTGATTCCATGTGTCTATAATCAACACTCAATAGAAAAGGGACTTATCAAGGTGAGTGTTAAGATGTGTCAAGCATAGAAACATTGATGAATACCAAGGGTCTACGATTGACACAAATTGGAGGTTTGGTGGGAGAAATACAGTGATATAGTTAATGCTGTCAAAATTCAAATTTTAAATGCCACTATTTTCTCATTACTAGTTAATGTGATCGTCCACACAAACTAAGAATTAAAAAATGAAAGGCTAAAAAGGCTCGCATTAAACTTTGAATGGTTTAAAAAAATCCTTTTCTATAAAATTTCGGTGTAACCTAATGCAATTTATTACATAGATCATTGAAGGATATTAAAACTCTATTGAATCATATGTGTGAAGGTATAATAGAGGAAGGACTAAATAACATCAAAGAAGTCTCCCAAGAAAGACGAGTCCACTTTAGGAACATAATAAGAATTTTGAGATACTTTGTTCACAAAAGGTCTTTTAGCTTACATTAAGAATTACGAGACATTTTCTAGGAGATAAATGATTTTTATCATTTTTATAGAGGGAAGGAACTCTCTAATGCGGAAAAATTTAATTATGAATCTATAAAACTGATTAGAGACTTTGGACTGCACAAAATTGTAGCTAAACCATAGGTTTTCCCATGTGGAGACTTTTTTGAAGATGTCTTTTCTACATTCATTCTTTAGGATGGGAAAATCTTCTCCAAGGCTATGTTAGTACAGAATCACAATACCCCCGAATGGCCTGGGTGTAAAGTGGGGCATTCGGTGTGATTGCACAACATGGGACCATCTCTCAAGTTGTGAGACTTGCAAAACTTGAGATGGACCTCCGGAGAAAGCCGGTTCTTGATTCCTAAACTACTTGCCACAAGCTACTCCAGTCGAGCAGAATCTAATCTATCCTAATCTAACCATTCCAAGGGGATGAGGAGAAAGAGAGAGGGTGAAAGACCCTACACTAAGCGGTGATACACCAGGAAAGGAAGTGGTTGAATCACATATTTGACTGCCTGAAGTGGAGAGAGGTGAGTAGAGGAGAGGGTGGAAAGAATGCACCACGGACCAGAGATAGATTTCACATAGAACACCACTTCAAAACCCATTAAGCACAGCTCCCATAACATGCAAAAAACATCATAATATGCACAAGTATACCCTGTAATGATGAGAGGTAAGAAGAGACAATAAAATAAGCCAAGGATGGACAGATGCATCACGAAACAAATTCTATTGCTCCAAAATGTTACACGGTACATCATCGGTGGACAAGAGGTAAGAAACCACCATTACAGAGCCATGGGAGGAGGCTTAGACTCCGCATTCTACCCTAAGGAAGAAAGAGAGAGGGGACAGAGGAGAAACAATGACCAACAACCTTTGAATATGCCACTTAATTACAATATATAGAAGAATGAGAGAGAAAGAGAGGGAAGAATTTGAATCCTGCTTCAACCACCTTGAGATATGCATTGAATCCTACTTTGAAAGCTCAACCACTATCAATCAATGCCCCTCCCAAATCCACCTACAATCTGTCGATTCTGGTTCCCTAGTGGATAAAATTAAATCTAGTCTGGTAGTTGGAGAAAGCAAATTCTATATTAATGGCCTGGAATTTTTTTTCCCATTTTTCACCCACTAAAGCCTATTAAGAATGATATTTTATGTTTCCATGGCATAGAGGGCGTCGAGACGTTTCCAAAAAGTCTTCTCCCACCCAAATTTGAGTTTCTAGTCAAAAGATATGGTTGTTTGAATATTTGGATCGCAGGAGCACAATATTTAAAGAGTTTATCCATACAAGGTTCACGTGGTAGTCTCGAGCATCTATAAGATTCAAACCCTTCCTTTTGATTTTGAAATCACGTCGGACTGACATGTGGCAGCTTCCGTGGGCTCCTTTGTATTTTTCTGAAGACTCTTTGCTTGGCGGGGCCAAAATTCTAACCCTGGACACGTGGAGGCCTCGTGCTTGTTTAGAAACCCGCTCCGAATTTTACTTTTGAAATAGCGTCATGTTGACACTTGGCTCCTTCCCATGGCCTGCCTCTGCTTTGACTATTCAAACCTCGACTCTGTCCCTTTTTGAACCTGGTACACGTGGAAAAATTGCGCTCATTTGGAAACCCGCTCAGGATTTTACCTTTGAAGGAGCGTCATAAGGATACGTGGAACCTTCCACCTACATTCTTATACTTAACCAATTTAGGCCCACTTTTGAATTTGACCTCTGTTGACCACTAGCCACGTGGAGGGCTGGCACAAGTTTGAGTCTCCACTTTGGGCTCCCATCTTGAAATTGCATCGTTGAGACGCTTGGCACCCTCCGCTAACTCTTAGAATTTTCAACGGCTGGTGCACCTTTTGGGGCTCTAGACACATGGAGGCTTGGTGCTTGTTTGAGTCTCTGCTCTTTGGATTTATCTTTGAAGTAGCGTCGTTTGGACACTTGGCAGCTTCCGCCATCTCCTCCATACTTAGCCAACTTTGGGGCTCATTCTAAATCATTTACAGAGCCTGAAGACTTCGAACCTTCTCCGTTTCTTTTCCTTTGAGCCTCTGGATTCTTTTACACTGTTCTCTTCCTTACAGACCCTGCTTCTCCATTTTAGATTCTTGCCTGCAACCTGTTTGTTGGATTTTAAGCATGGGCTCATTCGACAGAACCATTTCTTGAATTTCGTCCTGCATGGGATCATGTTTGATCAATTTTTTTTTTTTGTGGGTGGGGGGAATTGGGATAACATGCTACTCAAAAGATCATTCCTTTAACATCCAATGAGACATTTAACAATATGTATAAAATGGACCCTCTCACCATTTCCTATAATTATAATATTGTTAAGGACACATGAATGAGAGGAATGTGTTTGAAGATATGATATGATGGGAAATAAATCCCTCTATAATAAAACAAAGGTAGAAATTGGTGGTTCCTATTGAATTATTCAGAAAATGGGTTTGAGTAAGCATGATATTGTTAAATAAATCATATTGAATAGATAAGGATGACCATGTCAATAAAACATGGGTTCCTTTATTAGGGATGATCATAAAATATGATAAAACATATTTTTTGGAACTGATATAATTTAATTTTAAATTCATTGGGATCATGTAGTGCAAGGAGGTATTTTTAACATGTTTTCCTACTTGGTGGACCTTTTTTTTGCTTCTCTCACCTTTGCATGCAAATTTTCTAACTAGTTACATACTACTATTTCTTTATTGCATGTAGTTTTTAATAATAATCATGGTCATGTTATTAGATAAATAAATGAAGATTTATATCTTATTATTTATTTTTCCATCCATGGTGTTGCAAGGCCTAGAATGCTCTCGGCCACACAAGAATCATTCAAACTCATTGGATCCTATTAGTACTATAGGAATTGTACCATTGTTAGGATAGAGGGGTGTTTGAAACCTCCTTTCAAACTACCAAGACAAGTTATAGATAGACTTTTTTCCATAGAGATAGCTTGGTAATTTAAAAATGGCATTGGAGAATGGTGCAAGAAGGTTTCACAGAGGCATTATCCTAATCTCCAATTTTATGGGAGAAATATATTTTTACAACATACCCTACACTGCAAAAAAAATAGGAAACATAGGAAATATGAGGACATTGGAATACACATTTTTAGGGGATGGGAACATCAGGGTAGGGTGGTTAGAAATTTGCAAAAAAAAGAGCTTAAATATCCAAACCATTATGTGCATTGTACTTCAATAGACGATCATTTTTCACATGAATCTAATCAACGTGGATGAAGTGCTAGACAAAATCGTAGCTACAAGATTGGTCAAGGATTTTCATGATGATAAAGCTCAAGCATCATCACCTCCTTGTTCTCCTAAGAATATAGGGGAGGGTTTCTAAAGAATTATTTTAAGAAAATTTCCTCCATCCCCTTCTCCAATAGAAAAGGCATACACAACAATAGAAGTGAATCCTTCCTGCACTCAAATAAGACCTTTAGGGTAGGTGTATCCAATGACCACATTGCCTTAAATTTTAAGTAGGACTATGATTGGAGAAGTTAATATAAATCCTATTAATGTAGTGATTAGAAAAGGAAAAGGAAATAAAATGGAGGTTGATACTAGTTCACTCATTTAGATCACTCTTGTCTCCCCTCCCAAGGCTCTAGAGAATCATGTTTCCATTGCCTCTATGGTTGGTATGGTAAGCACTACTCCCCTTTCCCATATTATGACTAGTGAAGGTGCTTATATTTTGGCTATTTCTATCCATCTTCTTTGTAGTCTTTATTTACCCAATATAATCTAGGCATGTTGACACTTCATCCAGACAAGTATGGAAGCTCACCCAAAGCACGTGAAGCCTCCAGGTCTCTCCTTTGTTTTCTTATCAAGATGTTAGACATGCATATTCATAGTCATAACCATTCATGAAAAAAGATACATCATAACTTAGAAATTAGGTAACACGTATGATAAGGAAATCATTCATAGAAAATGAATAAGAATATTTGAACGCCCATCAAGCTATGTTCAGACATAGTCACCTTAGCAATGTAAACACAATTGCCCATTTTAAAACATAATTGATTATACAATAATTATGTTGATTACATTATACTATTTATAACTATGCATTTTACCATGCGCGCTCACATAATGCTCATACATACTCAAAAAGCTTCATACTACTCAGCACTTAAAACCCACAACTAGAACTCAGAGCTTAGAACTAACTAGTATTTACAAGGACACGTCACCTATATATATACATGGTGGGGGATTTACCTTCACCATTTACATGCACCTTTCCTTAATATAGGTGTGCTCTAATAATGACTCGCATTCTTTTCTAACTCTGCTTTACAATAGATCAAGCTATAAATAGATTCTTTTAACCATACTTTAATTCCTAAAATTAGGAATTCACCATGTGTTGCCTTTGTCTTTATTTACATGTGATTTATCCTATTTATATACCTTGTTTGTCTGCTAAGTCTTCTTGATTTTTTCTATTCTTATTCAATGCTCTAAAAATGGTTGTCCCAAATATGCATGTATGTACAAAAGCCCTTCGCGCATTGACATGTTCCTCTGTGGTGTGTGCACCTCCATGAATTATCATGTCTCACTTTTCTCCTTGTGTGCAAGCTTCCACGTAGTCCTTCAAACCTGTATGAATTTTTTTATACCATGCACGCATCCTCCTATGCACAATCCTTCGTGTATAATTGACACTTAGTCATTATTGTGACCATCATTACCCCACACTAGGGATATTGTCTATCCTTGGTAATATTGCAAACAAACATGTTTCTCCAAATAATCATTGAAGAATGAAATAATAAAGAATATAAGAAAGAATATGGGTTTCCACCCCAAGAATTAAATAATTAGAATTTGATAGGCACGCTCGCGTCAACACTCAAGCCTTCTGGGGTAGAAGTATTTTTGCAAATTCCTTTTCCAAATTATTTTCTAACTCTTTCCAGCCTTATAACTCTCTTGTTTCTTTTCCAGGTGTGGCCTCTACAATAGCAGATAGTTATGCAAGATTAAATTATTCTATCTTCTACTTGACCTCTTTAACTATCACACCAAGGTCCAAGGCCACTCCCTCTAATGTTTCTATCCTACGTATGACCAAAGGGAAGATCTCTTTGAGCCTTATCCCAAGTGTTTCCTTCACGGTCTTAATCAAATCTCTTTTCTCCTGGACCTCGGTCATTACCTTTTTGCACTTGGCCCTATTATTATTCATGTTGCCCTACATTTTCTTTAATTATGCCTACTCATTGGCAGTCTCAAAATTAGGTCAAAATATTGGTAGTGATAAAAAAAAATCCTTCCTTCCGTGCGGCTTTTTGACTTATGTTGCCAATGATTTATGCTCCACAATATTCTTTTCCACTTGTTCTTTATTACTCTTCTTTTGCACAGCTAACTCTTATGTCGTCAGACCTATTCCATCCTTCTTCTCGTGCAACATCTGCACCAAGTCTTCTAATTAATGCAACTTTGTAGGGTACTCATCTTGGGCATTATCAAATAGGTCTCAGCACGTCGTTGTGATTCCTTTTACTATATTTTCTGCCTTCTTGTACGCTGCACATGTTTGTTCCATTTCTTCCTCCAAACTTTGTTCTAGCCTCTTAGTCTCATTATCTTTGTGCTCCCCATCCTCTCACATCCTCCTAATGGTGGAATCTTTATTAAAAATTCTTAATCACACCTCCATGGAAATTTTATTAAGTGCATTGCATGCTTTTTCATCCGTTAACAATTGGGATTCAACAACGGGAAATGTTTCCCATGGAAATTACTTTAATCGCATCTTAGAGAGTGATTCCTTATTCACTTCGAACTTTGGCTCTTCAATACGCACCTAATAGTTCCATTAGATTATTTTACTTGTGCATGGAAGGGCTTCATTCTTATCAAATGTTCCGCAATAGAAGAATTCATCTGTGGGTGTTGAATTTTGGTATTTGGCCCTTAGTACCTTCATGGGATCATCAATGTATTACATTTGGGGCCTTGTTGAGATTGCCTTCACATTCTCCCCTTCGCACATTGTTTCTTCATCACCTTCTTTGCAATATTAAATTACATGTCACTTGTTTCTCCTATGCCTGTAACCTCCCCATTTCCTTCTTCATCATCTTTCTCTACCTCCTCCTCACACTCAACCTTGTGCTCTTCTTCATGTTCCCTTTCATCTCCTGCAACACCTGTATTTTCCTCAATTGGCTCTCCATTTCCTTCTTTCTATTCTCCATCCCCTCTTGGCTCTTCTTCATTTCATGCATCACATGCCTCTTCATCATCATCATCTAAGTTATATATGACCAAGGGATTATTCTCTCACACAACCTCCTCTTTATTGACATTATTTTCTAAGTTCCCTGCATCTTCTTCATTGGAAACCACCCTTGGCTTCTTATTCTTCATACTTGGTTTTGTTGGTGCGACTAAAGGTGAATTCTTGGGCACCTCATAAGTACTTACACCTTTAATCTTCTCTCTGCACTCTTGCTATATATTTTGTCTTCATCTTTGGTCTAGTGTAGTTTCATATTCCTTGTTCACTTCATCTTCTTATGTGTCCTCTTCTTGAGGAGGATTCTCCTCGCACCTATTCTTTGTTATTCCTACAATTTTCTTCATATGCGATGGCTTTAGGAGATGAATATCTCATTCACTTAAGTACTTCACATCCTTCATCTTGTGCAGGAGATAGATGAATATCTTAAATGCTTTCTTTCCCACTACAACGGTCATGTGACTCAGGTCCATGTTGTCATATTCTACCATATCCACATATTCTGACCTAGATGGGTATACATTGGTGGTGCATTAGATATGATATTCTGAGTCAACACTATCTACATCAAATTTCAGCTTGTGCGCTTCTTTTATTCGGGCCACCGCACTCTAGAAGTATTTTTTTGTAAAGGAAAATGGAAACTTGCACCATAGGCCAAATTCTCCATTACTAAGCTTGAACCTGTTAAGGCAGAATTTTCAGTGTACCGCAAATTTGACCTTTCCATTTAGCATCGAGGAAATTCCCTAGGCACGTGCCATTCATTTTCAAATGCCTCGTGCATTTGTTTGTACTATTTTTCCACATGTAGTTTGTAGGGGTTTGTTATCGCCCCATCACATGTAAATGTTGCAATCTTATCTGCGGATGACTTTTTATCTACTCGATACATCAACATTTTATCCTTTGGGTTGTTTGGTACCTTGATCTCCCCAAAGACAATTTAACAGTAGAGATGCACCCCAAGTTATCTTCTCACCTTTTTCTACTTAGAACCCTGCTTCCTCAACTTTCCCATTAGTAATGTAAAGCGCAATGTTATAAAGGGTTTTCTACGACATCTTATGCACAACATGCAGCCACTTCATGTTTACCTGTGACAATCTTTCAGACATACCCAACTTACAAATGACAAGGTGCAATGTAACTCTTGTGTCAGATTCAGTGATGATTTTGATATCAAATGCACAATTTCCTTGTTGATGGTTGAACTTCATGGTAGTTTCTTCCACTACCTCATCATCTTCTAATTCATGCCCAATCTCAACTCTTGAGCTACACAAATTGGTGACCCTTTCAATCAACTATGTGGTGATGCACATTCTCCTCCATGTAAATTAGAATAAGTCTTAATGAACCCGTGACATGAGCCACTAGTAGAGGTGCTATGGCTTGCCAAAGTATGGTAATTTATATAATTGGATAAATCCAGTGCTCTCTAAGTCCTTATGTATTGTATCATCGATGACCAACTTCCCTTTTGATGTCCTCTACGGAAATTCTTTCATGACATCTTGCCTTATCTCTCCTTTCGTGACCTTTGTGAAATGAATGTAATCATTTATTTTACATTTTGTAAGTTTAGATACCCATGTCTACCCTATTATAACCTTAGGTGGGTATTGCATCTCAAATAATCAATCCTCTAGTGCAACATCAACAATTATCTTCTTACCCTTGCTCTTTCCCTTGGGTGATTGCTTGACTATGGGTGCCTTCTTTGGTTTCATTGCTTCTGTTCTTTGTAATTAATCAACAACTTCAACTTACTATGTGCCCTAGGTGCTTAAGTTCACTTACTCAAATCTTATGCTTCAGCGTCGAGTGTCCAACTCTTCAATCCACCCTTCCTTCTCTTGTGCCCTAATCTAGTTTTACAAATCTGTGTCCTAAATTCACAAACCCTAGTTCCTCACCCTCGACCGCAAACCTTCACCTCAAAACCCCACTTCCACCACCCTTTTCAGATACAACTTCAAACCATGATCTCTTCAATACCAAGGTATGTGTGCTCAATCACTCGGTTTTCTAGTTTAGTTGGCTCTCTAGTTTATTCTTGCACTTAACTCTATTCTTCTCACTTAGCTCTTAGTTACACCAATTCTCAAAATCAAGGTATAAAGTACATCACCCGCACCCCTTTTATAGGTTATCAAATTTTTATCGCATTAATTAGACTCCACTACCATTGTTCCAGAGCTTTAAATGTGTTTTTTCTTTTTCCCATGTTTTTTCCTACTTTATTTCATGTGTGGTAATCGTAACCTTCTAGCGCGCTACTACTTCCCATACTACAGTCTTCCTTGCATGCACCTCCTTGCATCACACACAATCTTCCTTTGTGCCACTTGTCAAGTAGTATATCATGTTTTTACCTCCCTTGTGTTACATTATGGGGCCCTCTGGGTGGTTTCCAACATCTGAGAATTTTTTTCAAACCCTATCAACATTAAATACTTGATGCACTTCCCTTTGCTTCATGCATCCCTAATACATGTCCATCAAGCACCATTCTTTCACATTGTCACGTGCACAAATACACTCATTTAACATGCACCTTCCTCATACCAATGTGTAGCCCTGAACCAAATCCATTAGACGTACCAGTATCACATAGTCTCTTTTACGCGCACTTGTACCTATTCCACCCAACACTAAAAGTATGTTTGGTCCTCTATGAATTAACTTACCAAATAGTAATCAAATCCTACATGTGAACACACTTATTACAACAACAAAAAATCACAATATAAAGGGAACTCTAATCTAAGATTGCAATGTTGCCTTATTGCAAACACAAAATAAGTTTATTTATATTAGGGCTTCAGCGTACTCCCATTGAAGTAATTGGGCAACCATGTGTCATCCAATGCCTATAATTGAAATGCGTCGGATTCTAAAATATTAGTTACTACAAATGGTTCCAACCAATGAACTTTCAACTTCCCAAGATGGCATGCAAACTTGGAGTCATATAGCAACACCATATTCCCAACAGTAAAGAAATTTTTCTTGATATGCCTATCATGTCAAGTCTTTTATTTTTCCTTTTCTATCTTCTAAATCCAATGTGCAATGGTGCGCCTCTCATCTAGTTGCATCAATTTTTCAATGCGCTCATCGACTGCATGTTCATCATCCAATCCACCTACCATGCAATATGCAGGGAGGGTAACATAAATTAAACAAGTAAAACAACCTCTACGTCAAACACCAACTTAAAGGGTGTGGCATTGTTCAACCATTTGTAAGTTGTCATGTATGCCCATATAATGGATAAAACCTTATCATCCCAATATTTTCTTCCAAAATCATATATCTTCGTCAAAGTCTATCCCAAAATCTTGTTGAATCTTCATTCATTCCATTGGCCTGGGGATGATAGGGGTAGTCTTATGGTGTGTTATCATAAAATCTATTAGTAGGATTCTAATAGTTTCATTTAGAAAATGAGTCCCTATATCACTTGTAATACTTAAGGGACATCCATACCTACTTATGATGATTTCCTATAAAAACCTAGCTTTTGTTACTGCAGTACAATCCTTTATAGGTGAATCCTCTGCCAACCTTGTCAAATAATATGTGGATGTCATGATATAACATGCCCATGTCCTGCGCGTAGGTGGTGTAATGAGGCCTAAAAATTCAATTTCCCACTTCTTAAATGGTTTCGTGTTCGTTATGGGCCTCAATGGCATCTCATCCTTGTTTCAAAGCTTTCCTATTCTCTAACAGTGATCACATGTTTTTGCAAAATCCTTAGTGTCCTTATACAATGTTTCCCACCATAAGCCATCCAATAAGGTCTTGTGCATCATAGCCTCACCTGTATAGTGTCCTCCAGCTATTCCACTATGAGGTTACTCCATGATAGCTTCACGTGCATGCTCAAGCACACATCTTTGTAATACCTCATCTATGTCCATCTTATACAGATCTCCTCCAACGAGGTTATAAGGCACAGCGTGAATACCAAACTACTTATTTTCCAAAGTCTTCATACCCTCTGGTGCAATCCCCATGCACAAGAATACTGCAATATCCTCTAAAAAAATGGGCATGTGGTTCAATCTAAATAGTTTAACATCTGACATAGTGTCTTTTATCCTCTATGTGTCCTCTTCAAATTTGTTGGTTTTACTATTATTATAAAATCAAACTCTTGAAACAAAAGGATCCATCAACATATGTGCCCCTGTAAGACTGGTTTCTTTACCAAGTACTTCAATGTCATGTTATCTTTGTAAAAGATGAATGGTTTGTCTAATAAGAAATATCTAAACTTGTGAAGCATATAGATCATAGATAATGTTTCATGCTCCATATTTGTATAGTTTTTCTCAACTGGTGTCAAATTTCTACTTGACAAAAATATAGGTTAATCAACATTTCCTTTGCCTAGTTATGCCAACACTTCTCCAATTTCCATACCAGATGCATCTACATGTACATGAAAAGGCTTGTTCGAAGAAGGGAAATGTAGGATACACGGAGTTGTTAGTTTCTCCTTCAAGGTATCAAAGGCATGTTGTTGCACGTCACCCCAATAAAACTTTCCCTTGGCCTTGATAAATTATTCATAGGGCACGGTGATCTTGGCATAACCCTTGATAAAATAATTGTAGTAACCAGTGTGCCCTAAGAAACCGTGCACTTCACTCTGATCGGTAGGTTTCTTCAACCCCAAAATGACTAAAATCTTAGGTTATTCTACCAACAGTCCTTCACAAATGATATATCAAAATAATGTGCCAAAGGGGGTGGAAAATTGATTAACTAAAATAGAAATATTATAGTGTAATCTAATGTTATATAAAGCAGTAAATAAATGGAGTAAAATGCAGTAAAGTAGACCCAAACAATCTAAGCAATGAAATATAAAACCCTAGTGTGCAAGAAGGATTAAGAAAATCCTTAGTTGATTCATTGATGTGTTAGGACTGTGTCACAGTGGAGACTAGTTGAACAGGAGGAGGAAATGATTGCACATGAGCCCAAGAAAGTACATATCTGTACTGTCTAGTTAGACTGGGGCACCTAGGGCACTCTGGTCTGTAATCTGGGTGCCCTAGTCTATGAAAAACCTCTACAAACCTCCTCCAAGGTGTCACTGCATGTTCGCATGTGTTTGCTTCCTGTCACACTAATGTTATTGAACTACGATGGATGTCACTATAAATAGGAGATGGAAGAATCACCTGTAAAACCCCAGACAAAGCATCAAAACCATAAAAAAATAAAGATGCATATGAAGAGGTCAAACTATCCTCAGCGGCCACAATAGTGAGCTTATAACTGATCATTGCACTACATCTCAGAACCAATACAATTCTATGTGTGTGTGTGTGTGTAAATCATGCCCAAGGTTTCTCTTGTACCAGTCACACTTTGTGAAGTAGCGAGAAAATAACAAGATGTAGAATGTAGTAAATGTGTGCATGGAAACAATAAACTCCCCTCCTATGAAGTGTGATGTAGGTCAACCAGCCTTATGTGCTTTGTGATGGAGCTAGATGGATATAAATGTAGCTTTAGATTCCTTTGATGGATGCAACTCTATATGGTGATAGTAGATGCTTAGTGCTTGGTCCATCATTATGGTCTCATAACATTATATTTATATGGTTTTCTTGATCTAATTTTTTAATTAACCCCGAAAAGGTCGACTACCAAAAAGATAGAAATCTCAAATGGCTAGCAAGTGCCCAAAAGGTAAGAGTAAAGTGCAAATAGGATCAGGGCGCCCCAGAGGGGACCAAGGCACCTCAGAAGTGTAAGATCAAAAATATGACAACAAATAATGTAAAAATGCCCAAAGACATGGGTTAATTATTACTCTTTTCACTTAAGAATCATATGAATAGTAGTACGATACCAGGACTAAATAATGACTCAAAGTGCATGATTTTGTTTCTACATTTTCCCCACTTTATGTTGGTGAGTGGAAATCTTGGTAACATAAAATAGATAGAGATGTTTACCTGATAAATTCATGTAGAGTGATGTAGCAAACATACCAAAGGACTAGACAAAGTGTGAAGTGACAAAAAGATGGAATGTGGACACTAAATATTCAAAAGTGTAAAAAGTGATGAAAGTGAACCTAGGGTGATAGTGCGTGTGTAGATGCCAATGTGTGTAGTTTACATGCATGGTTAGTATCGTTTATGTGATGTAGCATCCATGTGTGTGTTGTTTTTGTTGACTTCTTTCTTCCCATATGGACGGGCCTACAAAATATAAGAAGGTCAAGTATAAAATGTGCATGTATATGTGTAAAAACAAATGTATATGTATAAAGAAACATGTAAAAATAGTACAAAAATGGCAATGAAAAAGGAACATGTGCACCTAATATGTGATGAGACAAAAGGGTGTATAAATTATATCCTGTAACTGTCGGTGAAGTGTGATTTTTCTAGGTAATCTCATACCACTATGGCTGAAGAAGTGTAGGGATAAAGCTTCATTATTCTCCAACCTGTAATTTTTTCCCTGAGAATATATGGATAGATATTTGTACTACCTAGTTGTTTGGGATATCTGACGACACTGGCCAAAGAAATGTAGGGAGGAAAGTATGATGTACCTCTAACCTATAACTGCTCCCCAAAATGATAAGGACAATCTACCCTATAAAATCCATTGTGTATAGGGTTCGTAGACTGGTCTGAACCCACTCACTGTATAACCCACTATGTCATGGATGAAAACTATAAAATGAACTGTATCGGTACTATGTTGTGTAGTATGTAAACCCAAATGATTCCCCCCTCTTTGGGGGCACATGCAACATCATGGATAGGAGAATGTGCCCCCAAAATAGGACTGGATGCGTAAACTATAACTCTACCCTATAGGGGTGAGGGAAGGCGCTTGGTAGAATCCAAGGCACGCACAAACAAGTGGAAAGAAAACAAGTTTTATTAGAAACAAGCATGCATGTAGAAGAAAAGTGTAAGCTAGAAAGATAATGTGTAGGTTATAATGTAAGCAAACATGTAATAATCGAATCATGGACCGCGAAAAGTGGGTTACAAACATGGGGCACCACTCACGGTGTTGTAAGACACTCAAGGCCATAGTGGTCACATACAAACAAACAAGTGTGCACACCAAACAAAGGGAAAATCCCGCATACAATAGTAAAAAATAACAGACGATGTAACAAACAAGTATGGAAGAAAATATCCTTGCATAAAAAATGTTACACATGAAACACCTGTTAACATGTTAGAAAAATAGAAAGTATGTCAAAGCATGTATAACCTGATAATGCAAAGTGCTAAGTACAAAATGAAATAATAGCACTTGTAGTGGATGATAGTAGATGCCCCTAGTAACTGCTATGGGACTGGTAGAAGCCAAGAATCCATGTTGCATGTAAGAGACTTGTATCTACTATCACAACTAGAAAAGGACGTGAACGTGTATGTGTGTATGGTAAAGATAATGACATACAAGAGATATATCTAACATGTGTAGTAAAGTGAACATGTAAGAGCAAATGCGAGAAAGAGTAAATGCAACCATAAAATGTAGTATGTTGTGGATGGATGGAATAGAATGCAGTGTGGATAATAGGATCTGCATGCCCCCTTTATGAATGGAGTTGTATGCATTTAGGTTCATTTATATGCCCCCTCGGTAGTCAATAATGAATCAAAAACGACAGTGTGTCATCAAGAAATGGTCAAACTATGTGTTTTATAAAGTGTTGTGATGAATATGTGGTAATGAAATGTGACATAGAGATGAACTGTGTGTGACTCTTGTAGCCTAAGCGTGTATCACTACAAGATTAATAAAAAGGAGTGGTGATTTAGCCTAAAGTGTATACCACTAAACAATGTAAGCGAATGTGATGATGTAGCCTATGAATGACAAGGTGATGCTAGAAGAAAGTGATCCTATAGCCTAAAATGTATATCACTAATCCTAGGAATTTTGAATGAGAAAAATAATATTGAATGATGAAAGTGTGTGTGTGATGTGGTCCATTTTTGTTGTATACCCTCAATAGTCTAGTATGGATTGTGACACTAGAGTGTGTCATCGGGTAGTGAGTGCAATGCGTAGAGGAGAATTTGTAAAATGTGTATTGTGCATAGTAAAGTGTATAGTATGTAATGAGAGATGCTTATATGACCTAAGATTTGTAACATAGTAGATGTAATATGAAATTTATGAGGTGTAAAGACACGCAATATGTTATAGTTATGGGGTGATGTATGTAGGACAATATGTAAGATGCAAAATGTAGAATGTATGAAGACATGCAATGTCGATATCCTGTAATGTGGTGTGCAATACGTAGATGATGTAGGACGATTTGATGATATGTGGTGCCTAATGTGTAGTGACTATTGTGTAGTTTTTGGGGTTCATGTGTAGAAATTTCCCTCAATAGTTAAGTGAGAACTGAATCACAAGAGTGGGTCATCAAGTAGTGAGGTGACAAGAGTCACCTACTAAATACCAAGTTTGTGCAAAGCGGTAGAAGTATGTTGGGAAAAATTAATAGTAGGTGTATCTTGAACATTAGTAAGACAAGCAGTTTCTTTGACAAAAATGATTGGTTTTTAAAGTGGTATATTATTCGATAATGGTGTATCGTTCCCAATAGAAAGAGGTTTTGAACTAAGTTTTAGAGGAGGTTGTTTAGGTTTCCTTGGTAGTAAAGGAGGTTGAGTAAGAAAATTTTAAGAGGTGGTTACATGCTTTGACTTGGTAATGTGGTAGATGCCTTGAGAGGAGAATGTTCTATATTGATTTTGAGAGGGATTTGTTTAAGCGGTGCTTGATTTTCTAAAGAAGGCACATTAGAAATGGTGGCATGATGCTCATTTGACATAGAAGGAACAGATTTAGGAGCCCATGTGGATGTAGCATTTGTAGATGGGTATGCAATAAAATGTTGTGCAATGAATGAGATAAATCCCTAACGCTCAAGATGTTTGATTATTTGTTGTAAAGCATGATAGTCATTGTCATTATGTCCATTGATTTGATGATGATCGTAATATGGAAGACCTTGATATTTTGTTGGCCGATAAGAAGGATAGTAATGATTAGATGCTAAAGTGATCAATTGACGACTAAGGAGATCAGTAAGAAGGTCATGTTGCTTAGTATTTTTATCAAATATGAAATGTTTTGGTAATGGTGTGACTTGAGGCTCACTAATATGAGCACATGTAGTAGACATAGAATGAGATAGAGAGGGAGAAAAAACATGATCCTGAGAAGCATCCTTAAGATGTTGGATTTCAATTTTGAGAGATGTAATCATTGATTCCATAGCCTTAAACTTGTCTTCAAACAGATAATGTAAATTTGGATTGATTCTAACATAGTTTGATTAGATAAAGGATCACAAGGACTACGGTCGTTAGATAGATGGCCAAATATAGGACTGATTTTGTGTGGTGGGGTATCTTTAGGAAGATACATGGTGTCTAGGGACTTTTATATAACATCCTAGCAATTGGGATGCATCTTAAGAAAATAAAAAAAAAAGAAATTTGAGGAATTTTTAGAGCCATGATAGAGGAAAAATTATGATCCTAAGCATGAAAGCGTTTGAGTTCAACAAAATGATTAACTAAATAGAAATATTCTAGTGTAATCTAATGTTATGCAAAGTAGTAAATAAATGGAGTAAAATGCAGTAAAGTGTACCCAAGAAATCTAAGCAATGGAATATAAAACCCTTGTGTGCAAGAATGGTTAAGAAAAGCCTTAGCTTATTCATAGATGTGTCAAGACTATGTTGTAGTGGATACCGGTTAAACAAGAGAAGAAAATAACTGCACCTAAGCTCAAGAAAGTGTGGATCTAGAATTTTTGGCTGGACTGGGACACCTGGAATGGGGAAAGGGGCGCCTAGGGCACTCTGGTCTGTGCTCTGGGTGCCCTGGTCTATGAAAAATCTCTACAAACCCCCTCTTAGGTGCTGTTGGATGTCCGTGTGTGATCACTTCCTGTCGTACTAATGTTTTTGAAGTGTGTTGGATGTTGTTGTAAATAGGAGATGGAAGAATCACCTGTATAAAACCCAGATAATGCATCAAAACCCTAAAAAAGGAAATATGTATATGAAGCGGTTGGAGTGTCGTCTTTGGCCATAATAGAGGGCTTATAACTGGTCGTTTCACTACATCTTAGACCAAATTTAGTTTTAGGTGTGTGTGTAAATCATGCCCTAGGTTTCTCTTGTGTCAATCGTACTTTATGAAGTAACAAGAAAATAACTAGATGTAGAATGTAGTAAATGTGTGCATGGAAACAATATACCCGCTCATATGAAGTGTGATGTAGATGAACTAACCTTCTATGCCTTGTGATGAAGCTAGATGGATACAAATGTAGCTTTAGATGCCTTTGATGGATGCAACTCTATATGGTGATAGTAGATGCTTAGTGCTTTGTCCCTCATTATGGTCTCATAACTTTATATTTATATGGTTCTCTTGATCTAATTTTGTAATTAACCCCAAAAATGTCGACCACCAAAAAGATCGAAATCTCAAATGGCTAGAAAGTTCCCAAAAGGTGAGAGCAAAGTGTAAAGACAATTAGGGCACCCCAATCAAAAATAAGAAAAAAAACATAATGACAATATAGACTGATCAAGTGTAAGTGTAAGTTCAAAAATACGATAGCAAGCAATGTAAAAATGGCCAAATACATGGGTTAATTATTACTCTTTTCACTTAAGAACCATATGAATAGTAGTAGGAGACCGAGACTAAATAATGACTCAAAGTGTGTGATTTTGTGTCTACATTAATATGAACTTTTTGATGTTCAAAGAGATGTAAATTTTCCTGCATCTTTCAAAATTCAGCCTCAAGTTGTCACAATGATGTTTTACCAGCCCATAAATCATCCAATCATCCAAATATACCTATAAAAACTTATGAATGAAGTCCTGGAATGCTTGAAAATTTATGCTTGAGAATACTACTAGTGAATTCTTCAATCTGAAGGTCATAACGGTGTATGCAAAACCTCCCCATTCAGTTGTGAAAGTGGTCTTCTTCTGATCCTCACACACAATGTGTGCTTGATGATATCAAGAGAATCCATCAATGAATGAATAGATTCCATGCCCTACTACGCCTTCAAGGATATCCTCTGTGAATGGTGTAGGAAAATTATCTATTACACATGATGAATTGAGAACCCAAGAGTCTTCGAATGAGATGGGTTCACCCAATTATTAAGAAAACATTCAAGTAAGTAAATGCTAAATATGAATATGTAACAAAGTTGATAAATAAATATGTAATGAAGTACATATTTGACCTAAGAAAGTAAGCTAGAAAATGTGAAACCCTAGTTGTAAATGAGGAGATAAAAAGACTTAGTTGATACGTAAATAATCTTGGAATGTGTTGAGATTACTAATTGATGAACAAGAGGAGGTAAGTATCATATCAAAGCTCAAAAAATTATATGACCACAGGATCTGGCTAAACTAGGGCACTTGGATAACGTCAAGAGTGCCTGGGGTGCTACAAACCTCCTATGGGTGTCGGTGATTGCTCAGAACTCAAAAACTAGTTTCACAGGGTTGTGAGATGTTCATTAATGTTCACCTTTGATCACATGTATTTCACTACACTTTGATGTTATTTGCCTTAAACCTGTAATAAGAAAGAAGCACCTCCAAAACCCCAAAACTACATCAAATCCTAAAAAAGAAAGATGCAAAATGGGAGATTAGACTGTTCTTGGTTGTCAACAAAGTGAACTTACGACCTAGTACTATACTACATCTCATAACCCATGTATTTTTGTGTGTTTGAAAAAGTGTGCCCTAGGTGGCTCTTGTGCGAGTCACACTTGAATAGTGAGAAATAACTAGATGTAGAAAATGTAGATAAATGTGTTAATGGAAAAATGAACTTCCCCTCCTATGAATTGTATGCAGAAGAATGCATTTCCTTTTTATTGCGTGGATGTTAGATGGATTCTTGAATGCTCTTGTAAATGCCTTTAGATGAAACCTTAGGTGGAGATAGTAGATGTTTAGTGTTTGGTCCTTTATTATTGCCACATAGCTTTATATCTATATCATTACCTTGCTCAAATTTTGTGATTAACCACTAAAATGCTGACTGGTAAAAATCAAGATGCCTAAACGGCTAGAAAAGACCAAAAATATGTGAGCAAAGTATAAAGAGGTTAGGGGCGCCTAGAAGGGATGAGGGCACCTAGGCATTGGCATCTTGGTTGGGCGTTAGCGTCCAAAGTCATAAATGCCTGATTATGAAAAGAAATACTATGAAATAAGGCGTATGATACCAATAAGGAAAATAGAAAGAAAGCAAAGAGTCCCAAGATAGTGATCAATTAGTAATTTTCTTGCTTATGAATCATATGAATAGTAGTATGTGATCAGGACTAGATAAATATCCAAAGTGTGTAATTTAGTGTCTACATTTGCCCCTAGTTTATGTTGTTGAGTGAATGATCGATAACATAAAGTAGATAAGAGATGCGTAGCTAATAACCATGTAGATCGATGGTGAAAAGTGTGTCGAGAGACAAAGAAAAATGTGGAGTGATATAAATATGAATTGTGGGAGCTAAAGAAGAGGAATTGAAAAATGAAGGTGATGATCCTAGGATGAGAGTGTATGTATAGATATTGTGTTGTACTTTTTGTTGATGTAGCTTGATGTGTGATGATGATTGATGTGACTACCGCTTCCCATAAGGACAGACCTGCAAAAGAGAAGAATGAACAAGTAGTCAAATACGTGTATATGAAATATTCGATTAAAATGCGTAAGAAGAATGTAAGAAAGTATATGAAAATGTGAAAGAGAAATATTGTGCACCTGATTTGTGATGAGTGAAAGATATGGAAAGGATCCTGATGATGTTGTCGAAGATCTATTTTATTGGGTGATCTCGTGCCAATTGCGCTGAGTGCTAGTTTTTTGAGCGATTTCACGCCAACTATGCCAAGTACGGAAGAAGAGTACAGAGAAAGGTCTAGTGTTATTCTTTAACCTTTGAATGCTTCCGGAAGAGTAAACTCCACTGAAGATTGTGTGTGAAAATATGATCTGTTTTGATCGAGTCCAATCCAACACGAGAGGTTGAAAAAAGGTGTAATGTATGCATGTTGAGTGTTTAAGGATTATGTTTCCTATAAAATCCATTGTGTAAACTGTTGTGAACTATGGAAAATTGATTAAAACTGTATAATTATCCCCTGGTCATGGGATCATAGGAAAGGTTAGGGGCACCCAAGTGCTATTATCTATGTTTGGGCGTTGGTGTTTTTGTTGTGTTGAAGACCTAAGCCAAATTTTGGGTCATTGTTGAGATTGAAGACTGTATTGTACCGGTACTGAACTGTGATGACCTATTACTTTGAATTTTTGTGTTATGTGACTGATTCACCCAATGATTCCTCCTCTCTTGGGATGCATACGACTTCACAAGAAGCATACATCCCAAAGGAGGACTGGAAGATGTGCTGAAATTGATGCCCTGCAAGGGGAGGGAGTGTTCTTTGTAGAAACCAAGGAAAATACAAACAAAGTGACTGGAAAAAAAGTGTTAGTGTAAACAAGATAAACACACATATATAAGACAATGTGGAAAAGCAATAATGTAAACAAATTAGACCGAAAAAAATGGGTTTCAAACATGGGACATCACTCACGATGTAACAAGACAACGGAGGCCAAACTAACCAAAAGCATACAGTGTGTACATAAGACAAAGGAAAAATCCTGTAAACAATGGCATACAATGGAAAATAATGACAAGCAAGAGCAAACATGGTAGTAAAGATTTCCTACAAAGTAAGCGTTGCACATGAAGCACCCATTAGCATGTTAGAAAGTATTTCCAAGCATGTATAATTCAATATAGTTAAGTGCTATGAAAAAATGAAACAGTAGCACCTATAGTGTATACGAAAGTGGATGCCCCCAGGATCCATTGCGGGACTGGTAATAGGTACTGCGCCAAGCATCCATGTTGTGTGTATCGATTTGTGTAGAGTCTATGATCACAAATAGAAGGCAAGTGAACACACATGTGTGTATAGAAAATATAATGACATACAAAATATATGTCTAACATAGTAAGAAAAGTGTAACATGTGAGCATAAGTAAACAAGAACAATGTGTGACCAATAAATGTAGTATGTTGTGGATGAGTGAGATGGACTGGAATGAAAAGTGAGTGTGATAAGATCAGTCTTCCCCCTGAGTGAATTCAAATGAGTATGCATGAGAAGAGGTTCATTTATAAATGCCCCCTCATCACTCAATAATGAACCATATAACAAGAGTGCTTCACCGAGAAATGGTTTGAATTGCGTACTAGAAATATGTCATCATCGAAGTGTAGAGCATGGAAAGTACATGTGTGTGATGAGTTTCATTTTATATTGAGACACTCAGCAATCAAGTATGAACTGTGGAACTATAATGCATCATAGGGAAGTTTGTAATTATCAATGTGTCTTAGAAACATATGTTTTGAATGCACTGAGTGTGAAATGTGTTATGTGTTGTGATGTGAGGTTCATGAATGTAGTGGTCCCTCAATAGGTAAGTGTGAACCAAATCACGGGAGTGCATCATAGGGTAACATACGTTTTTTATGTGTGGTATCACTTAAGATGCATAATTTTGAGCGGGTTCTTTAACAGCTTACCCAAGAGAGTAGCAAGGCAATAGACGTCACCTCCAAGCTCGTCAGCAATGACATAAGGACTAAGAAAATTGGGCTTGAATTTTCCTTTGAGAGGAGCTTCAACATTCGTGTTTTTCTAATTTTATTTTGACATGAGATCACCTACATGGAATTCAAGAGGATGAGTTGTGTAATTATATGCTCAGGGGATGCGGTATTGATATGCGTGAAGATTCTCAAGATCTTGGACACAATGAGAATCAATAATTTCAATTTCATGTAAGTGCTTTTTGTGATATTCATTGTCTTTAAGTATGCCTTTGAGTGAAATGCATAATGATGGTATCTTAAGTTCCGGTGGAATGACGACCTCAGCACCGTAGACTAGCAAAAATGATGTGGCATTAGTGGGTGTATGCACGCTAGTGCGGTAAGCCCAAAGGGAATATAGGAGTTGATTATGTTAGTTGTCACCGCTAGTATCAACATTCTTGCGTAACATTTTGATAATGGTTTTATTGGTGATCTCAACTTGGCCATTTTCCTGTGGGTAATAAGGAGTAGAGAATGATTTTTTTAATTTTGAATTTGGCGCAAAACTTTTTAACATCCTTATTTTTAAAGAATACCCGCCATTAGTGATAATGGCAGAGGGAATTTTGAAGTGTGTAATGATGTGAGTAGTGATGAAATGACAGATGTCATAACTAGTTGTAGTGCGTAGATGCGCCACTTTGAACCATTTAGTAAAATATTTTGTGGCAGCAATAATATACTTGAGGCCATCAGCTGATTCATGGTTTATCATGACAATAAGATTAAAACCCCATAGGGAAAATGGCCATGTTGGAGCAATCAACTTGAGATCATATGCAAGCGCATGGTGTAGATTACTATGTTTTTGGAATTTATCACAGTGTTTAGCGTATTCTAGGAAGTCTTATTCCATGGTAGGCCAATAATAGCCCTGATGTAAGATCTTTTGTGACATATATTTTCCAGAAAAGTGGCCACCACATAGGTTGTCATGTATATGAGAGATAGCGGTGGGGATGTCGATGAGTCTAAGACATTGTAGTATATGTCCATCAAATGATCGTTCAAATAATTTTTCCCCTATGATGACATAACGTGTGGCTCCACATTGCAAGCAATGAGCTTCATGGGGTTGTAGAACATTAGGAATGGTTTGTCAATAAGGATAGTTATAAATTTGAGTGAACCATTCAGGGTTGTCATGACTATGTGTGATGGCACAAACTACGAGAGTTGAAGTAGAAGTGGAAGGTTGTCGCAAGTTCCAAATGATGAATGTGGCTTGCTCATCAGTGATTTCCTCAGGGCTAAGTTATTCCTCACTATCCATAACATCCGCATGACTATTATATTTATGGGGGATGGCAGTAAGAGAGTAAGGCTCAAATTTAGTTAAGAGATCCTTGAAAAATGTATTATATGGAATTATGTGCTCCTCTTTTGTGTGATATGTTTCATTAACTTGATTAATAAGAAGCTATGAATCACCGTGTGTGCAGATATTTCAAATAAGGATATTTTGAGCAGTGATAAGGCAGAGAATGAGGGCTTCATACTCAATGATGTTATTAGTACAGGAAAACCCTAAGAGGTATGCAAAGGGGAAATGATCACCATGTGGAGTGATGAAAAAAATCTCGGCCTCGGTGCCTAAGCGACAATGAGATCTGTCAAAATACATGGTTCAAGTATCAAATTTGATGGTGTAAGTAGTGAAATGGCCATGAAAGGAATCAAATACATGAGATGCATCAGGTAAAGGTGCTTTGGCTAGTTGATCAACAATTACTTGGCCTTTGATTTCTTTCTTTGGAATGAATTTGAAATCAAATTCGGTGAGTAGCATGATCCAATGCGTCAGATGTCTGATAGAAATGTGTGGGACAAGAGGTATCGTAATGTATCTAATTTGGTAATAATATGGACCTCATTGTTAAGAAGGTACTGGCACAACTTGTCTGCGACAAAGAAAATACCAAGACATAGTTTTTCAACATAACTATAGTTGCAATCATAAGAGAGTAAAGTCTTACTGATGTAATAGACATCCCTCTCACATTGATAATCATCGTGCTATGTGTGGAGTACTCCTAAAGCATGAAACATGGTAGAAATATATAACAAGAAAGGCGCTCAGCCACAGGCGGGACTAGGATAGGTGGATTTAAGAGATATGCTTTAATAGCATAAAATGCTTGTTGGCAGTGATAATCCAAGAAAAAATTAGTGTCCTTCTTCATCAAGTGTGTGAATGGTTGGCTTTTATCAGCAAGATACGCAATAAACCATTGAATAGCTTGAATTTTCCCTTATAACGAGTGTAGTTGATGCAAATTTCAAGGAGGAGGCATGTACACAATTTCCCTGATTTTATTGGGATCTTTTTCAATACCACATTGTGAGATAATTTGTCCAAGGATCTTTCTAGTTGTAACACCAAAGACACACTTCTTTGGATTTAAGTGTACTTTATATTGTCATAAATATTCAAAGACTGTGCAAAGATCTTGAGCATGTGTAGAATGGTGTATTGATTTTGCAAGTATATCATCAACATAGTCTTCAATAATATTGTGAATTTAATCATAAAAGATGTGCATCATTATCCTTTGATAGGTGGCCCATTCATTTTTAAGGCCAAAGGGAATGACAATATAACAAAATTTTCCTCGTGGCATGGTAAAAGATTTTTTTTCTTGATCTACTAGATTGATTTTGATTTACATGAAACCAGCGAAGCCATCTATGAAAGAAATAATATTGTACCCAATTGTGGAATCCATAATAGCATTGATGTGTGGTAAAGGGAAACTATCCTTAGGACAAGCCTTATTTAGATCACGAAATTATGTGCAACAGCAGACATAGACATCTGGTTTCATAACGGGCATAATGTTAGACACCCACTCTAGATAATCAACGGTAAAAATAAAGGTATTTCCTCTTTAACTAGGAGTGCGACCTTTGGGTGTATTTTACGAATTTTATGTTGAAGAAGCTTTGCACTAGAGTTAAGAATGATGTTATGCATAGCTACAAATGGGTCAATACCAGGAATATCATTATAGTCCCATGCGAATATGTCTGAAAATTCCTGCAAAACTTGTTTGATATCATGTTGCTCACCAGGTGTTAGAGAATCAGCTAACAAGACCATTTGCGGGTTATCCAAAGTACTGAGTGTAGATACCTTAATTCGGTATCTATACCCTTAATCTCCTATGTGCGCATATTTATTTGATTCATCCCCCTTATTTAATTAAATTCCCATTTATCATATCATTATCCAATCCTCATCAATCAACATTAATTAATTAATCCCCATTAATTAACTAATTAATCATTTAATCTCTATTAATTCTCATTAATTAATTAATTCCCTTTTATTAATTAATTAATTAGTATCCACATCCACATACCCTAATCAAACCTTCTCTTTAAATTGCTTTCATTCTAAATATATATCCTCATGTTTTTCTATGCTTTTCCTAAACCTATCTTTATTCCCCAACTCATCCTTATCACATCACTTCCGGCATGTTTGATTTAAAGCACCTTTTCTACTCATCAAAACACCAAATCCTGATCAAAAAACATAAATCACTCACCATTTGGGAAAATTTCCCCACAGTCGATGGTGACCCAGCCTAGTCACCTTCAACCCTATAAAACCAAGTTGATTCCTTTCCCAAAGCATGGCCAAGAAGAAAAAAAACACAGAGAAGTGACTTTTTTCCGATCTTCTTCCACTCTGTGAATCCTTCTTCAAACTAGAGCATCTCAACAATCCTTCTTGTAGCCCTTGGAAGCTTGTCTTGATCATCTACATAACATCAGGAGGTTTACATTACTTGTTTTGCTATCTTGTCTTACTTCTTCTATTGTCTTGTTAAATCTAACATTGCAGGCCCACTAGCACTCGAGACTCCATTATTAGGCTACTTTATCAGTGTTTCTATCTGCAGGTTATCTTTTCAGTTAATCTACCTTTGGCCTTGCCTTTTTCTACCATAGTCTTCGTTGCCCATCTCTATTTTTCATTGACACGGCTCACTGTAATAGTGTTTTCCATCTCCATAGCCTTTTTTATCCTCTTCCTGTGTTTTGTCTCTATTCCAACCTTTTAGAGCCATCATCCTACTCCTTCATTATCTCAAACCAACCTATTTACATCCCAATTTTCATAGTTTCATCTTGGTCGCCGTCAACCAGGGTCCTGACTCCCAATCTGCCATCCCTAATGCTATTTTCTACTACTTTCTAGAGATTTTTGCAACTGGTTCTCTTCTGTATGTGACTCACAGCATCCACATGTCTCTACCACCTTCTCTTTTGCATTCAGACCCTTATAGGTCTACATATTCCACTTACAGTCCAAATCTAACCTTCCAGGTCTCCGTCGACCTACTTCTGCATAGTCTGGGTCTCTGTCGACCTTCTTCTACATAGTCGAGGTCACCGCCGACCCAAACCGAGTACATTTAATTTCATTTATTTTAATCAAATCAGTATCTTGATCAGATTTTTATTTGCCTTACATTTTTACATATTTCAGTTTCTGTGTGCATTAGATTCTACACATTATCCAACTTATTATTATGACTTTTATTTTATCTTATCAAACACGGGGGTTAACATCTTCCAAGGAAGTTAGTGCTTCTTAGAGCCGGCATTGTCCAGGAAGCCCCCGCATAAATATATCTAATCAAATCTTTCTCTAGTTTTTTAATTTATATAGCTTACATCAGAGATCAATCACCTTTGTGCCCATATCCATCACATCACATCCAAGGTAACATAAACCCTCTAGCATTTCTAATTTTGCTAGTTTCTTCAGTAGTTGATGCATTAACTTCATTAGGAACAAGAAAATACTACAACACCAAGGTTATATTGAATGGTATCCTCATTGAGAAGAGTTGACTGATCCTCAACGTATGGGTCAGTAGGAATCGTATATATAGGATCAGCATTATCAATAAATATCAGAATCTCCAAAGTAAGTGGTAACATGTAGAATTGAAGGAGAATGATTCTTATGGTGAAAAGAAGGGAGGTGATTGTAAATCCCCATGTATTCCAGAAGAGATTCATCATTAGTGAAGGTTTATAGATCAACACAAGTGGTAGAAGTACAATCACTTATGAGATCCAGACATACCAAAGGAAGAGAAGAAGTATGAATAGCAGTGTAGGCTTACGAAGAAGGTATAGATGGGAGATGGTATCCCAAATTGAGCTTGCTAGATTGAGTGGGGATAGCCCATGGATATGTGACTCCGTGTCCTTGCGGGCCTAGGCCATCACCAGAGAAACCATAACAGAGTAAATATTTATATCTAAGGCCATATTTTGAAAAATCCTGAGTAGAAGAACTAGGAGTGTTAGAAAAATTATCAATGGAATGACAATATGTGAAGGGCAATGGATCTACTAAAACATCAAAGAAAACTTTGTTATAAAGGAATTTAAGTCATGTATGAAGAGTGGAGGGGACCGCATGCATGGCAGGGATTCAAGGCCGCCCAAGAAAAATATTATACTTAAAGTTATTGGGCATTACATGGGATGGAATGGGTAATGTACATGGCCCAATAGTGATAGGGAGTATGATAGTACCTAAGAAACACTTGGGGATATCGTCAAATCCACGAATAGAGACAAATGAAGGATCCGAAGATGTTTTAGAAAGACACAATTGATGTAGAAAAGTAATATTAAATATATTGAGTCCCAAACCATTATCAACTAAAGCATGCTTAACCTCGATAATATTGACACAAACTTGAATGTACATGGGGGGATCATGCTCTAACATTTTTTAAGAAGGCAAGTCATTTGATGTGAAAGTAATATGATCTTCGTTGAGAGATAAAGCAGAAGTAAACTTATGATATGCATACTCCAACAAGGTATGGGGATGAATATAAGTGTTAGTTGGATATGACATGATTTTATTGATATAATCAAGATGGTCCTGCAAGAAGGCATGGATGGAGACATCCATGAAGATAATATCCTAAGAGGAAAGAAGAGGACTAAAGAAAGGAAGACCCAAGAGTGTTCGAATGAGACGGGTTCACCAATTGATTAAGCAAATATTGGAATAAATAAATGCTAAATCTAAATATGTAACATCGTTGATAAATTAATATGCAATGAAGTACATATTTGACCCAAGTAATTAATCTAGAAAATTTGAAACCCTAGTTGCAAAGGAGGAGATAAAAAGACTTAGCTGATTCAAAAATAATCTTGGAATGTGTCGAGCTAATGAACTGATAAATTGGATGAGAGAAGTGTCGCACCGAAGCTTAAAAAATTGTGTAGCCGTAGGATCTAGTTGGACTGGGTCACCTGGATAGGATCAAGGGCACCTGGGGTGTTGCAGACCTCCTCTGGGTGCCTGTGACTACTCAGAACCTCATAAAACTAGCTTTGTAGGGTCACGAGATGTTTGTTAATGTTCACCTTTGATCGCATGTATGTCGATGCACTTTGTTTTTAACCTCCTAAAACTTGCAACAAGATAGAAACACCTATAAAACTCCCAAACTATATTAAATACTAAAAAATAAATATGTAAAATGGCAGGTCGGACTATCCTCAGCTGTCAACAAAGTTAACTTACGACTGAGCAATACAGTACATCTCATACCCCATGTAGTTTTATGTGTGTGTGAATAATCGTGCCCTAAGTTACTCTTGTGCAAGTCGCACTTAAATAGCAAAAAATAACTAGATGTAGAAAATGCATATAGGTGTGTGCATGGAAAAATGAAATTCCCCTCCTATGAATTCTTGCAGAAGAATGAAGTCACTTGGCCTTGTGTGGATGTTATATGGATTCCTAAATGCTCTTGTAAATTCCTGTAGATGCAACCTTAGGTGGATATAGTAGATGCTTAGTCATTGGTCCTTTATTATTGGCACATAGCTTTATATTTATATGATTCCCTTGCTCAAATTTTGTAATTAACAACTAAAATTTCAACTAGTAAAAAATAAGATGCCCAAACGGCTAGAAGATACCCAAAAGATGTGAGAAAATTACAAGATCAGGGCACCCAGAGGGAATGGGAGCGCCTGGATGTTGGTGTCCTAGCTGGGCGCTAGTGTCCAGAGTTAGAAATGCCGAAGTATGAAAAGATAGACTGGGCAAGAAAGTGTATGAAACCAAGAAGGAAAATAGAAATAAAACAAAGAGGCCCAACACAGTGGTCAATTAGTAATTTTTTTTCTTAGGAAGCATATGAATAGTAGTATGTGATCAGAACTAGATAAATACCCAAAGTGTGTGTTTTAGTTTCTACGTCACGTATTGTTGCCTCCAACACTTCACACATATCATTGAATTTCTTATGTGATAATGCTCTTTAAAATGGAGTCAACAAGACTCCAACAAACCACTACACATGTTGGCTCTGATGAATATCATAGGAGAGTTTAGATAATAGAGTTTTAAAGTGCATATCATACTCTTGAACACTCTTAGATATGCCTTGCTTGATATCCTTAAGTGCACTAATACTTTTTTCTCAAAATTTGGTATATGAAACTCAGCTAAGAAAGTGGTGTGCAATGCATCATAATCAATTGCAATCTAATGTGGATTATATTTCACATACCAACCATGTGTGCGACCTTGAAGTGTGGTGGTAAATTGAATTTCCTTACATTCAGGGTATTTTATTCCCTTAGCTCTCCATAATAACTCACACTTATGCACATGTTTAGTTGCATCTTCCACACCCCTATACTCTAGAAAATGGAGTAATATCTCAAAGAAAATCTGAGGTGTCTACTGCTATGGTTGTTGAGGTTGTTGTAATGGATGTTTTGGGCCTTGTCCTGGAGTGGAAACAAATCATGAACCTGATCCTCAACTAGGATTTTCTCCATGTGGTGGTTGTCTTGAACATTCTGAGCCTCCCATCGTGACCTAGGGGCATGTAGATCTGTTGTAAAGGAAACCTCATTCTCGCGTGAGTGAAATTTGATACAGGATGCCACCAACAACTTCGAATGATGGAGGGATTAGGACCTCAGATGCAGATGTGGATTTACGGGTGCAAAGAAGATAGATGTATGATACAAAGAAGATAGATATGTAAAAATGAAACAGATGGGATTAGATAAAAATATGTGGGTGTTTCCTAGATAGTGTCGGTTCCAAGAGGATTTTAAATCCCTTAGATGATGTCAACCCCCGTGTCCAGAAAGATAACGATAAAATACAAGATAAACAGATAACATGCAAGTTGATAAACAAAGGAACCTGACACTGTAGGTATATATATGGTATTATTGATCTAATCCAAACACAACATGTAACCATAACCACGCTACATGAACTAAGTAATCATGAGCATATTATTGTGGGGATTATAGTGTCGCTACGAGGACATCATGTGGATATAAATGATAAACAAAAAGCTAAGAATTCAAAACAACATTTTCCCAAATTTTCTCCCTTTTTGCAAGTCGGGTCCAGGTCCTTTGAAATATGGGGGAAAACCCATATTTATAGCTTGGAGGTGAGGTTAGATTGGGGTTAATAAGTAACTGGGGTTGGGTAGAGTAACCTGAGTTAAGAGATATGATTTTATCACGTGGGGACCACGGTTTGAATTATTAGATGTAGTGGGGAGCATGATTTGAATGGGTAGGTGAGATAAAAGATTCCATTTGAAATTAAGAAAAGGGTGTCATATGGGTATATTAATACCCATGGATTGAATAATTTGATATGGGAGAAAATGCCAAAATCTTAATTATCAAATGGGTCCACATGGATCCCATTTAATAATTAATTAAATAAGATGAGTAAATGGATGGGATTTTATTCAATTTAAGAAAAAGAAAAGTGAGAGTGGAAGCTGCATGAATGTGAGATGACAGAGGGGTGTTGTACCAAAAATTGGTGTCTACATTTGCCCCTTTTTGTTGAGTGGTTTATGATAGCAAGCCATGAGACAAAAACAAAAGGGGTTCGATGAAATATGTGTCCGAGGAGGGATGAAGACATGACAAAATGTAAGATTCCTCAGGAAAAAAATGATCGCAATAACAATGAAAAAAAGTATGGCGGTGACTCCAATATCACATTGGTAGAGGACAATTGCAGTCTCAACGGAAATAGATGACAATGTTCTATAGACCAGTGACTGGCTGAAGACCACTGCAGTATGGATGTAAACCAATATGACCAATGGGTCATATAAAAACATCAAAATATGTGCAACTGAAAGTGAAAAGATGTGTGAAATATTTTGTCGGTGAGGAATTGAATGAAAAATATGCATCCACAAAAGGGGCAAGGATGAAGATAATGATGCCCCAACATAGGACACAATGAGACAAAGTGAATTATATGCGTTGATAAGTACAAGGATGAAAAGGTGCCCCAACATAAGACAAAGATGGATGTTAAAATAAGATATACCATACTGTATAATCATAAATGTGCACATGATGAGTAGATAGGATAAAAGGGTGAGATAAAATTTCCTAAAAGCGTGATAAATATGATGGTAATCATGTTTCATAGGAAAGATGCATAAGTGTTAGTAGATTAGAAGGTGAAAAAGAAGTTCTATTTGTTTGATAAGTATAATAGGAAGTCATGATACTTTTCTGACAAAAAAAAGTAGATCAAATATTCATGGAAGAGAACAAGATCAGATAGGTGATGGTCATCATGGTATCTTCCAAGACAAAAATGTCAAAGGAAGATGGGAAGAGATTCTTAGAAATGGATATAACGATGCCCCTGCGAGAGGACGGGCAAAGATAAAAGATGTGATAGGGTTCTCAAAAAGAGAAGAGGTCAATGCTACAGAGAGAAGAATGAGAAAGGTAATGAAATGGATTGACAGTGGTACATAAACGGAGAAACATTGGAATTGACCATGAATGCTAGGTGTGAGGGATGTTGAGAAAGAGAAAAGGGAATAGACAGGAGGATTGGTTGATTATGAGAAGAGTAAGAAATATCGAATGTGAAAGTGACATGGGTATGGAATAAAGGGATGGAGACGTAGGAGGAGAAAAGAAGGAATGAAAGGGGAGGAAGAAGATAACAAAGAAGGATTATATAGAAAGGGGGAAATGAATAAAGACAAGCAAAGAGAAGAAAACAAAAGAACAGAGAAGAGGGTGAAATTATGAAAAAGAGAGAGAGTTATTTAAAATGAAAGGTGTGAAGGAGGATTAAGAAGAGGAAGGCATAAAGGTAATGGAAAACAAAAGAGATGATAGAGAAAAGAAAATTGAATAAAATAGATCATAGTGATGAAACCCAAGGCAAAGAATATGGAACTGACCGCATGGAAATGCATATGGATGATGAGATGATAAAGGAGATGGGATAAAGCTAAAGAGTCAAGTTATTGACATAGAAGTAAGGAGGAAGTGTGAGGGAAAATTAGGAGAAGGACGATATAGAGGAAGTGAAATAAGATGAGGATAGGAAAGGAGGAGAAGACAACGGAGAAAATTATGCAAAAGGAAGGGAACTAAGAATGGAGATGTTTGAAAAAGAGTGAGAAGCACAAGGAACATAAAGAGAAGATTGAGGGGACGAATGACATCGATTGGAAAAGATGTGGAGATGCATGATATGAGGATAATTTGATGACGAGAAAATAGAGAGAGGGTGTATGATGAAGAAAATGAAGAAATTGGCAAGGAAGAATGGAAGATGGAGAGGTGGCGAGGAAAAATAAAGGAAGGGATAGGAGAGGCAATGCCAGTAAATAGATGTTAAGAGAAACTCACCAATAATGATCAATAGGAAAGGATGGGACAAAAGATGAGATGAGACATAAAGTAAATGAAGAAATGGAAGGGGAGATGCCACTGAAGGGATGTTAGGAGAAGTCCCCTGATAATGATCAGAGGGCACAAAGGAAGGAAGGAATGAAGATAGAATGGAGGAGGTCAAAGAAAAGGATTCAGGTTGTGCATAATGGGGATGATGAGTGATTTTTAAGAGAAGTCAACTGATAATTACTAGCATGGAAATAGAAGATGATGATGAAATAATGTTAGGGGAAGATCAATGACAATGACGAGTAAGTATGGGGGTAGATATATGGGAGAACTCTAGAAGATGGAGTAGAAAGAGTAAAGAAAGGAGGGATAATGATGTGTAGGAATATGAAGATGAGGAGAAGATGTAGTGGATGAGAATGAATGAGAGAAAAATGAAGAAACAAGACACGAAATGAATGGAGAAGCAATGGTTAAGTAAGATTACTCAGCAGTGGATGATGGAGATGAAAAAAGGAGCATTAGGAAGTGGTGTTTGTGAGAACGAAAGAGGGGGTGAGAGGATGTGATGATGGGGAATGATGAGAAAATGTAGATGGAGATAATGTGGGGTAGTTTGCAAGTCTAGGATGACATATCATGCTTAAGAGGGACTCTTAAGTAAGATCGACATGCCGTGGGAGGAGTTAAGTAAGATAACCAAACCGGCAGTGACGATATGGAAGGAGAAAGACAACATTTTATTGGATACAGGTGTGGAAGGGTTGGTTGGAGTGGACTAGTACAATGAGAGGTGGGAGACAGAAGAAGAGGAAGATATGATGGGAGTTAGAAGGGTCATATGTCAAACCATTCTTAAGAGTAACTCTTAAGTAAGATTGCCCTGTGATGGGGACGGTTAAGTAGGATTGCCAAACCGAAGAAGAGTAAGAATGATAAAAAATATTGAGCAATGTATACTGAAATGGAACAAGAGATGAAAGGAGGTGATATCAAAGTGATAAAAAGGAAACAAAGGAGTGTGACATGAGTGGATGGAGGAACATATGTAGTATATATGGAGAGTGTAAGGGCAATCCTTAATTGGGATGCCCACGTGGTGGGCATGATGATGTAAGAGTGTTAAGTGGAAAAGGAGAAGCGGAAAGACATTTGTGGCGGTGATTTTTGTCTGTTGAAAGAAGAAATAATGGAGAAGCTTCTACAACGGAAGGATCCAAGGAAGAAGATATACCTTAACTAATATTTTATGGCCATATGGATGGTTAAGTAAGATTGTCAAACTGAAAGTGGAAGAGTGGAAGAGTGAAAGGGAAACTCAAGAGGAAAGACAAGTAAGATGTATGATGCAGGGAAAGGGGACAGAAAGGTGAGAAGGATGATGTGGAGACAAATGGGGATGAGTGGAAATAGGGTGCGAAGAGAAATGGATCAAATACATTGTTGAACATGTTGAGAGATAAGGAGTTGTAGGATAACGAACTTGCGTCGAGAAAGACCCTCAAGTAGGATTTGCAAACTGCAATGACGATCAAGTAGAATTCGCAAACTGAAAAGTGGATTTACGAGTGCATTCATGTGTGAAATTTGATGTGAGGTTGACAAAATATTACCTTGATGAGATAAAAGGAACATATTTGTAGCAAGGGCGTACATGGAAACTATGTTTTGGACTAGATTAGAGATAAACAAGAAATGTTACCACTCAAGGCATTGCACTTGCTTCCAATAGAAAGTGTTAATACATAACAAACGATAGTTAGTTATAACAAAATACCATGAGGGAAATATGGATGAAAGATGCTTGTAATCCTAATGTTGACATGACAAAGCGATTAAAGATGTAACTTGTACGCGGGAAGAAGGATCTCCAAAGGTGGTGTTCCTTAAGTCTATGCCCCAGCTCTGGGAAAGAGAAAGAACAATAGCAGAAAGTTGATCAATGTGGGAAGCTTTCAAAAAATGTTGATAAAATGAAGGCTAATCAATGCGAGAAACCTTCCAAATGTCATAATAATAGAGTATCCATCCTTCAAGGGTATGGTCTACTTTATACATAATATGGATGGCAAGAATAATATGATAGTCGTCCTTAAGGGAACAGTCTATTTCTTTTGATTTTTCTTTGATTTTGATTTGTATGCTTTTCTTTGTTTTTTTGTTGCATGAACAGTTGTCCTTCAAGAGATCAGTCTATTTTTGATAACTTTGAATTTGTGTTTTGCATACACAAATTTTAGCTTTGCATGGGGAGAGTTGGGAATAGCAAAGTAGACCAGTTGGGAGGGGATACGGAATGTACAAGATACACCCTAGACCCCTTTGCATGGCTGTAATAGAAGAATGAGAATGTGATGGATGTAATTGTTACGGGGTCACATCAAAGTAGTGAAGACGGACCACATAATCCAGATCATTATAATGACAAATGGAAAGGGATAAGGATGGCGGAATGATCTAAGGATATAACTAAGTGCTCATTGGTAGATATTCTAACAGTAGACTAGTTGCAAGTGCAATGTACTAAGAGGCTACGTCTCTAGTTTACCACAAGGAGGAGAAGAAAGTGAAGTTTTAATAAGATGAGATCATAGACAAGCAGGAAATAAAACTATGTCCTAAAGGAAACAAACATATGACCACAACGGTGGATTTTGATGAAACTAAATGGTGCCCCAAGAGAGAAACAAATATGGCCACAATGGTGGACTTGATGAAATAGATGGTGCCCCAAAAGAGACACAAATATAGCCACAATGGTGGACTTTGAGAAAAAGGTCCCTCAATGGAGAGACAAACATGGCCTCAAAAGAGGACTTCATTGAAAATGATGATGCCCCAAAAGAGGCATAAATATGGCCACAATGGTGGACCTAAAATGAGTGAGGATTTGGGCATAAATAGTTTAGATTGGGTGAATGTGAAGGAGGTAGAAAAAAAAATGTCAGAGCAAAGTCCCCTAGTAACAAGACAGTTGTACATATGAGATACTCAAGGGCGAGGGAAGGTTGTTCCCCCAATAAGTTAAATATGAAAGAGTTAAAGGATGTCGAAAGAGTTTAGATGAGATTGTTTTAGATTTGGATGGGGTAAACGATCGAAGACCACAAGTGTGCTTAGCAAGATAAGTGGTATTGATGAATAATGGAGGACCTTCCTTAGGAGGAATTTCATGTGCAGGAGGGATGTTAAGGGATGATGTGGATGGAGGAATCATGGGAGACTCGATAGATGGGATATGAATTAGATTCAATGTAGATGGAGAAGGAACTTTCCCTTGAATGAGGAAATCATCTTTCTTAATAAGGTTGTGGAGGATTGTCTGAAATGCCTTACAATGTTTGATGTCATGGCCCGGGGTACGATGATAAGCGTAACTACAATTAGGATTGAACCATGATGACTTGGGAATATAGGGATTAAAGGATTTAATGGGAGGAAGTTTGATGGCAGATTTTCAAGTTAAATGTCAAAGGATATATGCGTAAGACCCCATTGAAGTATCATGGGGAAGGTAACTCTTGTGGGTTTTAATAGGACATTCCATCTTGGAGTTAGGAGAAAAAGTGGATGCAGATTGAATAGGTGAATTTTGTGTTTTGGAGAAAAAATAAAAATTGGTTGAAGGATTGTATTATTTGGAAGTGGATCGATTGTTACAAGATGTCGTAGATAGAGAGACTGATCCTAAAATAGATGTTATGGCATTGGATTTTTGAGAATATGGAAAACTTGAATGTTTCTAAGGATGTGCAGGGAGCTATCGGGGATGTTTTCCCTGAGCCTTAGACTTCAACTAAGAAGATTTACCTTTAGCAGGGATGATTATAATTTCAACTGGAGGTTTCTGATAGTGGTGGTGTGGTTATTAACGGAGAAAATGTCCTAAAACAAGATGAGGATGTTAATGGAGAGATAGGTGTTTGTATGATGTGATTAATGATATCTATGTGAGATGTGGATTGTTTCAGTTTTGGTGAGGAAAGAGATTATTTTGTAGAGGGATAAGGTAAATCATTTTTATTTGATTTATGTGGATGTGTTGGTTTAGTATAGAATCCAAAGGTTATCTTTGATAGGGTTACATATCGAGAGGATTCGGTTGGTGTGACAGACAAATTAGGCAAAGAGTATTGGGGTAGAATGGGTGATGTAGCCACAAGTGAAGATATAAGTAAAGATGTCAAGGTAGGGATAGGTGTATTTTTTGGTATGATAGATATAGGGGTCATTGGCATAGATAAAGATGTAGGAATTTTTGGAAGATTTGGAGATGTGGGTGATGTGATAACCGATGGAGTAGACATTATGGGTAATGCAACAAATGTAGGAACATTTTCAGATGTAGAAGTAGATGGGACCGGTTGTTTCATAAATGTTTTAAGGGGTGAGAATGATATGTTTTCTAATGGGGTTGATGTCGAAGGTGGGGTTGCAAGGGTGCAAGTAGCAGAACTGAGTTTAGTTGGGATGGTTGTGAGTAATGTAGGTGTAGTAATAGGTGTGTTTGATGTAGATGTGGGTGAAGGAATAGATGTGATAGATGTAGGGGTATGTGTGGATATCATTGGGTCTGAAATAGGTGCCAAGGATGAATCTAATGTGGTAGATTGGGGTGTGTTTGAGGTGGCGAAAGTGGATGGTATAGTCACATTTGATGTGGATGTGATAAGGATGGGAGAAGGTGTAGGTTCAAGACAGGTAGTGCAAGTTGATGTGGGTGTGTCAGGTTCTGAATAAGAGGTGGGAATAATGTCCACTGTAGGAACATGTGGAGTTAGAGATAAGATAAGATCTTGACTGACAGTTTCAATCATATAAGCATTTGATAGTTTGGATATAAAGGATGTGACATGATTTGTTGGTGATTGATTAGGTAAAGTTTGAATAGTCGAGTTATCGATTTGGATATCCCCTTGATTTATGAGTTGTTGAACACGATCTTTGAAGGAACGATATCTCTCAATGTCATGACCTTTAACTCGATGATATTTGGAATAGTGGGCTTCGTGATACCAAATAGGCTTGGCTTGCGAGTTGTCCACTGGTCGTATGGGAGGAAGTTGGATGGAGTTTACAGTAATCAATATATCAAACACGAAGCTATATAATTCTCTCAAGGGGGTGTAGTTGGTTGTTGATTGAGGGGATCGTTGTTGAGGCCATGTGCTGGACATAGATGGGAATGAGGGTTGAATGACCATAGTGTTGGCCACACCCTTAAATGTGTTGTTATGTGTGAAGGGTTTGGTAGATTTGATTTTTTATTTAATGGAACTTAGTTTAAGATGACCCTACTTAATGGCACGGGTTTCGAGTCTGCGAGCCATCATGAAAGCTTCATCAAAGGTTAGGAATGATTGGATCTACAAAGTAGAAGATATATGTTTTACACATGAACGCAAGAATAATTCAATGAGTTTAGTTTGCGAAAGAGTGAAGGACAATTGGTTTATAACACCATGCCATCATGCGACGAAGTCGGTGATGGGCTCATCTTCAAACTTCTGAATTGTGTATAAGTCAGCAATAGTATTTTTGCATGCGATATTGATTGAAAAGTGTTCTAAGAATAATTGTGCAAGCTGGGTGAAGGATAATATGGAATGTCATGGGATACTTTTTTACCAGTCAAATGCGGGACTAGACAAAGACATGGGGAAAGTGTGAAGAAGTAGATCGTGATCATGCGCAATAAGACCACAAACGTTTTAAATGCGAGGAGATGTTGTTGGGGATCTTCCTTGTTGTTGAAATTATTAAACGCAGGAAGTTTCCAATGAGGAGGGTAGGGTTTGATTGGAACCGGTGAATGAATAGGTTCATTACAGATGTGTTAATAGGATAAGGTGTTCTTGGGTGCTATGGTAAGGGTTTCTAAACTGGCTAACCAATTCATTAAGGAATGAATTGAATCACTCTAGGTATTGTAAGGTTTAGATTGGATTGGTTGTGTCATTTAAAATGTAGTGTGATAAGGCGAATGATGTGTTTGTGGATGTATGGGTGGTTGGTGAAGTGTCTAATAAGGTGGTTGATAATTTTGTCGATAGGATGTTTGCGGAATGGTTTGATAAGTCAATTGATTAATTTACAGATATGTAGGTTTGTGGGGAACTGTTTGGTAAGGACTAACATGTGTCATGGGTTGGGATTGATGTATAGGTTGACTTTGAACACTAGGGATATGATGTGTTTGTTGAAGTTGGGTAGGTTGTTGTGGTAAATGATAAGTGGGGATATGGGTGTTAAGATATTGAGACAGTTGGAGCATACGATGGGCAGGAATGTAAGTGTGAAGAGGTTGAGATGGCTGGACAGCCATAGTGGATGAAATGGAATTGTCAAAATGAGATGTGGGTGGAATGCAATCCACCAATTTAGGAGATTGGGAGGATTGAGAGATTGTAGGATATTTTTGGAGTAAGAAGTCATATATGGGGTTAGGAGGAGGCCCGAATGTCTATAGAGGAATGGGATATGGTGGTGATATCGGTTTAGGAATACTGGCTTGGGAAGGGATATGAGGGTTAGTGTCAAGTGGGGATAATCATGCATGAAATGGTTCTCAGGAAGCGAGGTTATGGAGACCGGAGGTTGAATAACTAAAGGTGTGGTTTTTTGTTTAGAATCTTAATGGGCGAGATCGTCACAAGTAGTAATGTCATTGGATGGAGCAGATTGTTGTTTTATCTCGATTTGAGAGAGAGTGACAATAGGTGTGAAATAGAGAAACATTTGTTTATGTATTTTGTTGACAAACAAATCAAGCAGCATATTTTTTATCATCATGATTAATTTCAAGCTATAAAATAAAAGTAAGGATAATGAAGGTGCCTAAAGAATTCTAAGGATGGTTTCAAGAAGTTTTGGATTGGGAGATGTCCTAGACGGTTGCATGTTGGGTATTTAAGTCCCAATAAGTTAACTATGTGAGAGGAATGTTTTGATGTGTTAGTTATGTTTGTCCAGTCTCAAGCAGTGTGTGATAAGTGAAATGCAGAGAGTTAAACCCCTTATTTAGGCTATGTGAGCAGGCAGGATGCAGAAAGGTTCATTTTAATCCAAAATGAAATGTGACATTTGATGTAGAAATCACTCAAAAAAAGGGAAAATTCAATGCAGAAAAGAGAAAATAGAGAAAAATGAGGAATACCTAGAGAATCACTTTTCCTGGTTATTTAAGTGTGTGTGATAGTGATGTATTTTGAAAGCACCAGTTAGTGGCCCAAAACACCTGGGTACCCTAAAATGGCACCGTTTAGAGTTGCGGATGAGGCCAATGAAAATGATGTTTTTTTTTGCAAAATGGTTTTTGACAGCATGATTCAATGGTTGCAAGGTCATTAAATTCACCTGCAAAAGAAAATAAATGTAATTAGTTAATATGGTTAAACTGATATAGCTGACGTAAATATTTTTGTGTAAAAAGTATTTCTTTAAAAATAAAAAATAAAAAATAAAAGAAATTAATCTAACAGATTGATAAAAAATCAAAATTCGACGTTAATATTTAATTAGAATAAAATAGCTTATCGACTACAAAATAAACCATTAAATAGTGATGAAATAGATTATGGAATATAAAATTAAGAAAATATGTGACAAAAATTATTAATAATGGGGTGATGTAAAATTATGAATTACGTTATGATGGGGTAAACGGAAAAAGAAATATGTGTGTATGTTTCATTTATTGGTTTATGTGAACTATATATAAGAACAAGATAGGCTTAAGATGATAGACGTCTTGAAAATGATAAATGTTTTGTTTATCGAAAGAAAATACTTAAATTTATTGTGGACATGATGTAAAAGACAATTTGACCCTACTTGTAATGTGGCGCAGTTGTATTTAGGTGGAAGAAGACCAGCCGAAAGGTGGAGAAAGGAGACTTTTTAGAGCGGGAATGTGGAATTATACATGGCAAATTTGGACTTATACGATGAAGATGTGGATGTGGCTTTTCACATGATCGATGAGAATCACAGAAAATATAAATGAGCATTGTTTATAATTGAGATTATTACTTGTAAATAATTATACGCCGATTGCTAGAGAAAGACTGTAAAGTCACTATCCACAAAGTTGTGTGAATTTGATACCAAGTTTGAGATAGTTAGAAGAATCAAGTGTCGGAATTATAAACTGATTACTATAAAAGAAAGTGACAGGCAATACATTTTGCTAGAACGTGAGCAAATTATAGATATATCTAAACAAAATATTGGAATTTACAGTCAGCGGAAAGAGCTAAGCCATCAACGAATTTTGATTTCACAAGAACAGAGGGTTATTCTAGTTGTATACCATTAGTCACCAATAACGAAAAACATGTGTGAAGGCTCTCCGAGCACAGTTTAAGAGTAGCGTTTCCAGGAGCTTACACGAATTGTGAAGGACTTACATTCAAATCCACAATTTCCTAAAATGATATCTAAATTCTTGACAGAAGCAGCTCAAAATTATTTCGATGAGTGTGTATTTATATCTGAACTTGAAGACTCTTATATGTCATCCTCGGAAGAATTATTGAGTTGCTTACCCGCTCATGACGTTAGAACAGTAAAAAAAGTAATTTACGAGGAGAATGGAGACAGAATGGAGAGGTGATAGAGGGGTTGGATTCGTGGTGATAGGGAGCTCAGTTGTGTGCTAGCATAGGCTTGCGAGGGGATGGGATGGTGAGTTGAAAGAATGGTAGTATGGATAGATCAGGATAGAGATAGATAGTGGCTTTGTGGGTCAGGTCGATTGGGAGTGAGGATGAGAGTTCGGGTAGAAAAGGGAAATAGGGGTTGCGTGGTGAGATAAGCACGTGTGCGTATGGGATGTGGCCAAGTTAGTTTGAAGGGAGCTCGAGAAGAGGAGAATTTGAAAGGAGATAAGGTCAGGGAGATGGAGATGGTAGCTCGGGAAGGGTGTAGTGGAGAGCTTGGTGTGTGGGAAGAGGGAAGGGTCTGGTGAGTGCAATGAGCCACGGGGAGGGAAGATAGGACAGAGTTGGGTGGAAGATGGGAATGGCCGAGCTAGGAGATGAGTGAGTGGGAGAGAGCTAAGTTCGGGAAGGAAGAAGAACCAGGGATTGGGATCGAGTAGTGAAAGGGGAACGGAACTCTGTATAAAGGAAGCGAGATTGGTGTGGAATTGTGGGTCAATTTGATGGAAGACTAGGTGTTAGCTGCTCATGTGGAGTCGGCGGGATGTGAAGACGCTGGGAGAGACAATGTGGAGATCGGGTGAGCTTGATTGGGCTCGTGGAGAATATGTTGAGTGGCGTTAGGGATCGATAACTTGGCGGAAGGAAATGGTAGTTCAGGTCAAGGATTGAGGAGCTCAGGGATGTTCGAGAGGAGATGGGTTCGGGAAGAGGAAGATAAGTGGGGGAATAACTCGGGGACGAGGCTGAAGGGAGTTGAAAATTGAGACTACATGTGTAAGACTCGGCCGAGGTAGAAGAGATGGGGATTAGGGATGGATTGTGGAGTCGGAACAGGGTGTGAGAGTGGAGGACTAGGTGGGGGAGTCGTGAGGAGAGGTAGACGGTGAAAGGGAGATGTGGACGTGTTGGATGTGGAGGACTTGGGATAATAATATTATTATTATATTGTGGTTTTTTATTTTCTCTTTTTTTAAAGTATAAATTACATTTATTTATTATTTATTATTATTAGTTAATTGTTTTTAATAGCAACAACAATAAAACTATTGATCAATTATAAATAACCAAATAAAAAATACTTTTCCAAATAAAAAAACCACGTACCTCGTGACGGAGAAAGATGACAAAGTGTAAGTAACATGCCAAACAGACAAATATAATAATAAATCTCATGAACAGGTAAGTCAGAAAAACGAATGATGCACAATATATATCACGCGATGACAACTAGGTGAGTAAGGTTAATTTCCGGATTCATTTCCCATGCGGGTAGATTTCAACAGAAAATAAGAAGAGCACATACCTCCTGGTGATTTCAACGTGTGACTGTACTGAACTAAAATCAACAAATACTAAGATATTGCAAATAAGCAAGTTAGAAAAGATGAGTAAAATAACAAACAAAACAACCAGATCTAGGATCTAGTCCCACCAGGCATGCCAAATGTTGTACAGGAAACTTCATTCTCATGCGGGTGAAATCCGATACAGGAAGCCACCAGTAACTTCAAATGATGGAGGGCTTAGGACCTCAGATGCAAGATGTGGATCTACGGGCGTCAAAGAAGATAGATGTATGATACAAAGAAGATAGATCTACAAAACTGAAACATATAAGATTAGATAACAATATGTGGGGGTTTCCCAGATAGTGCCGGTTCCAAGAGGATTTTAACTCCCTTGGAGGATGTCAACCCCATGTCCAGAAAGATAATGATAAAATACAAGATAAATAGATAACATGCAAGTTGATGAACAAAGGAACCTGACGCTGCAGGTATGTAGATGATGCTCTTGATCTGATCCAAACACAACGTGCAACAAGAACCACGCTACGTGAACTAAGTAATCATGAGCAAAGTATTGTGGGGATTACAGTGTCATTACGAGGACACCATGTGAGAATATATGATAAACAAGAAGCTTAGAATTCAAAACAACATTTTCCCACAGTTTCCCACTTCTTTTTTCTTCTTCTTCTAGGTCCCCTGAAATATGGGGGAAAAACCCATATTTATAGCTTGGAGGTGAGGTTAGATTGGGGTTAATAAGTAACTGGGGTTGGGTAGAGTAACCCGAGTTAAGAGATATGATGTGATCACGTGGGGCCCATGGTTTGACTTATTAGATGTAGTGGGGAGCATGATTTGAATGGGTAGGTGAGATAAAAGATTCCATTTGAAATTAAGAAAAGGGTGTCGGATGGGTATATTAATACCCATGGATTGAATAATTTGATATGGGAGAAAATGCCAAAATCTTAATTATCAAATGGGTCCACATGGAGCCCATTTAATAATTAATTAAATAATATGAGTAAATGGATGGGATTTTATTCAATTTAAGAAAAATAAAAGTGAGAGTGGAAGTTGCATGAATGTGAGATGACGGAGGGGTGCTATACCAAAAATGTGAGATGAAGGCCTTCGTGGTTTAATTCCAATCTTTTATGTGCATTTCACTGTACCCCGGGTCATAACACTGAGTGTTGTAAGGCTCTTCAAACTGTCATCCATGATCTCATTAAAAGAGATGACCTTTTTGAGGATTTTCCCTCTACCATTTTATCCACAACTAATTCCACGTGTATCGAAGTCTCTAAGTGTTCTCCTCCATCCTTCATTAACATCTATCATTTGCATTTTATTACTCATATAGAAGGTCCTCCCTTATTCATCAACATTGTTTTCATATGATCCCCAATGCATCTACCTAATCCAAATCTAAGGTTATCATCATCCAATCTCTTTCACCTATCCACATCTAATTTTTCTACAGTAATATAATCTCTCTCATTGGGGGAGTAGTCTCCCCTCATCCTTGAGCATATCATTTGTATTAACGCATTTCATATCTAAACAACTCTCCTTTCATGCTAGGAGACTTTAATCCTTGACTTTATTTTACTTACCTCATCCAAATAATCATGTCATTTGAAGCCCACTTTTGTGTCCATTTGCATCGATCCCTTAGAGGACCATTTATTTTCATCTTAAGCCCAATATGGTGGCCATGTTTGTCTCTTCGTTAAGAGACTATATTTATCTTTTTCATTGAAGTCCACCTTTGTGGCCATGATTGTGTCATCAAATTCCTCCTTTGAGGCCATGTTTTTCCTTCCAATAAGGACCATATTTTTCACCAAATTCCACCCTTGTGACCATATTTTGTCTCGATGGGATGCATATATTTCTCTTGTCTATTCACTTTTAAAATCAACACATAGATTCCATCTCATCTATCTCGCGATGTTCTATTTAATCCATTCCATATTATTCAAAATCCACCATTGTAGTCATAATTACCCCTCCTTCGTAGCACCATCTCTTCGTCTCGTTAGGGACACATATTTTCACTTCCTGAAAGGGTAGCGCATAGTTCTACCTTCACTCATCCTCCCTAAATTCTTATCTTATCTCAGAAATAGTGTTAATCAAGGAGTCGGTAGGAAAAAAATTCTCACACTGGATCGGACCATATATTATCACACATAAGTATGGGTCTGGGGCTTATCGCTTAGCTTCTCTTGATGGTAAACCAAAGATCGAACCCCTTAACGCATTGCACTTACAGCCATTCTATTTTTAGTACACACACTTATGATCATAGTCTTATCTTTAGACCATGTCTCCACCAATATCTACTTCCATCTATCATGGTAATGATATGAATTATGTGGTATACCGTCACTACTTTGATTTGACCTTGAATATGAGTACCACGGCTCTACTTATAGCATATTCATTATAGATAAGTTCTCCCATTTGGTTAGAACCCCATAATCATTACATCCATCACCCTCTCATTTTCTTATGATAGTCATGTAAAGGGTATAGGGGTGTCTCCTTTACCGTCACTATCCCCTCCTAAGTGGTCTAATTTGTTATCCCCGGCTCTCCCCCATGTGAATATAACATCCATGCATGCAAAAAGAATTCAAATTTATCTAAAAATAGACTGATCCCTCGAAGGACAGCTGTGCATATAAAACATAAAAGGCAGAATAAAAATAAAATCATGCAAATTAAAACCAAAATCAAAGAAAAAAAATAAAGACACCGATCCCTCGAAGGACGGATATCATTCTCACTATCTATGTTATATATATAGTGGACCATATCCTCGAAGGATGGCTACTCTTTTTTTATGGCATTCGCTTCCCGCATTGATCAGCTTTCTTCTATTATTGTTCTTTCCCTTTCCCAGAGTTGGGGCATAGACTTAAGGAACACCACCTTTGGAGAACCTTCTTCCTGCATACAGGCTACATCTTAAATCCCTTGTCATGTCGATATTAATATTATGAGAATCTTTCATCCATATCTCCCTCTTGGTCTTTTGGTATATTCGAATCTCATTAGTTATTTACTAACACCTATTGGTTATAAGTGCAATGCTTTGAGTAGTTCCTTTTCGTGTTTACTTCTTATCTAGTTAAGAGCATAACTTTCTTACATGGCCCTTGCTATGGTTATATGACACCCATCTCATCAAAATCATCTTTTATTATAATTATGTTTTTAGAAATAAAATTTCATATCATCAAATCTACATCTATATTTTTACTCTTAAGGATGTTCCCTATTAACATCATCCATAAATCCATGAAATTTGTTATTGTTTCTACACTCTCTTTAATACACTATTCAGTTTGGGAATTCTACTTAATCTTCGTTGCAGTTTGTGAATTCTATTTGAGATTATCTCTCAAGTAGCATTCATTATCCAATAGCTTCTCATCCCCCTCCATGACCAATGTTATCTTTCTCCATCCATTCTCTCACATCATCCTTCTCTTCTCTACAATCATCCACCCATTATCTTTCTCTTTGCTTTTTTTTTGTCATCTAGAGAAAACATCATCTTCTTCATCATCACAGGCCTTTCATCCCTAGCTTGGCACGTCCATGTAATTCCCCACACAGCATGGAAATCCTACTCGAGGTAGACTTGTCATTCTGAACAAGGTCTCATTTGTAATCATGTATATTGACCATTCCTTCCTCCTAGTCCCCTTTTTCAACCCAATTTTCTCCTAAAATCCACCCCACCTCATTCTCTGTTGCTCTTCTCACCCACTTCATCCTTCTCGTTGTTTCTTCGATACTTCACATGTCCTCCACTCGGGCCATTAATTTTTTGTTTTTCTCTTAATGTCCTTTTACTGACGTCTATTCTATCATTCTATTTCCCTTTCATTCTTCTTTTGGCTTGACAATCCTACTTAACCACCCATTTCGTGTAGGCTTCTTAATCACAATGCATCTCTTTCTTAAGATCCTACCGCTGTAGAAAATCCTCCACCATTTTCTATTTCATTCAACACTAGAAACATCTTCCTAGTCCATAACTTCTTCTTAACGCCTTGACATCATCACTCGCACAACATAGGCATCCTAATTAATAATTCCCCTTAAACTCTCCATTCTACACTCCATACATTCCTCCATCCACTTATGTCACACTCCTTTGTTTCCTTGTTATCACCTCCTTTCATCTCTTATTCCATTTCGGTATACACCACTTAGTCTTTTCATCATTCTTCTTCTTCGGCTTGGTGATCCTACTTAACCATTCCTACAGCATGGCAATCTTACTTAAGAGTCTATCTTAAGAATGATCTATCTTGTTTCCTTTCCTATTTTCTGTCAGTATTCCCATCATCCATATTTTCTCTTCATTCCCCACAAACACGTCATCATCCTCTTTTTTCCTTCCCTATCTCAAACTTCCTCAAATATCATCTCCATCATCCCTCATTTGGAAATCTAACCTAACCACTTCATACCATTTCTTACTAAGTCTTGTTCCTTAGTCCTTTGTTCATCTTCATGGTCACATCATCATCCATTACATTCTCTCCTCGCCTTCATCTTCCTACATATTGTTAGCCCTCCTTTCTTTACTCCTTCTGGTCCATTTTCTAGAATACTTCCCCACATCTATCACCATATTTACTCGTCATTATCATTGTTCATCTAACATTATGTCATCATCAGCTTCCATTCTCACACTAAGAATTATCGGTGGAATTCTCCTAAAATTCGTTTCTCCCCATTCTACTAATATTGGTTCACTCTTTTTTACCTCCTCCATTTTCTCTTCCTTCCTTTTTTATTTTGTGCCCTCTAATCATTATCGGAGGATTTATCCTAACATATCACCATCTCTTGGTATCTCAATTTCCATCTTCACCTTTGAATGTATATTAGACTAATATCTATAAGGTTTTTTCTTATCAACCTCACTTCCTCATGCATAATTTTATGTACATTTACCAATCTCCTGGATTGAAACCATTCAAATTTGTCTCATTTAGTTTGTAATCATGTCTTTGTATTCTTTCGTTACACTTTGTATCCTTCTTCTCCATTGATAACCTGTACTCACCAGCGTTGTCCCATAGTTCTCATTTCTCCCACCATACATGCATTATCCATATTATGTATTTTATCATTACATTAACTATTCAAATGGCTTATCAATTCCCACCTCTTTATGATTTCTATCTTGTTTCCCTCATCTTTATTTAGCCTCCCTAGAGCCTTCAACTTCTCAACCACCCCTAGTCATTCCATTGTATGAATTAGGACTTATTTTGGGAGTTTGAACCTTCCCACATATAACACTTTCTCACTATGTTCCTTTCATTTTGAATCTTCACATTCTACTTCCTCCTATTGTGCATCCTTATTTAGAAAACTTATTTCCTTGATCATCTAACCTCAATTAACACTTTCCATTATACTATCATATGAATCTTGAAAATCATCCTTATTTAACTATTTCTTCTATTTTATTTTCCTTTGTAGTATCACTTTAATGATACCATTCTTTGGCTCCATTTTTTTTCAATATAATCTGAACCCACAACTCATAGCTTTCATCCATAATCTTTATCATTTTCTTGTCTTTTTCTTTGTATTTTAAATGGTTACCATCTTCCACCATGTCACCCATATAAAATTAAGATACTGCTTCATGGTTTACTATGATACAATGTGGTACACATCACCTTTAATTCTGATTCATCATGGTGAGTTTCACTTCATCATCTCACCATCTGAAGTTGTTTAAACTATATTTTACAAATTTTTCATCCTCCTCTTTTCTCTATCGTGCTTCTTTGTTCCACCATGTATTATCATAGCACAACTAAATCCATCATAATTAGGTAATTTTCACACACTACCTTCCTCAACTATCATTCTCTCTAATTTCCTTTTTTTTCATCTGATTTTCTGGAGCCTCTCATTAGAGTCCTCCCTCTACGTGTTTTCCATCCTTCTTCTCTATAACCAGGTGTAGGGCCTTCTCTTATCTCTATCATATCTATCATCCGCATTTTGTGCCTCCCATCTTCATGTGTACTTTTTGTCTAGGAACTTACCATAATAGCTTGATGACTATCTTTCATATGCATCTTGAGTGATATCCATGAATATTTGACTAATGTTCCTATCAATCTCAAATTATCTTTACTGGGTACAAATACTCCTTAAATTAAGTGGGAAGTCACTTTGTAAATATTACTAATTTGCTAACACTTATATGCATCTTAAATTATGAAACATCAATCCATCCAAATATTTAAACCCCTCTTTATTGCATTCTATCTTATCACTATTTATCATATCTTCTCATCATGTGCACATTTATGGTTATTCCCCCTAGGGTATTTTTATTTACACATGAGAATTTTCCATTTGCCATCTTCTATGCCCTTTCATGGGGCATATTTTCATCCTTGTACTTATCTAATGCATATAACTCACTTTGTGTCATTCTATACCTCGTGTTGGGGCATCATTATTTTCATCCATGTCCCTTTTTGTGGACACATAACAAGAATGCTTGATTCCTAGAGACAAAGGATTGTTATCCAACTTTTCACTATGCCAGTTGCATCATATTTTGATTATTTTCCTATGACCCATTGGTCATTTTGGTTTACAATCCATGTTGCAGATGGTCTTCACCCACTGATTTGGTCTGATAGAACTATTTTCATGATAATCCGTTCTAGACCATGCACTATTGTCCTCTACTAAATGTGATATTGGAGTCAACCATACTTTTTTCATTGTTATTGTGATCCCATTTAACATTTTTACCTAGGGCATCTTTGAAGTTTGTTCATGTGTTCATCCATCCTCAAGACACATATTTCATCTAACCCTTTTTTTTTTCTCTCATAGCTTGCTATCCCAAAACACTCAACAAAAATTACATATGTAGTTTACCTATATTTTATAGTGTTTACACACCTACTCCATCATCTCGAGGTTATACTTAATCTCCATTCCCACTTAAATTTTTGTTCTAAATCCCATCCATCCATTTTAATTAATTCATGGTTTTAATTAATTAATTGGTTCTACATAACCCATTTAATAATCAAAATATTGTGTACATCTCAAAAATAATGCAAAACATGGGTAATAATGCACCCATCCCACATCCCACTCTTAAAATTCAAAAAGATAAAACATTATTTCACCTAATACCCACCACCTCATATCACATTCATCTCATAAGTCAAATTGTGAGCCCCGCTAAATCACATCACCTCTTTTAATCAAGGTTACTTTACCTAACCATGAGTATATTTTAACCTGTAGTCTAACCTCACCATTAGGCTATAAATATGGCTAAAATGTAGATCAGAGTTTTTTGCTTCCTGTCCAAATTAGTGTACAAGAAATCAACAAATGCAAAAAAACATCGAGTATGCAAGGGCTTAGTAGCTTGAATATGGTGATGGATGATATGGGCAAAAAGTCAATGTTGAACTCCTCGTTGTGATCCCAACAAACCTACAGCTCACATACACTAGAGAAAGATTGATTAGAGATTTTATGTGGGGGTTACCTGACAAAGAAAATTCGGGCAGTGTTAACTTCATCGGTGGCTATCAACCCTCGTGTGATAAGAAATAATGATAAGATACAAGGTAAACAAATAACATGCAAGTTGGTAAACAAAGGAACCTAACGTTGCGGGTGTATAGATGGTGTTATTGATCTGATCCGAACACAACGTGCAACCAGAACCATGCTACGTGAACTAAGTAATCATGAGCATAGTATTGTGGGGATTACAGTGTCGTTACGAGGATATCATATGGATATAAATGATAAAAAAAACTAAGAATTCAAAATGGCATTTTCCCAAATTTTCTCCTTTTTTGCAGGTGGAAGAGGCGATGAATAATTCTATTCAAACTTCCTTTATTTGTAGGTCAGGTCCTTTGTTTGCAGGTCAGGTCCCTTGAAATATGGGGGAAAACCCATATTTGTAGCTTGGAGGTTAGATTAGATTGGGGTTAACAAGTAATCGGAGTTGGGTAGAGTAAATTGAGTTAAGAGGTATGATGTGATCACGTGGAGCCCACGGTTTGACTTATTAGATGGAATGGGGAGCATGATTTGAATGGGTATGTGAGATAAAAGATTCCATTTGAAATTAAGAAAAGGATGTCGGATGGGTATATTAATACCCATGGATTGAATAATTTGTGAGAAATGGGAGATAATGCTAAAATCTTAATTATCAAATGGGTCCACATGGAGCCCATTTAATAATTAATTAAATAAAGGTGAGTAAATGGATGGGATTTTATATAATTTAAGAAAAAAGAAAGGCGAGAGGGGAAGTTGCATGAATGTGAGATGACAGAGGGGTGCTATACCAAAAATTGGTGTCTACATTTTCCCCTTTTTGTTGAGTGGTTTACGATAGCAAGACACGAGTCAAAAACAAAAAGGGTTAGATGAAATATGTGTCTGAGGATGGATGAAGACATGACCAAAGGAAATATGCCTCAGGAAAAAAAAGATCACAATAACAATGAAAAAAATTATGGCGGTGACTCCAATATCACATCGGTAGAGGACAATTACAGTCTTAACGGAGATAGATGACAATGTTCTATAGACCAATGAGTGGGTGAAGACCACCTGGTATGGATGTAAACCAAGATGACCAATGGGTCATAGGAAAACATCAAAATATGTGCAAATGAATGTGAAATATGTGTGCAATCCTTTTTCTGCGAGGAATCATGTGTCCACAAAAGGGACATGGATGAAGATAATGATGCCCTAGCATAGGGCACAAGAAGGACACAAAGTGAGTTATATGTGTTGACAAGTACAAGAATGAAAAGGTTCCCCAACATAATACATAGATGGATGTTGAAATAAGATATCCTAGGGGGAATAATCATAAATGTGCACATGATGAGCAGATAGGATAGAAATGTGAGATAAAATGCCCTAAAAGAGTGATAAATATGATGGAAATCATGTTTCAAAGGAAAGATGCATAAGTGTTAAGAAATTAGAAGATGTAAAAGAAAAATCAGTCTCGTTTCTTTGATAAGTAGGATAAGAAGTCAAGATACTTTTGCAACAAAACAAAAGCAGAGCAAATATTCATAGAAGAGAATAAGATCAGATAGGTGATGGCCGTTATGGTATCTTCCAAGACAAAAATTTCAAAGGAAGATGGGAAGAGATTATTAGAAATGGATATGATGATGTCCCTACGAGAATATTGACGAAGATAAAAGATGTGACAGGGTTCTCAAAAAGAGAAGAGGCTAATGTTGCAAAGAGAAGAACGAGAATGGGATGTAATGGATTGAATGTGGTACATAAACGAAGAAACATTGGCATTGACCGTGAATTCCAGGTGTGAGGGATGTTGAGAAAAAGAAAAGGGAATAAAAGGGAGGATTAGTTGATTATGAGAAGAGTAAGAAAAACTGAATGTAAAGGCGACTGGGGTAACAAAGAAGGATTATAGAGAAAGGGGGAAATGAAGAAGGACGAGCAAAGAGAAGACAACAAAAGAACAAAGCAGAGGGTGGAATTATGAAAAAGAGAGATATTTATTTAAAATGAAAGATGTGAAGGAGGATGAAGTAGAGGAAGGTAGAGAGGTAATGGAAAATGAAAGATGATAGAGAAAAGAAAATTGAAGGAAGCAAATCATAGTGAGGAAATACAAGTTAAACAATATGGAACTGACCACATGGAAATGCATGTGGATGGAGAGATGATAAAGGAGATGGGATAATGCTGAAGAGGAAGGTTATCGACAGAGAAGTAAGCAGGAAGTGCGAGGTAAAATGAGGAGAAGGATGCTATAGAGGAAGTGACATAAGATGAGCATACGAAAGGAGGAGAAGACAATGGAGAAAATTATGCAGAAGGAAGGGAACCAAGAATGGATTTATTTGATAAAGAGTGAGAAGCACAAGGAACGTAAAGAGAAGCTTGAGGGGAGGGATGACATCCATTAGAATAGATGTGGAGATGCATGAGATGAGGATAAGTTGATGACGAGAAAATAAAGAGAGGGTGTATGATGAAGACAGTGAAGAAATTGGCAAGGAAGAATGGAAGATGGAGAGGTGGCGAGGAAAAATAAAGGAAGGGATAGGAGAGACAATGCCAGCAAATGGATGTTAGGAGAAATCCCCCAATAATGATCAGTAGGAAAGGATGGGATAAAATATGAGACGAGGCAGAAAGTAAACGACGAAATGGAAGGGGGGATGCCAATGAAGGGATGTTAGGAGAAGTCCCCCGATAATGATCAGAGGGCATAGAGGAAGGAAGGAATGAAGATAGAATGGAGGTGGTCAAAGAATAGGATTCAGGTTGTGCAGAATGGGGATGAGTGATTTTTAGGATAAGTGCATTGATAATTACAAGTGTAAAAATAGAAGATGATGATGAAATAATGTTAGGGGAAGATAAATGATAATGACGGGTAAGTATGGGGGTAGATATATGGGAGAACTCTAGAAGATGGAGTGATAAGAGTAAAGAAAGGAGGGATAATGATGTGTAAGAAGATGAAGACGAGGAGAGGATGTAGTGGATGAGAATGAATGAGAGAAAAATGAAGAAAAAATACATGAACTGAATGGAGAAGCAATGGTTAAGTAATATTACTCAGTGGCAGATGATGGAGATGAAAAACGGACCAGTAGAAAGTGGTGTTTACGAGAATGAAATAGGGGGTGAGAGGATGTGATGATGGGGAATGACAAGATAATGTAGATGGAGATAATGTGGGGTAGTGGGTGAGTGCAGGATGATAGATCATGCTTAAGAGGGACTCTTAAGTAAGATCTCCATTCCGCAGAAGGATTTAAGTAAGATCATCAAGTTGGCAGTGAAGATATGGAAGGAGAAAGATAGCATTGTATTAGATACATGTGTGGAAGGGTTGGTTGGAGTGGATGAGTATGATGAGAGGTGAGAGACAGAAGATGAGGAAGATATAATGGGAGGTGGAAGGGTCAGATTGAAAACCATTCTTAAGAGGAACTCTTAAGTAATATTTCCTTGCGACGGGGATGGTTAAGTAGGATCACCAAACCGAAGAAGAAGAAGGATGATGAAAAGACTGAGAAGTGTATACCAAAATGGAACAAGAGATGAAAGGAGGTGATATCAAAGTGATAAAAAGGAAACAAATGAGTGTGACATGAGTGGATGGAGGAACATATGCATTATAGATGGAGAGTGTAAGGGCAGTCCTTAATTGGGATGCCCACATGGTGGGAGTGATGATGCAAGAGTGTCAAGTGGAAACAGAGGAGTGGAAAGACATTTGTGGCAGTGATTTTCAACCGCTGAAAGAGGAAATGGTAGAGAATCTTATATAGAAGGAGTATCCAAGGAAGAATATATACCTTAACTAATATTCTCTGGCTGTATGAATGGTTAAGTAATATTGTCAAACTGAAAGCACAAAAGTGAAAGGGAAACTCAAGAGGAAAGACAAGTAACATATATGGCGTTGTACAAGGGGACAGAAAGGTGAGAAGGATGATGTGGAGACAAATGGTGATGAGTGGAAATGGGGAGCGAAGAGCAATGGATCAAAGATGTTGTTGAACATGTTGAGAGATAAGGAGCTACAGGATAACGAACTTGCCTTGAGAAGGATCCTCAAGTAGGATTCGTAAACTGCAATGACAATCAAGTAGAATTCGCAAACTGAAAAGTGTATTTGTGAGCACATTTATGGATATTATGGATCGATAGTGTGAAATTTGATGTGATTTTGATAAAAAAATTACCTTGATGAGATGAACAAAACATAGTCATAGCAAGGTCGTACAAGGAAACTATGCTTCAAACTAAATTAGAGATAAGCAAGAAATATTTCCACTCAAGGCATCGCACTTGCAGCCAATAACATGTGTTAATACATAACCAACGATAGTTAGTTATACCAAAATACTGTGAGGGAAAAATGGATGAAATATGCTCGTAATCCTAATATTGACATGACCAAGGGATTGGAGATGTAACTGTTAGTGCAAAATCATAGCACCCCCGAATGGCCCAGGTGTGAAGTGGGGCATTCAGTGTGATTACACAACATGGGACCATCTCTGAACCTATGGGACTTAAAAAAAATTAGATGGACCTCCGGAGAAAGTCGGTTCTTGCTTCCTAATCTACCTACCACAAGCTACTCCAGTGCAGGTAGAACCTATTCCATCCTAATCTAACCATTCCAAGGGGACAGAGAGAGAGAGAGGGTGAAAGAGACTACACTAAGTGGTGATACACTAGAAAAGGAAGTGGTTGAATCACAAACCTGACCACCTGAAGTGGAGAGAGGTGAGCAGAGGAGAGGGTGGAAAAAATGCACCACAGACCAGAGATAGATATCACACAGACACCACTTTGAAACCCATTAAACACAGCTCCTAGGACCTGTAACGAACATCAGAATATGCACAGTATACCCTACAACGATGAGAGGTAAGAAGATACAAAAAAATAATCCAAGGATGGACAGATGCATCAAGAAATAGATTTTATTGCTCCAAAATGTTACAGAATACATCATCAATGGGCAAGAGGTAATAAAATGCCATTACATAGCCATAGGAGGAGGCTTAGACTCCGTATTCTACCCTAAGGAAGAAAGAGAGAGGGGGCAGGAGAGAAACAATGACCAACCCTTTGAATATGCCCCTTCATTACAATATATAGGAAGAATAAGAGAGAGAAGAGGGAAAAATTTGAATCCTGCTTCAACCACCTCGAGACGCATTGAATCCTGCTTTGAAAGCTCAACCACTATCAATGAATTCCTCTCTCAAATCTACCCCAAATCTATCATGTCTGGTTCCCTGTCTGCTTCACGTGTTGAAGAAGGAAGAACGGCAGATCGAATCGAATCAGATCTGGTGGTTGAAGAAATATGATTCTGCTTTAATGACCTGATAGACATTTTCCCATTTTTCACCCACCAAAGCCTTTTAAGAATGATATTTTTATGTTTCCATGGCATGGAGGGTGTCGAGATGTTTCCAAAAATTCTTCTCCCACCTAAATCTAAGTTTCTAGTCAAAATATATGGCCATTTGAATATTAGGGTCGCGGGCGCACAATATTTAAAGAGTTTGTCCATATAGGGTCCACGTGGCGGCCTCCATGTGCTCCTCAGGTTTCTTTGTATTTTCCTAAGTCTCTTTACTTGGCGGGGCCAAAATTCTGACCCTGGACATGTGGTGGCTTGGCACTTGTTTAGAAACCCCGTCCCAAATTTTATCTTTGAAATAGTGCCGCGCTAACACTTGGCACTCTCCGCTGGCCTACCTCTGCTTTGACTATTCAACCCCTGACTCTGTCCCTTTTTGGACTCTAGGACACATGGATGGCCCACGCTCATTTGAAAACCCACTCAAGATTTTACCTTTGAAGGAGCGTCCTTAAGACACGTGGTGCCTTCCGCCTGCACTCTATACTTATTCATTTTGGGCCCACTCTTCTTTTTGACCTCTATTGACCATTTGCTACGTGGAGTGTTGGCACAAGTTTGAGTCTACCCCTTTGGATTTAACTTTTGGAGGTGCGTTGTTTGGACACTTGGTAGCTTCCATTGTCTTCTCCATACTTAGTTGATTTTGGGGCTTGTTCTGAGTCATTTGTAGAGCCCGAAGACTTCAAGCCTTCGTTGTTTCTTCTCCTTTGAGCCTTTGGTTCTTTGACACTGCTCAGCCTCCTTCCCTGACCCTGCAGTTCCATTTTAGAGCTTGCCTGCAACCTGTTTACTGGATTTGAAGCACGGGCTCATTCGACGGGGCCATTTATTGAACTTCTTATTATACGGGGGCATTTGATCTTTCCCAGGCCCCGCCACTCCATTGTAAAGTCTCTCTATTGCCTGATTGTAGGATTTGAACGTGATTTCTTTGGTTTTTGCTATGTGGGGTTGTGGCTGACCAATTTTACCTGGGGGAAAAATATGGATAACATTAACTTGTACGGGGGAAGAAGGTTCTCCAAAGGTGGTCTTCCTTAAGTCTATGCCCCAGCTCTGGGAAAGAACAATAGCAGAAAGTTGATCAATGTGTGAAGATTTCAGAAAATGTTGATAAAGTGAAGGCTACTCAATGCGAAAAAAACTTCGAGATGCCATAATAACCGAGTAGCCATCCTTCAAGGGTATGGTCTACTTTATACATAATATGGATGGCAAGAATAATATGATAGTCTTCCTTCAAGGGATCATTCTATCTCTTTTGATTTTACTTTAATTTTTATTTGTATGCTTTTCTGTTTCTTTTTCTCTTAAAAGAGTAGTTGTCCTTTGAGGGATCAGTTTGTTTTTTATTACTTTGATTTCACCTTTTACATACTTGAATTTTAGCTTTACATGGGGAGAGCTGGAGATAGCGAAGTAGACCACTTAGGAGGGGATAAGGAATGTATAAGAGACACCCTAGACCCTTTACATGGTTACAATAGGAGAATGAGAAGGTGACGGATGTAATGGTTACGGGGTCACATCAAAATAGTGGAGGCATACCACATAATTCAAATCATTACAATGACAAATTAAAGGGGCTAAGGACGGCAGAATAATCTAAGGATGTAACTAAGTTCTCATTGGTAGATATACTAACAATAGACTAGTCACAAGTGTAATGCATTAAGAGGTTTCATCTCTGGTTTACCACCAGGAGAGGGAAGACAGTGAAGTTGCAATAAGATGAGATGATAGACAAGCAGGAAATAAAACTATGTCCTGAAGTAAACAAACATATGACCACAATGGTGGATTTTGATTAAAATAAACGGTGCCCCAAGAGAGACACAAATATGGCCATAATGGTGGACTTGGTGAAATAGATAATGCCCCAAAAGAGACACAAATATGTCCACAATGGTGGACTTTGAGAAAACGTTCCCTCAATGGAGATACAAACATGGCCTCAAAAGAGGACTTCAATGATAAAGATGATGCCCCAAAAGAGGCATAAATATGGCCATAACGGTGGACTTAAAATGAGTGAGAATTTGGGCAAAAATAGTTTAGATTGGATGAAAGTGAAGGAGGTATACAAAACAATGTCAAAGAGCGAATTCCCCTAGTAAGAAGGGAGTTGTATGGATGAGATGCTCAAGAGCGAGGGAAGGTTGTTCCCCCAATAAGTTAAATGTGAAGGATTTAAAGGATGTCGAAAGAGTTTAGATGAGATTGTTTTAGATTTGGACAGGGTAAATGATCGAAGACCACAAGTGTGCTTAGTAAGATAAGTGGTATTGATGAACAATGGAGGACCTTCCTTAGGAGGAATTTCGTGTGCAGGAGGGATGTTAAGGGATGATGTGGATGAAGGAATTATGGGAGACCCGAATAGATTGGATATGAATTGGATTCAAGGTAGATGGAGAAGGAACTTTCCCCTGAATGAGGAAATCATCTTTTTGAATAATTTTGTGGATGATTGTCTGAAATTCCTTAGAATTTTTTATGGCATGCCCCGGGTTACGATGATAAGCATAACTGCAAGTATGATTGAACCATGATGGCTTCGTACCATAGGGATTGAATGATTTAATGGGAGGAAGTGTGATGGTAGATATTTGAGTTAAATGTCAAAGATATCTACATAATACCCCATTGAAGTGTCATGAGGAAGGTAACTCTTGTGGGTTTTGATAGGATATCTCAGCTTGGATTTAGGAGAAAAAATGGATGTAGATTGGATGGGTGAATTTTGTGTTTTGGAGGAAAACTCAAATTTGGTTGGAGGATTGTATTGTTTGGATGTTGTAGATGAAGAGACTGATCCTAAAATAAATGATGTGGCATTGGATTGTTGAGAAGAGGGAAAACCTGAATGTTTTCAAGGATGCGTAGGGGACTGTCAGGGATGTTTTACCCAAGCCTTAGACTTCAACCGAGAAGATTTACCTATAGTATGGATGATAATAATTTCAACCAAAGGATGTGATAGCGGTGGTGTGGTTATTAATGGAGAAAATGTCCTAAAACAAGACGAGGATGTTAATGGAGAGATAGGTGTTTGTATGATGCGATTAATGATATCTATGTGAGATGTGGATTGTTTCAGTTTTAGCATGGAAAGAGTTGACTTTGTAGAGGGAGAATGTAAACTATCTTTATTTTATTTAGGTAGATGTGTTGGTTCAGTAGATGTTTCAAAGATTATATTTGATAGGGTTACATATTGAGAGAATTTAGTTGGTATGACAGACAAATTAGGCAAGATGTATTAGGGTAGATTGGGTGATGTAGCCACGGGCGAAGATATAAGTAAAAATGTCGAGGTAGGTATAGGTGTATTTTTTGGTATGTTAGATATAGGGGTAGTTGGCATAGATAAGGATGTAGGAATATTTGGGATATTTGGATATGTGGGTGATGTGATAACCAATGTAGTAGACATTATGGGTGATGCAACAAATGCAGGCATATTCTCAGGTACAGAAGTAGATGGGACTGGTTATTTCATAAATGTTTCAAGGGGTAAGAATGATATGTTTGCTAAAGGGGTTGATGTTGAAGGTGGGGCTGTAAGGGTGCATGTTGTAGAATTGAGTTTAGTTGGGATGGTTGTGAGTAATGTAGGTGTAGTAACAAGTGTGTTTGAGGAAGGTGTGGGTGAAGGAATAGATGTGATAGATGTAGGGATATGTGTGGATATCATTGGGGCTGAAATAGGTGCTAATGATGAATCTAATGTGATTGATTATGGGTGTGTTTGAAGTGGTGAAAGTTGTCATAAGTGTGATAGTTGTGGGTGCAACAGGTTCTGCATAAGGAGTGGGTATAAATACCCATATAGGAACATGCAAACTTGTTGATGAGATATGATCTTGATTGATAGTGTTAACGGTATAAGAATTTGACAGTTGAGTTGCAAAGGGTGTAGCTTGATTTGTTGGTGGTTGATTAGGTAAAGTTTGAATAGTGGAGCTATCGATTTGGATATCCCCTTGATTTAAGAGTTGTTGGACACGATCTTTGAAGGAATGCCATCTCTCAATGTTGTGCCCTTGGACCCGATGATATTTACAATAGTGATACCGAATAGGCTTGGCTTGCGAGTAGTCCACGGGTCATATGAGAGGAAGTTGGATGGAGTTTACGGCCATCAACTTGTCAAACACGGAGCATATGATTCTCCCAAGGAAGTATAGTGGGTTGTTGATTAAGGGGATCATTGTTGAGACCATGTGCTTGATGTAGATGTTGACAAGGGTTTAATGACCACAGTGTTGGTTGCACCCTTAAATTTGTAGTTATGTGTGAATGGTTTGGTAGATCCAACTTTAGGTTTAGTCGATCTAAGTTTGAGACAACCCTACTCAATGGCACGGGTTTCAAGTTTGAAAGCCATTGTGAAAGCTTCCTCAAAGGTTTGGAATGATTCGATTTGCAAAGTAAATGATATATGTTTTTCACAAGAACATGAGAATAATTTGATGAGTTCGGTTTGTGGGATAGTGAAGGATAGTTGGTTTATAACACCACGCCATCATGTGACGAAGTTGGTGATGGGTTCGTCTTCAAATTTTCGAATGGTATATAGATCTACGATAGTGTTTTTGCATGTGATATTTATATAAAAGTGTTCTAATAACAACTGTGCAAGTTGGGTGAAGGAGAATATGGAATGTCACGGGATACTATTTTACCAGTCCAATGCGGAACTAGACAAAGACATGGGGAAAGTGTGAAGAAGTAGATCGTGATCATGCGCAATAAGACAACATGTGTGTTTAAATGCGAGGAGATGTTGCCGGGGATCTTCCTTATTGTTGAACTTAGTAAACACAGGAATTTTCCAATGAGGAGGGTAGGGTTTGATTGGAATCGATGGGTGAATTGGTTCGTTATAGATGTGTTCATAAGATAAGGTATCTTTAGCTTCCAAGGTAAGGGTTTCTTAATTATATCACTCGAGGTGTTGTAAGGTTGAGATTGGATTGGTTATGTGGCTTGAAAAGTAGTTTTATAAGGTGAATGATGTGTTTGTGGATGTGTGGGTAGTTGGGGAAGCATCCGATAAGGTGGTTGATAAGTATTTGGATAGGATGTTCGTGGAATGGTTTGATAAGATAGTTGATTAATTTGCAGATATGTAGGTGTGTAGGTAACTGTTTGGTAAGGATTAACATGTGTCATGGGTTGAGATTGTTGCATAGGTTGACTTTGGACATTAGGGACATGATGTGTTTGTTGAAATAGGGTAGGTTGTTGCGGTAAATGGTAAGTGGGGATATTTGTGTTAAGAGTTTGAGACGGTTGGAGCATATGATAGGCAGGAATGTAAGTGTGAAGAGGTTGAGATGGCTAGACAGGCTTATTAATGGAATTGTCAAAATGGGAGGTGGGTGGAATGTGATCCACCAATTTAGGAGATTGGGAGGATTGAGAGATTATAGGATATTTTTTGCGTAAGAAGTCATATATGGGGTTAGGAGGAGGCCCAAGTGTCTCTAGAGGAATGGGAGATGGTGTTGCACTTGATTTACGAAGACTGGTTTGATGAGGGATATGAGGGTTAGTGTCAAGGTGGGGACAATTTTGGATGACATGGTTCTCATGACGTGAGACCATGGAGACTGGAGGTTAGGTGACTAACAATGTGGTTTTGAGTTTAGAATATTTTTGGGTGAGATCATTAGGAGTAGTAATGTCATTGGATGGAGCAGATTGTTGTGACATTTTAATTTGAGAGAGAGCAATAATAGGTGTGAAATAGAGAAACATTTGTTTATGTATGTTGTTGAAAAACAAATCAAGAAGAATATTTTTTATCATCATGATTAATTTCGAGATGTAAAGTAAAACGGATAATGAAGGTGCCTAAAGAAGTCTAAGTCTGGTTTCAGGTAGTTTTGGATTGGGAGATGTCTGAGACGGTTGTTTTTTGGGTGTTTAATTCCCAATCAGTTAACCAGGTGAGAGGAATGTTTTGATGTGTTAATTATGTTTGTGCAATCTCAGGAAGTGTGTGATCCTCTACTAGGATTTTCTCCATGTGGTGGTTTTCTTGAACCTCCTGAGCCTTCCGTCATGACCTAGGGGTGTGTAGATGAACTTACTTGCATCCCAATAGTTGTGTTAAATTGCACGCCAATTTTTTGTCCTATAACACTACCAAGAGTACTACTTCCAACTGGTAGTGCACCATTGCTTTGTCCTTAAAAATCACCTAACAAATTTGTCCCGAACAAATTATGTCTAAGCACGGGTACATGTTTTATTGGCATATGCACATCCTTAATCTATTACACTTCCTAAGCTGATAAAAATATGTCAATACTTGTATCTCCTACCCAACGTGGCGATACCTAATTACCTTCCTTCTCACCTTCACTATGATGAAATTATGCATCAACTTATGAACTACAAACACTATACATAAGGGCTATGAGTTTAGGTGGGGTCAGATGCACACCAATGGGTCTCTAACTCTCCTTATACTCACTATCATCATATTTTGAATTGTATCTCCTACTTCGCTTTCCCAATTTAGAGAGGACATGATCTTGCAGCCCCTCATCTTCTGCAAGGTCTTCATCACTTCCGTCACTCATCATTCTTCTCGATCTCAATGCCTCCTCAACTACCCTCTATCATGCATCATTATATCTAAGCCATCTCTCTTTCTTTTGCTTAGACTGGCACCATCCTTTGCAATCCTGTCTCCTGCCCCTACACGCAATGGGGTTTTAGCCTGTCATCAGTAATTTCTCCATTTCAAGTTCAATCATCAAGATCTTGATAGCTAAAGGTGTCATGCACAAATAGGATCCTCTTGGCTTGTTTAAAAACTAGAACTCTACTTCCTTAATGCATGAGTATGTCGAAATTGCATACTTCAAGGTATAACTACATAACACACCTTCCCACCAATGATCTACAGCTCTAGTCACATGAGCATCCAAATCAGAGAGTGCTTGGTAGTCTTCATGTCTCCATATTTACTTTCTACCAAGCCTAACACCCATGTTCTGTGCATAATCCATCAACCGATGGTACAATTCTATTGGGAAAAAGTTGAATAATGTATCATATAGGTTTTCTTACACCCAGTTATGCACATTGAAAATAGGTCCAGAGTTATACCTCTAAGAAATTGCATCTCAGACGTCATAAGCCTAGATATCAATGTTCTCCAAAGATAATTGGAACACCATGTGCATGTAACATTTTAATGAGTACATCAAAAATAAGTCTCAAAAATGGAACCAATATTTAGTATTTATTTACCCAATATTAGTTAGGATGCTGGAACTTCATCCAAAAAAGTTTGGAAGCTCACCCAAAGTGCACACAACCTCCAGGTCTTTATTTTGTTTTCTTATCAAGATGTTAGACATACATATTCATAATCATAAATATTCATGAAAAAATATACATCATAGCATAGCAATTAGACAACACATATAATAAGGAAATCATTCATAGAAAATGAATAAGAAGATTTGAATGCCCATCAAGCCATGTTCAGACATAGTCACCTTAGCAATGTAAACACAATTACATATTACAAAACATAATTGATTAAAAAATAAGTATGTTGATTACATCATAGACTATTTACAACCAAGAAATGGACCATGTGCACTCACATAATGCTCATACATACTCAAAAATATGCATACTACTCAGCACTTATAACCTAGAACTAGAACTCGGAGCCCAAAACTAACTAGTATTTACAAGGATGCATCACCTATATTTACACGGTGGGGGCATTGATCTGAAAACGTGTGTTGCATTTTTTTCACTTTTAAAATTTTCCAAAGATCGTGATTTTCTTAACCAATTTTAAGTATTCTAAACTCAAAAAATTGATTAAATTCTGATTATTATGCATCCATAGAAGTGCGGAAAACTTTTGTAGGAAATAAATAATCAGAAAACTGAAAACACTCAAATAACAAACAAGATTGTTTATAGGGTTCGGAAAATTCCTACGTCCCCGAGTTCGGATTGAACCGATCCATTAATAATATTGAAATGTAAGTACAATAACTCTTACAAAAAACCAATAATGAATCACAACCTACAAATGAGCTGATCAATGTCCCAAGAACTCTGAAAAATAGCAGAAACTATCCCAAGAACGATCTGTGGCTCCTACAGTGTTTTCACAATGTTATCTCCCTGCAACTGTGTTAGAAAAACACCTACAAATGGAGATTTAAAAACATTATATGAAAAAAAATCATATATCTAAGATCACTTTGAATTCTGAACACTTTTCATGTTTACACCAAGTCACAATTCGGACCAGAATGCATTATAATTCATGTTTTCCAACTAGCTGTCTTGTAAATACCTATTAAAAACTGCATTCAAAGCTTCCAAAAATAGGTTGAAACTCAACAAAAAATATCTAATCTTACATCGTTGGAATCTTCTCATAATTTCCTTCATTTCATCTTTTTACTCTGAGTTCTCATTCTAAGTGCAAGGCCTTCAAAAATGGCATTTTCTGAAAACTGGTCCTTATGCTGCTTTGCACAGACCTGCCCCCTGTATAAGTTGCAGCGACCCATTTTATAATCCGCCCATGCCTCTAGGCGAGTTGGTTGGCGGATATGTCTTGGTGCTATGAGGTCAGGGGTTCCAATCCCGCCTCCTACTATTTTTCCACGGTTTTGTTCTAAAGTGGGTAAAAGATCCCACTTTTACCACGTGAATGGAGGGATTAATGCTTATTATAGGCCAAACTGCCCGAACCACATGTGATTTCGATCACACCTATATTTGTTTTGTTTGACCACCACGTAGCAATCTGCATATGCAATGAGTTGATAAGGCATAAGCCGAGCTATGCAGTAGGGTTGTTTATCCACGTGGGTGGCAATATGGTAAAGTTTGACCGCCGAGTTAAGTGGAAACCGGTGCATTGTTGGTTGGCCCAAAACGGTTTGCGTTGGTTGTGGTGAGTTTTTTTTGACACTCCGAGTTGCTAGGAAATATGTGGATATGTTGGGAGATAATGTGGCAATGTTGACTATCCCAAAATCCCAAACACATAAAAAATGACATGGACGTTAAAATGCCAAATAATTACAAAGGTAATATATGATATTCGACCCAAGTAATATAATGACATTCCAAATGAAATATGGCAATAAATACCACTTGTCAACCCTCGATAGGCAAATCAAACTTGTGGTGGCAAGCCACGTGGTGGCTTGTGGACCCACCACATTGGCGATAATACCATAGTCCACACGGCGGTCGGGCTCCCCTCCGTAATAAAAGTTGAGTCTCTTGTTCCTGTGCACCATTTTTACGCTCGTCGAAGACTGGTGATTGAAAACCAACAAACAACTCCATTTTTCCTTTTCACCACGTGTCGCAGTGCCATTGGTACAATATTGACCAGTTGACCAGAGTTGACTTTCTCGTTGTCTGAACTTTGACTGAACATATCTAGAGCTCCCGATGTTCGTTTGCCACGTTCTCACAGTCATTGGAAAGATCTTGAGATGATCTTCTACACTGACACCATTTAGGGATGTTTAGGTAACTTTCAAAAATGATCCCCTGATCAGGCATTCCCTTCACCATTTACATGCACCTTTCCTAAATATAGGCGTGCTCTAATAATAACCTGCATGTTTTTCTAACTCTTTTTTATAATAGATCAAGCTATAAATAGCTTGCTTTAACCATAATTTAATTCCTATAATTAGGAAGTCACCATGTGCTACCCTTGTCTTTATATGCATGTGTTTTCTCCTATTTATATCCCTTGCTTGTTCATTAAGTCTTCTTGTTTTTGTTTATGAAAGAGGATTTAAAACCCGTAAGAGAGGATCACGAGGGATGACGTGCACATCAATGGAGGTACAAACGGCAACGTGAAGAGATCTCGAGAGGAGTGAGCATCAACCAAATGTGCATGCAAAGATTTGAAACATGGGCAGAACCTGGTTAAGCCATAAAACTCTCCTCTATCTAATAGATCAAATGGGGTGTACATATAGGAGGTGATGAGTATCCCCCAGTGCTACAATCATGACAACTCAAATAGAGAGGGGGAGTTACATTCCTAGAATAGAAGTGTAACTCCCAATGACGCATATGACGCACTGACGCATTGACGCGTAAGACAATCTCATAACGACCCCTAAATGACACATGGACCTATGATCACACCTAAGTGAGATGACTCACCTAATGATGTGGAAAATAACACACACCAACACCCCCCCTTCATTGTAACTTAGGATGAGGCAGAAAGTCAGAAATGAGAAATTGGTCCCGGCACAAAGCCTGATGAGGTACCCATGCACAAAAAGAAGTCCCAAGCAGTGAAGGAAAACCCAATGGGAAAAACATCCACCACAAGAGAACATAACACTCCCTAATCTAAGAAAGATGCCAAAAATGGGTCCCAGCCATAGACGAGCCTGAAAAGGTACCCATGTACAAAGAGGCAATCTCTCGAAAAGAAGAAGAAAAGAGAAGAAGAGGGAGACGAGAGGAATGCAGAAGATGCCATGGACAGATCTAAAATCTGCAGCTCTAGGAGGTCTCCCAAAATAATGTCGATGATGAGATCCTCTGCCTCTGGACTGAAGAAGAGCCACCCGTACCGAACTGTGTGCCTACCCTTAGGAAAGACAGAAATGACGTGCTGGAATTCTGCCCACTCCACAAAGGAAACTGAAGGCAGCAACATGAAGAACTCTGAGTCTAGTGCACGGAAGTGTGACATAGGTCTAGCGAGTGAGTGCCAAGGAACCGAAGGTAATGCCACGTGTGTAGAACTGTCAGAGTGAAAAAGAGGAACACCCACAGAAAGGATGTCCAAGTGATGTGAAGGGAACAAAACATCCTCCACAACAGAAAAGGGATCCACAGCTGAGGGTGGATCAATGAAGGTCTTTGGAAATGTGGAAGTGACATGATTCCCAAAAGGGGCACTCCCAACAATAGAGATGATGAACTCCTTTGAAACACCTGTAGATGGATGAGGGACCTGTAGTGCATCACAAGTGTACTCTGCGAAAAGACAACAAAGGTCAGGCAGATACTCGACCCAAAGAGGGGGCTCAATGAATAGAAGAGCGATGTCAGATAGGTATGAGTCATCCAATGAAGGTAGAGGAGTGAAGTGGACCTCACACACTGGAAGTGGAAAGGAGGTGGGTGTGATGATTGTATGAGACTGAGAAGGAGACTGCTCAATATCTGATGAGATGTGGGAAGTGTCAACACTCTCTGGAATAGTGAGAGAAGGAGGAGAAGAGTCCTTTGTAGTACTCTCGACATCAGAATTGGGTGCACAATCCTCATCATCAGAATTAGAACCAAGCAAGTCTATGTCAATGGAACTGTCATCACACAAAGAAGAGGAGGCAACTGAATCAGCAGCAGCAACAATGGCGGCCGTACCTGAAGGGTCTCCATAGAGGGACTGAAGAACGCTCTAGACACGGTGAGGTGGATCTAAGTCTACCACGAGAAACAAGAGAGAGCGAGAGACATGCATCATCATGTGACCAAAGATGTGGTCACAAGTGTCAAGGAAGTCCTCTAGATGACGATGATCAGCGGGTGCAGGAACTGGCCCAAGCAAGAAGGGTAAAAGACCCTCGTGGGTGAAGTAACATTCCATGGAAGCACGCCAAGCTGAAAAGTTCCCTCTCCTGGTGAGAAGTGGCAGAGGCTGTAAAGCAATCCTACGATGCTCAAGTCTGGAAAGAGCACTCTCCATGATGAAAAATGCAAGATGCACAAAAGCAAGACATCGAACTCGGCCGATAATGCGTCTGCATGTGAAAACCCAAGAGTGCTAGTCAACCCCCCCAGAATGTGGCACTTTATAAAGTAGTGTGTTTACAAAAATGACAATTTCATCACGTAAAGTGTGAGAAATCATGCAACTTTGACTAAAGAAGCACTCAAAAAAAGAAGTGCTCAAAAGTTATGGCATTAAAACGATTCCCACAGCTAATGGAGCCATAAATTTGCAAAGCATTAAAACGATGCCCGAAAAGGGTTTCATGTGGGTACTGTTGAAAATGTAAAATTTTAGTAAGGGTTTGCTGCAAGGGGGGATTAGCATCCTGCCAAAAGTGCACGAAATGGGTGCAAAGGGTAAGAGAAACAAGCAAAATACAGCCTTAAATTATTACAATGCCAATGCTGAATGTTTTTTTTAACTTAAAAACATCAAAAAATGTTGTTTTAACCTTTAAACAATTTCTAAAAGGAAGTGTGGGCCCACGTTTGGAATGTGGAGAGAAGAGAGTCCACGTGGAACGGTTGAGAGTTCCCAAACAGCCAGGCAGAGGACTGCGAGCAGACATGGTCAAACAGACCATCGGAGCGTCGTAGGAAGGTCCACATGTATCTGCCAAGATGGTGGGTGTAGCAACCATGCAGTTATGCAAGCTCGAGCTGGAGGAGTCGGTTTCCAAGGTAGGTGGAAGCAGGCTGAAGCTAAGGTGTTTTCTATTACAAGGAGAAACCAATGTTGTAGGTGAGATTCCAATGCAAGTGAGTGGCAGCCAGAAGAACGAACCAGCAACCAGGTGCCATGAGTAATTAACGAACCAATAAACGAGCTCAGGGAGTTGAGGAGAAAGTGCAGGAGTTGGAGTTGTGCGTTGAACACAGTCAAGAAAAAAAAATGTTTTCCTCAAACCACGATGAGCATTCAAACAGTGAACATAGAGATTTGAAGGCTCACAATCCAAAAACCAGCAACAACGAGAGTCACCCAATAATCCAAAACGTGGGCCAAGGCTCCAAATGCAAACCCAATGCAAAATCCGATAAGACAAAAAACACAAACCGAGCCAATAGAAGAGTTTGCAGAATTTGAGCTCGAGCAGGGGTATTGGTCTTCGACCATGGATAGGTTGAAGCTCCTAATGCACGGTAGACTCCAACAACATGAAACCCCTCAAGGTTAAAAAAAACATGAACACCAAACACTCAAAAAAATGAGCTGCGAAACCACGAACAACCCGAAAATTGAATAGAGGTATAAAAGCCCGAATCAGTGCAAGAAGAGAACGGTCGGAATTTCCATTATGACACAAGAAACGAGATCTGAATAACATGCCGGAAGCCAAAAAACACGCACAGAAACACCGATGAGTGCACAGATCCACAAGATCCACTCTGATACCATGAAAGAGGGTTTAAAACCGGCAAGCGAGGATCATAAGGGACGACGTGCACATCAAAGGACATGCGAACGACAGCGTGAAGAGATCTTGGGAGGAGCGAGCATCAACTAAATGTGCATGCAAAGATTTAAAACACAGGCACAACCTGGTTAAGCCATAAAACTCTCCTCTATCTCATAGATCAAATGGGGTGTACATATAGGAGGTGCTCAGTAACCCCCAGTGCTGCAATCATGACAACTCGAGTAGAGAGGGGGAGTTACATTCCTAGAATAGAAGTGTAACTCCCAATGACGCATATGACGCACTGACACACAGACACACTGACGTGTAAGAGAATCTCATAATGACCCCTAAATGACACATGGACCTACGATCTCACCTAAGTGAGATGACTCACCTAATGATGTGGAAAATAACACACACCAACAATTTATTCTTATTCAATGCTCCAAATATGGCTAAGTCCCAAATATGTATGTGTGTGTGTGAGCCCTTCCTGCATTGACCTATTCTTATGTGGTTCCCACACCGTCGTGCACTTTTCTCCTTGTGCGTGTGCTTCTACGTGGTCCTTCAAAACTGTATGAATATTTTTATACCCTGCACACGTCCTCCTACGTGTAGTCCTTCATGCATAACTGACACTTATTCATATCTACAACCAACATTCATGTTTCTACCATTTCTCCCATTGTCATCATGTTTCCTCCTTCATCTCCTATTTGTACATCATCAATTATTTCCACTTCCACTTCTATCACTCTAACATCATCAACCTCGTGTAAGGTGATCACTTCAGCCATCACTACGCATGTATCAAATACGACCTTTCAATAGCCCACATCCTTTATGGATATGATGATTTCTGAGATATTAAACGTATCTATGGACCTTCCTTTATTTTTGAATCCATGTATTAAGTCTTCCCTTCCTTTCCTACCTAGGTTTATTCCTCCTCATGTGACATTACAAATTTCATTGAGTCATTTTACTTCTAGTAATAAATTCAAAATACTTCCTCTACCACTACTAATTCTACTAGTGAGATGGTATCATCTACCACTATTATTAACATGATTTATTCGACTACTGCACAGATTTTATATGCTCCTAAAGAGTAAATGGATAAATCCAAACAACAAAGGAAACATCAAAAAATAATGGGAAGATACTAGGCCCTTGTATACCAACATCCTGAGGTCACTCTTCATTATAACAAGGATACATTTTTAGAATAGTAACTACCAAGAAAGTGACCCAAGAAGGCAAGGAGGTAATGATCATAACAGAGGAGGATGTCATAGGTTTATCAAAGAAAAGAGAAAGAGGATGTGAGCCTATAATGTACCCATTCAACATCATGGAGGCCTCTCTCCATATAGAAAGGGGACTATGCAAGAATCTAGAGAGGAAGCTAGAAAAAATATATTCCAAATTTCAATCCCCCTTACTTTTCAGTGTTAGGTAAACCAGATCATCAAATATTTATTTTTTAATTTAAGGGAAATCTCTGCTACCAAGGATAAAGATAATATTTTGGTGTGAAGGCTGGATGGATTATTCATGGAGGTTAATGATATGACAGTGAAGATAGATTTGATTTTTAAAATTGTTAAGAACAATTTTCTTCCTAATACTCCTATGATGAGCATTTATGATGTAATAACAATTGAGAACAAGTTATTTAAGGCTAAAATTAAATTTTAAAAATTGTCTTCTTCCTTTGCAATCATAGTCAGGCACCTGGACTTATTTTATCACAATATCATTTAATTATTTGCATAGATTGGATTAGCCCAGTTGATTGATACAAGCAAGTGCAAGGAGATGGGGGACCAAAAAGTGGCCAATTTTTTTATTTAAAGCGAAATGCGAGCACGTTTTGGGAAAGAGCAATCACGTTATGAAATATTATGATTGGTAATTACCAAGCCTAAAACATGAGCACATTATAACACACTCACATTCTTGTTTGTTGTGTGGTATATGTGTTTTTGGGAGGGATATATTTAGTAAAGTATAAGTTTTTCATTTATTAATCTTTATATTTTATTATTTCTTAATACGTTAAATTTATTTTAGTAAATATAAGAAATTAGGGTCACTCTTCACCTTATGGAACTAGTCTCACAGCTCCATCAATCACAGTTTATAATATGGTTTTTCATATTCTAACTTAGTTAGTATATAGGTATTTTTTAGGATTTCATCATTCAGCGTAAAGCTTTTAGGTTTTAAATTCTACAATTGATGTCTATTTTATGAAATAATATAGACATTGTTTAGGTTTTGGGACCTTTTAGAAGTGTTGGAGGAAATTTAGGAAGATTTTGGAAATGTTTTCTCATTCAAGGATAATCTGCTCAACAACAGGTTTTCTAGGTGAAACGATCAAACACTCTAATGGTGAAATCTGACTTCTTTGGATGATTTTGGTAGCTCTGTAAGGAGTTAAAAGGAAAATAAATAGGCAATGGAAAGATATGTGAATCTTATTACGTGCTAGTAACATCTATTTTTATCTAAGAATTGAAGGTTTCATGAAGAATTTCAAAATAGTGTAGCTTTCCATTTCAGTTCCAAACAAAAATGGCCCTAAATTTGCAAGATCTAGAGAGATGGTCACCACATGGTGATAGCTGAATATTTGTAAATTTTGATAAGTACCTCTCAAAATGGGTAGTCTTCCATAAAGGGACTATTTTTTACCATGGGTGAGGATCTCATGAGGACGGGGCCAAAGTTTGTGAGTTGAAAAGACCTTCCTAACGCCACATGTTGTGTTTTTTAGTGACGACACTTCTAACCTGAAAAAGTGGTAAAAAATGAGTTACCATGAATTGAAAGCATGTTTCTAAAACCTCAAATGATGACTTGAGTGTTTAGAAACATTGTTATGAGATGTACATTGTGATGGGAACAGGATGTTCTCTTCTAATTATAAGTCAAGAGTGGGGATCACTCTCTTACTTGTCAAGGCCTCCACAATTAACCCTAGTGATCACAAATAAAATCCATGATGTTCAAACCATTTTTTGATTATCTATCACTTCCTAAAATAGTTATTCACCATGTAGATGGAAGGATTTATAACTGGATGAGATTCTTGTCATGTGGTCACCTGTTAGACTGAAATGAGGTGGTTATAATGGCATTCCTCCTTTAAAGTGTGATCACACTACAAGGTTTGAATGAGTGTTTACGAACACTACCAAGTGAGTGACATCAAGTGAAACTCATATGATTTCTCAATCTTAAATACATGGTGCTCGATATGAAGATCATTATCTTACCCCTCCTAGCTCAAGAATTCTCCTCAGATGGAATAAACTTCAAGATACTCATACACCTCTTTGCTCATATACCTCTCATATAGCTATATGATGCCTTGATCCTTCACACATGATGTCCATGAATTCCTCAGTAGCTTGACTATCTCATCTTGGCTTGTTCTTTGAAGAGGTTTTAACATGATAGCAAAGTTAAGATATGATGATCCTCAACTTACTCCATGAGCTTCCCATTTCACCTTTTGAACAATGATGACACCCTTTTTAACTTCACAATTCACTTCCCTAACCAAGATGTCACATAAGTGGAAACATGTTTATAGTATCTAGACACATCTTCACTTGATTGTTCCTCATGGAAATAGGTTTCCTCCTCTATATGGAAGGATTGATCCCTGAATGATACTTAAAGGAATTTTTGAGGGTGAGATCCATCTTCTTGAAATCCAACTGCATTAAATCACTGTGAAATCCACTCCCTAAATTGCAAGATGTGAACACATCACCAAGTATTGATTAATCGTTTAGAAATAATCTCAAGATATATGCACCATTTGTGAGCTTGAGATTACTACCATCATCACTCATGGTGATCCTTTCTCATCATGCTCATGATTATCATTCCTTTGATGACTTGAATTTCAATGAGGTTCTTGATATTTGAGATCCTTCACAGACCTCATGATTATCCTTATATGTTATGATCCTCATGTGCAGATTTCACTAATGCCTCGAGGTTTTGGTGTAACGGTTTGTTACATTTGGTATCAGAGCGACCACCCGTGTTTGAATCCCACTCGGTTGGTTACGTCGTGTAGCCGGGGCCCGTGAGGCACCTAAACGTCAGTGAAGCGGGGCTCGTACGTATGGGAGTGTGGGTGTAAACCCAACCCGAGTTGGGCTCTACGGAAGCGTGGTGGGATGTTATGATCCTCATGTGTGGATTTCACTAATGCCTCGAGGTTTTGGTGTAACAGTTCGTTACACCTTATTACACATGTTTTGTAAGTGACTGTTTATTACACATTTCAATGCATATTGTTTTTCCTCTAAACTCATTCAGGAACTCCTGGAATCTTCTATAGAAGACAACATTCACCATTGAAGCTCTCATTCCCTAAATCTTGAATACCCAATGTTGAACAGATGGATCCCAAATGATATTTTCTTTCCTAAAATTTCCTAAATTACTTCAAACACCTTCAATTCTCCTTTAAATCACCCTAAGATTCTTTATAATTTCCCTTAACATTCCTAGAGTTTATTTACCAGCTACAAAATGGCCAAAAATGTCCTTTTTAGGCCTTTGAAGGAAAACATATTTCACTGAATATTACTGAATTAATTTATCACCTTGGGTAATCATCCTTGCACAATAAAAAAACTTTAAAACCTTGTTAGGAATTTCCTCTAAGCCAGGGTAAAGGTTGAACTGAAGGCAGACTAGTCAAAGGAAGGATGCACAGTGACTAGAAGGATGCACATATTGATGTCTATCAGGAGGAATGGATTGAGTATTTCTACGCCCTTAGTATTATAACTTATACTTGCATATTGTGATCATTTATCTACATTTTGGTGTTCTTAGTGTTCTATTGTTGTTGATATTCAAATATATCTAATTAATTTAGTTATAAATATATAATGGTAGTTCATGACATCTAGTATTTACTTCCAACTTTGACTGGGTTTTGTTAATTCTCATGGTTATTCTCACCTAAAGCTTAATGTTGGGAGCATATCAGGCATCCACAAATCTAGGTTATAAAATAAGAAACTTGAATTTAATCCTCCTAAAGCTTATTCAATAGGTAAATGAGTCAAGAAGGGTGTGTATGATAAGAAATATGAGTTTTCTCCCTATTAGGTTATCTAAAACCCTATTTTGGTATTTAAACAAGAAAATATTAATATCCCAGCTGATAAAGATTCTGAGAAGATAAATCTACCTAGAATTATGTTATACAACTTAGGAGTCTTCTTGAGTCATACCATTGTGGAAAAGACTCCAATACCGTTGCGGAGAACACCCTTTTGATCAATTTTATCCACGTGTAATTAGAACTTAAAAGTGAATCACATGTTCCTAACCTCGACAATGTATTGAGCTCATTACCAAGCACTAATTAAGTGTTTAGAAACACTCTTGGGAGGTATGTATTGATTGAGATTATGAGATGATTGCTATCATCACCTTCGATTGCCTTGGATCAAAATGGATGTTCCCAAAATGTAAAGTATTATTCAAGATTTCTAGTGCCTAATTTTTTCCCTCCTAACTCCTTATGGAGCTCCTGAAATCAGCCAGAGAATTCAAGGTTCACAATTTGACTGCTCATTCCTTGCACCTAAAAACCCGTTGTCGAATAGACTATCCCTAAATGATCAAAACTTTCTTAAATATTCATAAAATGATTCTAACACCTTCAAGGCTTTAAAATACCATCTTTGGATACTTAATATCTTTTCATAACCCTCCCGGAGGATGCACACAAGCTCTGAAATGGCAAAAATTGGTCTTTTTAGGCTTGTCAACGAATTAGTCTTTTACTCCACTTCAATTAATGGAATAATGGACCTTGATAAACCTTTTTGCAAACTTATACATGTTCACCCAATGCATTAGGAATACCTTCAAGGATAAGGTGATCATTACACATGAGGTAGGTTGGCTTGGAGAGGGATTCAAGAAGCTTTAGGAGCAATATTTCACATTGTGGCTTGGTTTTTGTGGTTTGAGTTTTGTATTTTTGGGTTAGTCAATTCACATGACAAAATCTCCATATGAAGATAATCCTTTTACCCTTCCAGTCTTCAAAATCCTCCTTGAATGGAATTAGATTTAGGATGTTCATACACTTCTTTCTCATATCCCTCTCATGAGAATATGTGACTTCTTGATCCTTCATATATGATGGTCCTAGATGCCTCACTAGCCTGACTAGGTCATTTTGATTTATTTCTCGAAGAGATTTTGACACAATGGTAGAGTCAAGATATGATGATCGTCAATTCACTCACTAATCCTCACTTTTCACCTTTGAACATGATGGTCTCTTCTTAATCTCATAATTCACCTCCCTACCCAAGATGTCACCTAAGTGGAAGTGTGTTTATGATGTTTGCACACCCTCTTTCTCAATTGTTCCTCATGGAGATAGGTTTCCTCCTCCTGATAGAAGGATTGATCCCTCAATGAAACATGGAGGAATGTCTGAGAATGAATTTTCTTGACCTTCACACTGTAGTGAAACATTACAAATTCCATCTCCGTGACTTATAAGATGTGAGTTCATTACCAAGCATTGATTAAGTGTTTAGAAACAATCTCATAAAATATGCATTGGTTGTGAGCCTAAGATGATTTCCACCATCACTCATGGTGAGCTTCTCTTATCATGCTCCTGATGACCATTCCCTTCATGATTTGAATCTCAATGAAGATCTTGATGTTTTAGATCTTTCACAAACCTCATGATTTTTATAATTCCACCCTTTGTCCTTGTGATGTTTCAGATGCTTCACAGACCTCATGATGACCATTCCCTTAATTATTTGAATCGATAAAAACTTACATATGTGTTTTGATTTATTATGTGTTATAAGAAATTGTACGATTCTGTCTATTCAAGAAATTATTGCTACTTTTTGGAGTTGTGAGATTTATAAAATATAGTTTTGACACATCTAACACTCCTACAAATGTCAATAAACAATCTAAAAGGCTCCAAAACCTAAACAAAGACTATGTTCTTTCCCAAAATAGACATCGATTATAGAATTTAAACCCTAAAATCTTTAGACTGGATGAGCTGAAATCCTAAAAAATACCTATGTACTAACCAGATTAGAATATGAAAAACCATATTCTAAACTATGACTGATGGAGTTGTGAGACTAGTTCCATAAGGTGCAGAGTGACCCTAATTTCTTATATTTACTAAAATAAATTTAAATTATAAGAAATAATAAAGTATAAAGATTAATATATGAAAAACTTATACTTCCCTCCCACAACCACATATACCACATAGCAAATAGGAACGTGAGCGCATTATAATGTGAGCACGTTATAGCGCGCTCACGTTATAATACGAGCGTGTTTCATCTTCTTTAGATTTGAAAATACCAAACCATAGGCTTGGATTTTCCTTGGATATCCAAACCTAAGGTTTGGACTATGTAATCCGTGAATAAATCTATGTTTTACAAAAAAACATAAAACTCTCACATGTACACACTAATATCTCATGCGTTATAACATAATATTCCAAAAACATTATAATGCGACGTCAAGCTCGGTTTTACCTTGGTGACGATATACTTCTTTCTAAAATCTGATTAGTTTAAGGCTTTCATCCTTAATTTCTTTTACTAGTGCCTTGTTTTCTTGTCAAAACATATGCATACGTTTTTGTACACAATTTATGGTTTTTTCATCCAAATTTCAAAAAAAACGCCTCTTCTAAAACTTCATTTTACACACTAAAAAAAATGACTTTTTTTCTCAAAGTTGTGGGAGTGTACACACAAATATTTCATTTTTAGGACATGTGCACTTTGAAAATTAATAAAAATTTAAATATTCATCCAAAAAAATTGAAAAATTAGTGGGACCTCGTACATGGTCCTAGCTAAGTTTCTACTAAAGGGATTTTTAAAATAATTCATATAACTCAAAAAATGGAGGGGGAGGGGGCACACACACAATAGGTTCTTATCTTTTTGACACAAAAATAGGCATACGGTACTTAATCTCCACCATTTTTGAAAAAAAAATAGTAGTTTAGAAACTAGATTCTGAGATCTATAGTACTTATTATTATCACTTTGTCAAATTTTGAGCATATGCATGCCAAATTATTAGATAAGGTTCAGTTTTTTCTTATTTCAGGAAAAATGTGTTCACTTTTGACCCCCTTTTGGTCCTCCATTTCCATGCACTTACCCATACAATGAGCCAGGTTTATTCATTAGATTAATTTGGTGTCCTTATTTATGGCTTCATTTGATCAACAATTGTTAAATCTAAGTGATAGTATTATACAAATGCAAGAATTCATCCTCGAGATTCATTGAAGGTTGAGAAAGATAAGAAAATAAAGCTATTTTTTAATTAAATTTTGTTGGATAGGATATAGATAAGAGTGAGGAGACAAAAACCCATGATCATAAACACCACCATTGTAATGAAATTACTTGTATAATTCAAATCATGAGCAGAAATATAACACCAAATAACACAATATTCCAGAATAATGATCTCAATATGCAATTAGAATAGATTTTCCACTTCGAGGGGGTAACCTCCAAACATACAATAATACTCAAATGCTCCAATGATGATAAACTACTACCTACTAACCTCTATATATACTATTCCTATGCTATGGCCAACACCAAGGTCGACCCACTAATGAAAATATAACGTATATGAAAGAGATACATAATGATAAGAAGTTATGATAGCCACAAGTCAGCTATATACATCCAATATAAGATATATGATTAAGGGTGTAGCATGCCCCTCCCCTTCGAAGCAACATTGTCCCCAATGTTGAGAAGATCTGGATGTTGTTGCAAGAAATTTGCATCCTCCCAAGTTGTGTCTTCATTGTCTAGATTTTTCCACTTGATCAAATACTCAGTGATGACCCTTATCCTCAACCGCTTAGTGCATGTCTAAAGGATGCATTCTAGTTCCAGGATGAATCTACCCTCTTCATCAAGCTCAGATAACACTGTCTAGGTTGATATTGTCTGTCCAATTACCTTCTTTAGGCAAGATACATGGAAGACTGGATGAATTCGAGTAGCCGGAGGAAGTTCCAGTTTGTATGCTACATTACCAATCTTCTATAACACTTGATAAGGACCATAATACTTAGGTGAAAGCTTGTTATCCTTTTTGTGTTGTTTTAAGGACATTTGCTTATATGGTTGTAAACGCACAAAAACCCAATCACTGACTTCAAAATGTCTTTCACTACAATGTTGGTCTGCCTGCTGCTTCATGCAGTTTTGTGACATGGCTAAATTATCCCTGAGAGTAGAAAGCACCTCTTGTTGGTGTTGAATATGTTCTTCAAGTGCTTGAACCTTTGGCTGGACTCTCAAAGATGAAGTGATAGATGGTGGATGGTACTACCATATAATGCCAAGAAAGGAGACATTTTAGATGAAGTATGAAAGGAGGGTGTTATACCACCATTCTGCAAGTCTGGTAACCATTGGACCCATCTCGCTTGCTTATCTGATGTAAAACAACAAAGATATCCCTCCAAGCACTCGTTTACCACCTCTATTTTCCCATCAGACTGGGGATGATAAGAGGAACTACGAGCTAGTTGTGTACCCAAGCATGAGAACAAGTCAGTCAAAAAATTACTAGTAAAGATAGGGTCTCGATCATGTACTATAATCTTTGGTGTCCCATGTAGCTTCTGAATTGTATCCCTGAAGGCTGTTGCTACTGTACTCGCAACAAATGGATGTGATAAAGCACAAAAATGGGCATATTTGGTGAGTCTGTCCACTACCACCATGATTACAATTTTCCCTTCTAATTTAGGCAATCATGTAATGAAGTCCATAGACACCTCTTCCCACCTCTGGCTAGGAATATATAAAGGTTGTAAAAATACTTGGGGACTTAATTGTTTCACCCTTATTTTGCTGAAAAACCATGCATTCTACCATAAACTTTTGGACATCTCCTTTTAGCCCTTCCCAGAAAAAATCATGCTTGATTCGATGATAAGTCTTTAAGAATCCAGAATGACCCCCTACTAGAGAAGCATGGAGCTCAGATAGAACCCTATTTTTAAGGATTGAATTCTTACATAGATATAATCTATCTTTATACCATAAAACATCTCCTTTCCATAAAAATTGTTTTGACATGTTTGGATCTTGTTGGAGATTATGAATGAGATTTTGTGTACCTTGGTCATTTTGCCATTCATAGACTTGTATCCTCTATCCAATCCTCCTATAATATAGATATGGCACACAACAATGCCTGGTCAGATTCATCCTTCCGAGATAAAGCTGTCAAGCAACTACATTCTCTTTCCCTTTCTTGTATATTATCTCAAAATCATACCCCAACATTTTTGAGACCCATTTCTGTTGTTCTTCTGATGATAACCGTTGCTCTAAGAAGTATTTCAAACTATCATGATCTGTCTTTACTTTGAAATGTCGTCCCATTAGATATGGTCTCCATTGTTTCACTGCATAAAGTATTGCTAACATTCCATTCTCATAAACTGGTTTACAGATATTCTTACCTTTGAATTGGTGGCTCTCGAAGGCAATGGGTTACCCTTCTTGCATGAGTATTGCCCCCATACCATACCCTGAAGCATCACATTCAACAATGAATGTTTTTGAAATATCTGGGGTGGCTAGAACTGAAGTGGTTCACATGGCCTCCTTCAACTTCTCAATAGCCATAGTAGCTTGCTCGTTCCAATGAAAAGAGTCCTTCTTCAATAAAGTTGTGAGTGGTACTGCGATACTGCCATAATTCCTTACAAATCTACAATAATAACCTGTAAGCCCCAAAAATCCTCAGAGATTTTTTAGGGTTTTGGGAACCTTCCATTCAAGCATGGCTTTTATCTTGTTAGGATCCACTTTAACACCTTCATAAGAGACAATATGACGTAGATAGTCAACCTCCTTGACACCAAAAGAACACTTAGAAGGCTTTGCATAAAGTTGATGTTGTTCAAGAGTTTCCAACACCTTATTTACATGATGCAGGTGTTCCTCCCATGTTTTACTATAGATTAATATATCATCAAAGAACACTAAAACAAAACTTTCGAAGAAATGGCTTAAAGATGGAATTCATCAAGCTTTGAAATGTAGAGGGTGCATTTGTCCAAAAGGCATTACCAAGAACTCATAGTGTCCTTCATGTGTCCTGAAGGTTGTTTTATGAATATCTTCATCCTTGATTCTAATCTGATGATATCCAGAACGAAGATCAAGTTTTGTAAAGTAAACAACACCATGTAACTCATCTAGCAAATCATCAATTACAGGAATAGGAAACTTATCTTTAATTGTGTACTTATTGAGTTCCCTGTAATCTTGACACATGCGCCAATTGTCATCATTTTTCTGTACCATCACTATAGGAGAAGAGTAAGCACTTTGACTATGACGAATAAGTCTTGCTTCTAACATCTCTTGAACTATCTTCTCAATCTCACTCTTTTGCATATAGGGTTACCTATAAGGTCTGATGTTGGGTGGTTGACTCCCTGGTACTAGCTGGATGGCATGGTCATGGTCTCTTTTCGGAGGCAAACCCTTGGGCATTTCTCCAAAAACCCCTGAATGCTCATCTATAATTGCTTGCATATATGTGGGTATAAATGTATTGGAATGATGTGCTTCCAATGAAAATAGTTGTGCTACAAACCCTTCTACACCCTTTCTAAGCAATTTTTGCATCTAATGAGAACTTACCATCTGTGGAAACTTTGCTCTTAGTCCTTTTAGTTTAAAATTCCTCCCTTCTGACTGAAATTGCAATGAACAACTCTTGGAAATTCATTTCAATGGTTCCCAAGGTGGTAAGCCATTGTACTCCTAAAACAATGTCTGCTCCTCCCATGGAAATGGCATACATATTGCTAGTTAGCAAGTAATCTCTCATGGCGAGATTAATGTTATGGAATTTTCCTGAACAACTAACAATTTTCCCATTAGTGATCATGACTTGACATTCTGGAGCTGGATAAACAAAGCAGTTCAAGCGTACCACAAACTTATGATTGATGAAATTTTGAGTACTTCTTGAATCAATCAACATTGTTACCCTCTGTTTTTTTAAGAATCCAAATACTTTGAGAGTTTGGGGAGTGTTAATACCAGAAATTGCATGGCATGATATTGTTGGTTGGGGATCTCCTAATTCCTCCTCTGGCTCTACCTCTTCGTCTTCTTCATTTTCTTCTTCTTCAGTAGGTCCCTCAATGTAGAACAACTTCTTTTCCGCACACTTATGTCATGGTCCAAATTTGTTGTCACAATTAAAACATAACCCTTTGGCTCTCTTTTCTTCAATTTGTTGAGGTGTCAGTCTCACTAGCCAAGGGAATGATGGTGGAAAGGTGCTACGATCTCTGATAGTACTGACAGTTTGTTTCCGACTTGAAAGAAATTTTTCCTCTGCCCTACGTGCCATGATCATAGAAGTCTGAAACCTTATGAGGATTAAACATACGCACTTCAGTCTCAATTTTTTCTTTAAGACCCCCAAGAAATAAGTCATTCTTGAATTATCTTCAGGAATATTTTTCACCTGTAAGGAAAGGTTTTGGAATTGATGGATGTAATCTTTGACTGTTCCTTTTTTCTGAGCTTTGCTGATTGGCTGAAATAATTCTCTGACACGCTAGAACTATAGTGCAATTGCAACTCTTCGGTGAATACTGTCCATGTAACATTGAGGCCACTCTTTTTCCTTTGAGGACATAACTATCGATACCAAATGAATTGGTTAGGCTCAAGATACAATGATTCCATGCTAACCTTTTGTCCCAATGGAATCTGATGAAGATCAAAGAAATTCTCCATTTGGTTAATCCAATTGAGTGGATCCTTTCCATCAAAATTACGTATTTCCACTTTTGGAAGCATGTGACGGGCTTGTAGAGTGTTTGTATTTGGATTGGTCATGTTTGTAGATCCACCCTGGCTAGTTTGTTTATTACTTTGACCTAAAGATCCACCATGGTTAATATGAGTATGATTGAGTTGTGGCTCATTAGGAATGATATGATGACCCATGATATTGTAGCTAAATTGTTGAATGAAATCCTCCAATCATTGTCCAATATTTCCTACATCTGCTTTGCTAGCCACTCTACCTTCGAGGTTTTGCAACTCTAACTCAAGATAGTTGACCTTATGGTCAGTTGAAGTAAACCCTAACCCTGAGGATTCTGTAGATACCCCTTCTGACTCTAACTCCTCAACTATTATCTCATCCTTATCAGGAGTTTTACCCGAAGTGATGGGATTCTTTTTGCCTCTTGTCGAAGGCCCAGCCATGATGCCCCAAAATGGTAAGATTTAAGGATCAAGGTCGAAATTTAGGGTTTCATATTTCAATAGGAATTCGGCCAAATTTTATAAAACTCAAAGAACGAACTCAAACTAATTTTCAATATTCTTTCTGGAAATGTTAATAACTTTTAAAAATTCCACAAATTGCATCCTATGTAGCCGAATTATGAAAAAACATAAAACCGCTATAACTTTTTCAAAACAAGTCAAAAATTATTAAAATTTTGAGGGAAGCTTACTTGATTGATTTATCCACACCAAAGAAAAACTTGCAGAAGAATTTGCTACTGATGTTGAGATATGGACGAACCTTCAAAATTAGGGTTTGACGCAGTGTTGGCCAAGTTCAAGCTCTGATACCACTTGTAATGAAATTACTTGTATAATTCAGATCATGAGCAGAAATATAACACCAAATAACACAATATTCCAGAATAATGATCTCAATATGCAATTAGAATAGCTTTGCCACTTCGAGGGGGCAACCTCCAAACATACAATAATACTCAAATGCTCCAATGATGATAAACTACTACCTACTAACCTCTATATATACTATTCCTATGCTATGGCCAACACCAAGGCCGACCCACTAATGAAAATATAACATATATGAAAGAGATACATAACGATAAGAAGTTATGATAGCCACAAGTCAGCTATATACATCCAATATAAGATATATGATTAAGGGCGTAGCAACCATTGTGGATCAAAATTATCAATTTTGAAAATTGTTTCAATACAAAGGAAAGAATTGTCACGGAAAATATCTTGTATTAATGTTCCATGGATTATAATACTTTTGTATAGTTATTAAATCATTTCATAATAATATAATATTTAGTTTAGGATAATATAGTGAGGAATTGTGATGTGTAAATATAATATTAAAATGGTTGTGAGTTTGTTGAATAAACAACTCACCTATCTATTTTGGAGTGAGTTGAGATATTTTTAAGGATTGGGAGAAATTTTTGGATACAAGTAAAAGTGATATTTTGAGATATCACGAGATATGATGATGAGGCATATTCTTGTGTTATGGGAATTAATATGCCTATATAATTGTACTTATCTGGATTATCCCGAATAAATTGAAATTGAACTATTCTAATATTCAATGTTTTTAACGTGTAAGTCTGATTTTATAAAAAAACTCTGACCAAATTTCGCATTTTGTATCAGAGCAAAGGTTCCTCTAATCTTGTGATTAAAAATAAGCTATTTCAAGGAGTGGTTGTTTCATTATCTGTTGTCCCGGATTATGCTCTCCAATTTATTTCAAGTTGATAATGTGTTACATAGAATACGTTTTTGAATGTGCTTGGTATTTTTATCATTAGAGAAAAGGCGTGTTATCTCATAAAATAGAGCCACAAAGCTTATAAACTATTCATACATCTTCCTGATCATTTTCGGTTGCTACAAGTCCTGAATATGCACACACTCTGTAAAATCCATGTCGTGTAATGATCCTGACAAATATCAACAACAGTCTTCATATGTTCTACCATGCACAATACGAACTGCCATCATCATATTGGGGTAGTGTCATATTCTTCTGTCTAAGTGATGTCCTTGTGCTTTGACGCTCATGGCCTTTTCTTCTACTCATAAGGTATATAATTGCAGTAAAGGAAATTTCTTGCATCAGGAGAAAGATCTAACAATTTCTAAAGATTGATCATTTCTTGTGATACATTTGTGCCTCTAGCTGATATGCATGGTATGTGCTATCATATATTCATACAATTTGAATGATTCTGCATGTTCCTATCTGACTTGAATTCATTCAATGCACATGTATTCTTGCAAGTTTGCAATCCAAAAGAGTGTACCAGATCTTATCTAATGTTGCAGATCCGTGTGCATTGAGATGCTCATACATAATTTTGGACGTGTCATCTCCATTCACCATTTCATATTCGCCTAGCACAAGCTTGCCCCTATAACCTCTCTGGTGGAAAATCTGTACATCTCATCCCTTCCACACTCCAAGAAGTGGTGAGAAGATTCTTTATAGCATCTAGCATATCTTCGCAAGACATCATTCTATTGATTTGATGCATTTGAAGCTCACATGTCAGCCTGAGACGCAGTTCTAAAGTAGATATTGTGCTTTGGATTAAGATGTCTACAACTTAAGCTGTAATTTAGCATTCCTGCACCTGATATATTCAAATTTATTTTTCACGAGCGGCTCAAATACCCAAGTTTCTTTCGCTGCTCACCTCAGATTTTCCTTCCATTATCCAGACCACATGCAGTCCAATGTATGCATTGGTAATGATTTTTTTTATATTTAGTATCTTTTTAATTTTTAGGCTATGATAGAGTTTGTGTTTTAAATTAATTAAGTATTTAGAGTTTACTGTGAGTGAAGTTGTCCTACGAGCCAATGCGTGAGTTGAAACTTTTAATTTGTTTACCTAGTCTTTTGTTATTGTAAGTCAATAAGTGATAGTATCAAATTCATGTAGTCTTAGTCTTGTTCACTTTTTGTTAAAAGTGATAATCATTTTAAGTTTGTGGTAAATATTGTTCAATAAATTGTAGTGTCTATTGTCTATTAAAAAAATTACTTTATCTATAACAAAAATTAAGAGTTGTTATTCTATCATTTTTTTCTAGTCAATGTCAAAATCATTGTGTTATTTGTAAAATAATCGAAAAATATAAAAAATTGCCTTGCGGAGGCATTATTACTTGTACACAACGTCAAATTATGGGGAGTATTTTTTGAGTTTCATGATCAAATCTAAATGATGTAGCAACATATTAGAGGATGAAATCACATGAGGTTGGAGTTCGATAAGCAACCTCGCGTCAATCACCAATGATGAGGCCACACAAATATATGGTGACTTTTGCTTTCATTTGTGTGTATTAATTTTATTAGGTTGTAATAAGAAGAAAAGTATATTCTTATTCAAGATTTGTAATGAGTGAGCATGTTTCCGAATGTGATCCCCTAGTGTGAGATAGTACAGGAGATGTGAACCACAAGTACTAAAGTAGGAGATGTTCTTGGGAAAATTCGATGGTAGATGTGATGTTCCCACTACTTTTGATTGGATAGGTTGATATTCCCATATTGGTTGATATAGTTCCATTTGCATAGTTGATGATGGTCCCATTGTATGGTACACGAGTTCTTGCAGTGGTTGATGTTCACATTTTCTAGTTGATGTGTTCCCGCAATCAAGTGCACAGATGTAGCACCCAAGAAGGCTAAGACATGTGTACACTGCTTAGTCATAAGATGGTGTTTCTCCCCATATTCACCCTAGGGGGAATATTACGGAAAATATCTTGTATTAGTGCTCCATGGGTTATAATAGTTGTGTATAGTTGTGATATTATTATTAAGATGAGTTATAAACTCATTTAATAATGATATAATATTTAGTTTAGAATAATATACTGAGTAATTGTGATGTGTATATGTAATATTCATGTATTATATTAGTGAGTAGTTGTGATTTTGTTGAATAGACAACTCACTATCTATTTTGGAGTGAGGTGAGATATCTTAGGGATTAGGAGAGATTTGTGGAGATAAGTGAGAGTGATATTTTGAGATGTCATGGGATATGATGATGAGGCATATTCCTATGATATAGGAATTAATATATGTAATGATATTACTTGTATAAATCAGAACATATATAGCAGAATAACATGAGAGAACACCAAAATATAGATAAATGATGACAATATGCTCATATAATAGCTTTGCCACTTCAAGGGGGCAACCTCCAATACCACTTCGAGGGGGGTAACCTCCAAACCATACAATAACACTCCAATACTCAATATGATGATTAACTACAACCTTCTAACCCCTATATATACCATTCTAACATATGGCCAATACTGAGGCCGACCTCCTAAGCATAATAAATCATAAATGAATGATATAATAAGATAAGGGGATGTGTGCCACATGTTGGCATCTCCATCAATACATATACATCATAACATTATATCCCATGTGAACCCATACATATAACTAAGGGGATGTGTGCCACATGTCGGCATCTCCATCAACCCATATACATTATAATATTATATCCCAAGGTACATAGCATTGCCTCCCTCTTTGACATGTTTCATCCCCGAAACATAAGAAGAATCCATATAATGAGTGTGCTTTAAATTATTACACACTTGTCGCCAAGCTCAATCATCCAACCACCCATATGAAATCTTATCCTATGTAGCAGCTTCATCATCAACATCTTCTTCTTCTTCTTCTTCTTCTTCTTCTTCTTCTTCTAATGTTGCTTCTGATTCTGATTCTTCTTCTTCTACTTCTTATTTTTCTTTTTCTTCTTCTTCTTCTGATTCGTCTTCTTCTTCTTTTTTTGCCCATCTGTCCATGAAAACTTGTTCCAGTTCCTACAAAGACCAATTAGACTTTTCCTTTTCTAACTAAGAAAATCAAATCTGTGCAGGGCCACTAATCCACAACTTGAATAACCAAATATCTGATGGTTTAGATAATTTATGCCTAAATTTGTTCCACCATTCTCTAGCATCAATCCTGCCATCTCCGAAAAAAGCTACCATCCCCATGATCCACAAAACTAGGGTTTTAGGAATAGACCCTTTTAATCAAACCTTGTTCTAACCCTTTTGGATAAATTTCAGCCAAAAATCAGAAATCACAGAACACAAACCCCAATTTAATTTTTGAGAGGTTTCCGAAAATGTAATAAATTAAGGAAAAATTCTCAAATTGCGGTCTGTGGAGCAAAATCATGAAAAACAATAAAAATGAAATAACTCTGACAAAACAGATCCAAAAATTCTTAAATTTCAGTGGTATCACCTTTGAATATATTACCATCAATCTAAAAAAATATTGTTTCCTAATTCGTCATTATTCAGAAGATATAGATGAAACCGTAGAATTAGGGTTTCAACCCTAAAACGGACACAACTTTTGCAAAACAACTCCAAAAAATCTGAAATTCTGAGGGAAGATCACTTGAACTATTTATCCACTCCCCAAAAAAAATATCTGAAAAATTCCAAGTCGATCTCAAGATATAGACGAATCACCAACATTAGGGTTTCATCCCACAAATTGCCCGGATCACTGCTCACATACCACTTGTAAGGATATTACTTGCATAAATCAGAACATATATAGCAGAATAACATGAGAGAACACCAAAATATAGATAAATTATGACAATATGCTCATGTAATAGCTTTTCCACTTCGAGGGGGCAACCTCCAATACCACTTCGAGGGGGTAACCTCCAAACCATACAATAACACCCCAATACTCAATATGATGATTAACTACAACCTTCTAACCCCTATATATACCATTATAACCTATGGCCAATACTAAGGCCGACCTCCTAAGCATAATAAATCATAAATGAATGATATAATAAGATAAGGGGATGTGTGCCACATGTCGGCATCTCCATCAATACATATACATCATAACATTATATCCCATGTGAACCCATACATATAACTAAGGGGATGTGTGCCACATGTCGGCATCTCCATCAACCCATATACATTATAATATTATATCCCAAGGTACATAGCAATATACCTATATAATTGTACTTGTCTCTATGGATTAAAAATCTCAAATGGATTGAAATTGAATTATTCTAATATTAGTGTTTTTACTCTGCAAGTCTAATTTTGTAGCAAAAATCTGATCAAATTTCATAAGAATGTGGATTCATGAGTTTTAGTTAGTCAAGAAGAAATCAAAGTGACTATGTTTCTTGCACGTTTCCTGTGATTTTTGACAGATTTATTTCGTGCAACATATAGAATGTTAGTCGTGATCAATATTGTTTGTTGATAAATTTCTAGGAATCAAAAGCTCTATTTAAAGGTAAATCAATGTAATTATGGGATCATGTAAGGCATACAAACAATTTTGCTATGTCTCATCTCTATATATACTTTCAAATATTAATGTAAAATATATCTTGATGTGTTGAATTCAATATAGAGAAGGAATTTTAGAGCTTCATGTGGTTTTTGTGAGCTACTTAATTATTTCAATTGTTGATCATTGTCTTGACAGTTGAATCTTGATGCATAGAAAATAAATCTCTTTTAATTATTAAATAGATTTTCACTCTTGAGTATTGATTTCAGTTATGTTTTTAGTGTAATATATTGAGCATATATGGTCTTGTTTTCATGAGCTGATATTTCCTCCACCTATTTCTTTGGATATTATTTGCAATAATAGATAATTAAGTGGTTTAGAAATGTTAGTACATGAATGATTACTCTATTTTATTGTTTCATATTTGGTAAAGTTCATTTACTATTTTTTTATTTCCTCAATAGTAATATTATGTGGGTTTGCATTGTATTCTATTTTGTGGTTGCCTCCAAGAGTCCGGCCCATAGGCCTCGATAGTCATATTATAAAAATTTAAAATGATTTCTTGCATCCCATGAATAGTTTACTAGAGCTATCCTCTTTATTAATGTCCTTAAGGATCCTTGGATTTACTTAGCCAATGTTTGTGCATGATTATAATTTACTAAGTGGTTACATGCGCTGGAAAAACTTCCTATTCACTATCTATTCTTTGAACATGTGAACTAGGAATTAATGAATGTTTTTTTTTTAATTTGATGGGCTTAAGAGGAGGGTTTTGGAAAGGGCATGTAACCCATGTAAAATCCCATAATATTAAGATTAAAATTTAGAAGTATCAAAGTAAAACAATGTACATATTATGAAATAGGGGTAAAAGAGAGTCCTAATCAACAACATGTGAATTAATCTAGCATTTAACAACCAACTTGCATCAAAGTAATTATTTTTCCAGTTAATCTTACAGGAGATATAGGTTGTTATATATTTATCAAACTTGTATACTTTGTAACCTTTTTTGATGTTGGATCTTGATAAAAAAAATAGTTATCTTTTTTTAATGTCAACCTCCTAATTTAGCTTCCAAGATATTCTTTAACGATATCATGCTAAGTGCTCTTGTTGGAGCCTCTTACTCTCAATTCTCTATTTGATTAAAAGAAAAAAGAGACTAAAAAAAATTAAAAGGTAATTTTAATAGCTATATAAGATGGATTAATGCCAACTTAAAATATTTATAGATATTAGATACCATGTTCTTAGTTCAACGGGGAATGCATAAGAGGTATCAAATGTGTGAGAGGAATCTAGTAAGGCTCACAAATCATTTCATTCCTCCAATACGATGAATCAAAAATTTAAAACTGAGATGCAAATAGAATATATGGTCGAGGAAGATGGTATTAGTGTAGAATCGAATTTTCAATAACATGCAAGTTCAATTCAACATTAACACTACATTGCTCGGTCATAGATTATTTTTTCATTCTAAATATATATTATTGATTCACCTCATTGCAAGACTTATTTAATTTGTGAGACTTTTCATATCCCTTATTCCCCTTTAATCTATAAAATGGAAATCGGATCATAATGAAAAGTAGTTTACCCAACTACTTATAAAGTATTCAAATACAACAATTCATTATGTATTCCTCATAGCATGTATCTTGTAAGTGAATTAGTGTGACCATGACTAGAATTCCCATAACCCAAATCCATGCTAGATAAAATGATTATCTTATCAATTTATAATTATCCATATAGCCATGTCATAGTTTTTAATGGCAATTAAATTAAAAATCTAATGTTTATGAGTGACACAACAAAATGAGATGACTACCTATAGAATATGTATAATATGTGAATAGAAAACTACAACATCACATGTGAGGTTTTGAATATTTTGATTGAAAATCTATGATCTCTCTATTAATAGAAAAATTAAATTTTGGCAATGACATGGTTTCAAAATATTTTTTAAAAATAGAAAATAAAAAAACATGTTGCAACAAATGCTACAAATTAAATCTAAATCCAAGCAATGTGTAATAAATGTAAAATGTGAAGCAAAAAAAGTGGAGGAAACATAGTTTAAGAGTGTATGCGACTGACGTGGAAAAAGTTTTTTCACACATCCCATATAAATTTTCCTATTAATTTGATGTTCAGTAGTACATTCGCTCTAAACATGTAGAGATAGACCACAAAAAATGGAGATTACTAGAGGATATTTGGTTAAATTGAATCCAAATATAGAGGAAGAAGAATTGAAGACTACCAAAAAGGTTATTTCACGCATGAAGCTACATCTTTGGCATAACTTCCCCTAACTTCTCGAGGTGGTGAAAAAATTAAAATATTGATTAGTCAACTAGATAATGGAATGTTATATCTCGATAACACATACCTAATAATAGATGGGGTTATTGAAAAATGTATAGGGTTAATGAGAGATTGGCATAGCATGCACATATTGGACAAGAAAAGTAAATATATGGGAAATCCAATTGCAAGGTTATTCCCCAATAATATCAATAAAATATGAGTATCAATAGATGGCATCCCAAGTGCAATACTAAGATACATAGTTAAGGTGGTTGCATGGAAAATCTACTACACCATTTAAGAGACAATGTTGCACATCCTCAAAGTGTTACAATCATATATGTAATGGTGGCAACTGAATTTACATAAAACATATGATGAGCCTTTAGAATTCCCATTCTAAGCCCCATTTTTGCCCCTATTCCCATATTACCTTGTATTGAACTGATATTGGTTTAATTGTAAATAATACTTTCATTGACTTAATGAGAAGTTTTGTGCATGAATCTTGGTTATCTTTTATCTTTCATATGCTTTCTTGAATTGATTGATATAGGCTGATTTTGGTGCTAACAAATGTGAATGGAAGAAATTTCATAGTTGAGCATATGGCTCACATAATCCTAGTGCAGGACTCACACAGCTGAGCGCAGGACTCACATGGCAGAGTGCGGGACTCACATAAGTGAAGCGTAGGACTCACCCAGTCAGCACAAGATTTACACAACTTGTGGAACTGCCTAGTCAGCATCAATTCCATCAAGGAACTTGGTTTTACTAGGTGGAAACCACCTCTTTATACATAAACATCATTCAAGTTGACATGGTTTAGTCTTTACATTAAAAGTCTAACTGACAGTAACTAGTCCTTGTTTCATCGAACTCCACTTTCTAAGGAGTGTGATTACTTGATTTCGTCTAAATTCTAAAGATCTCTAGATTCAATTAAGTGTTTTTTACAAGAACTCCACTTCCATCCATAACAAGAGTTTGACCAACAATATGCATGCATGACTACATATCGACTTAATAATTATGAGTTATATTGTTGCTCTTATATAAATTTGTTTAGTTAATTGTTACATGTAACTCTTTCATGTAATTCGGAATAATAAGTTCTCTTGGAATAAGAACTGGACTTCACCTAATATTTAAGGTGTTACCATCGTAGAATAAATGTGGTATTTTTCTTAGAAATAAAGGAAGTGCATTGTAAAATCGATGACAAATAAAGGGAATAATTATGGAATCAATTGTGTTTACGTGAGTAAGACGTTGTAATTGGGTCAGAGGGAAGGAATCAATTGTGTTGTTTATTTCTTGTTCATTTATTTTAGTTTGTTTAATTCCAAGCATTGATGTGGTAAATTATTTAAACTAAAATTTTATTTTTGAATGTTTCAGTTCCTTGAAGTTATAGAGTTAGAAGTATTTTTCCTTTGTTTTTATCTTATCATTTTTAATAAGTTAGGATAAATTCTTAGTGATAGAAGTTGTTTATTTCTTAAATGATTAAGTTACATGCTTAATACATTTCAAATTGTTCTTTGTTGCAAATAGCCTTGGACACCGCCCTAGTATTGACAGAATATTTAATGATTTAAGTGTGAGTATCAACAACGCTCGTCACTTTTTGGCGTTATTGATGGGGACTTCTGAAGGTGTTATCAAAGATTAAGGTACTAGCTTGCGTGCTTTCTGAGAATATGGTAATTTTACAATTAGAATTTATTTTCCATACTCTTTCTTTTATATATAAAGGTCTTGTAGTGACAGTAAGTATCTTTTCTATGATTTAGAGTATGTGGAACATAATGATCAAATAAGCACTTATATTAGGGAATTGTTATTTAGCATGTTAGAAGTTTATGTTTAGATCTAGAGATCATAGAGGTAAGCCTCCAAAGTGAAAAAAATTGTCGGTGGTCGTAGCACAACCATCGTTGTGGTCAGTTAGATTTTCGGTGAGATTACAAGACCACCATGGTAGGTTGTGAAGGTATTACAAATGTTGGAAGAATAGTCAGAGCAGTTGTGCAAACTATTAGGATTGTTTTATTTTCCTAGGGTGAAATGCAAACTTAAGGTGACAAGGGCATAAAATTATCAAACTTGGCTATTTTGGAAAATTCTAAAGAGAACTAAAGATAGAAGTGAGTCTAGGAAAAGTAGGAATAAGCGAAAAATGTGGATATGGGAAATTTGTAAGTTTATTGAGGTCATCGCATCATCATTGGGTCTCTTTAAAAAATTACACCATGCAAATTTTGGGTGCGTATGGGCACCAGCAAAAAGTTGCAATAATTACTCCATTAGCGCATATGTACACCCCATGACACCAATCAAGTGGTTACTAATGTGGAAGCATAATTTGACATACTAATCAAGCGTAGTTGTTCATATTCTTTAGTCTTTTCAAAGTTTTAACTGTGGTAAATTTCAAATTTTCAAATTTCAGGTATACACATTTTCATCGAGTTTCAATCTACTTTCTCTTTGTTTTTGTAGTTGTTTATATGAAAAGCAAAAATGTTGTGGTTTCTCAACCACAATCAACGTATGATCAAGATCTTCAAGGTTTACATTTTTTTTCCTTTGAATCCAATATTTTTAAATACTAGATTAAAAAAGGCGCAATATGTAAACCCTAAATTCGGTATGAGGCACTTGACAATAATACTATTTACATATTTTTATAGGCATTTGTTCTATAAATGCATAAGTGACCTTACTCGTGCATATTTTCCCCTTCCAAACATTTATTTACTCCATTGGGTCGAAACTATTTTCCAATTTAGCATTACCATAACCATTGTTGTTTATACAATAGCCAACTTTCATTTTAAGCAAACATCACATACCTTTTAGTTTTGATTTTCATGACCTCTAAATGAGTTCATGAGCACTAGACAAATTTAGTCTGAAATATATCCACATGTCATGAACCCACCTAACAATCATAATTTCAAATGGGTAACATGTCGTAGTCATCCTTAGCGGAATTTTAAGGTGGTTCCAGCAGGAAAATTAACAAAAGGTTGTGTATTTAAACAAATGCATCTTAACCAATTCAAATCATATGGTCAACACCTCATGATGATTTGGTATAAGTTTACAAACAATAAAATCTTCGTTGTCAATTCATAAGAAAGATATTACATATTATAGGATTTCATTTTCTTAAATATTAGGATATATGCCTTATCATTCTCCCCCCAAATCTATCTCCATGAATCTCTCAACCCCTATTATCTCTCACATCTAATTATATTCTACGTAAGTGGTTTCAACCATTACTATTATTTTCCTGTAACTATAATTAGTTATTATAACTCACATCTAGTATTATTTTCTCATATATTAGATTAAAAAATATACTCACATGAAACACTAATTCCTAACATCCCACTGCTTAGTGTGAACATGGGAGAAGAAAAACATATCCTACAAATGTTGCTCCCTTAGAACACCGCTTAGACCAAGTTCAACTTCGTCAAGGTGTCTCTTTACCCTCAGAAAGGCGTTAATTGCGAGCTCAATTCCATGTGTTTGTTCTCATTCCCTAAGTTCCTAAATTTGATCCTACAAATTTCTAAAGCTTAGAACTATCTAGACAACAATCTATATTGAGTTCACCTCAAAATCTTCCTACCCCCCAAGAGCCAGATTATTTTGAATATGCTTCTTTCCCCAAATATCAGCAAAGGGGTCTATTAAGCAAACCACTCAAAATAGGAACAATAAGCATGAAACACAAGACAACGGAAAGTAAACACTAAAAAAATAGAAAAACATGCTACCAAGTTTGAAGCAGATCCTTCGCTAATGATTGATGAGAGGTCATTGTTCGACCTCCTTGCTCTATTACCTCCATCCTCCAATTTTACGTTGCTCAATCAAGATAATAAGACATGAAGCACGTGCATATTGTCTTTGATAATAAAACCCCCTACAACATTAAATTGTTATATACTTGGATTTTGAGGTTTTACAAAAATGCCTCCAATATAAAGAGCAAGAATTTTGATGTTTTGACAATAACTTAATGAAAATTAAAGATTGATCGCATTAGACTTGACTTACTAAAAGGTGTATACCACTATAAAACATTGCTATGAAAAAAATTTTAAAAAATGAGTCTCTTTAATTTGAGGTAACTATATTTTAAATACTATTGACAAAACTACAAGATGTAATAACTTAAAAGACACTTCACTAACCACATTACAAAATAAAGACCGTTGATTCTTTACCGCCAACACTGCAACTTCTAGAAAGTTGTCATTCCACAACCGTCCTCAAACCATCTTGAACGTATGTGAGAGAAGAAGCAATGTTATCCCCATAACGGAGCTTTAACTCGGATATTTTATCGGTGGTTGACAATCATTATTTCATATTTATGTCGATTGTGGCTTTGAAATCCTTTAACTCCATTAGCATCGGTGCACTTGATCTCCATTGCCATCATTTCATGTGTGCATCCTTCTACGCATGATTGAGAAGTTGGAAAGAACATAGATAAAGAATACATTTTTAAGTTCATGATGAAAAAATAATAATAATAATAATAATAGGTTTTTACAGTCCACGATGTCGTGGGGCGGCCTATTTTTGGGTCTACAAGCGGCTTATAGCATATGGGACTACCTCGTACTCACATGTGGGAGGCAACTAACTTTGCTACAAACGAGGCGTACACGCCCTACCCCCTGCAGGATTTGAACTAGTGACCTCTATTTCAAGAGCACATGTTCTTCACCATTAGGCCAACTCACTACACTTAATAGACCCCTATGTAAATGTTTTATGAGAGCAACATCATTTGGAGCTACAAGAATCATCATTTCATAGCCATATTGTTGATGATACTGGCACTACACTCTTCTTTTTAGAACTCCCTAAATTCGTTTAAGTTGCTTTGAAACAATTACGATATAATAGCTCACTTTTATAAAACTAATTTACAGTAATTGCACATGTTTACTCACTCATCACTACAGGGCAATACAAAGAGAATTGCCCCTTTAAAACAAATTATTATTCCATGTTAGAGATCAAACATACTCTAATACCAAATGATAATTTGGTATAAGTTTAAGAACGGTTGTTAATTCATAAGAAATTACATTTTATAAAATTTCATTCTCCTAAATATTAGGATAGATGTCTTATCATTCTCCCCTAAATCTCAAAACTCTTATTATCTCTCACAACTATTTCTAGTCTAGGTGAGTGCTAGTTATTATAACTCACATAAAATTATTTTTCCACAAATATTAGATTAACAAATATACTCAAATGAAATAATAATTACTAACACCTCATTACTTGGAGACATTGCATACAAAAATCCCAATCTTCCATAAGCAGTTTTAGACCAATGAAGAGTAAAAATCTAAAGCATCCAACAGTTAAAAATCATGTTGTCATGTGTCAAAGTCAGATCAAGGGTTTCATTTTTAGTGACTTTATTTTATATAACTAATTGCATCTCATCATAGGTTTTAGGAGACAAAATAGTGTTATGTAGGCAATGCTCACCCATTGAGAGTTGTAGGGATTGCTCCAACCCAAAATGTTTCACATCTTCAAGGCAATCAAAGCTAAGGTTTGGACAAAGGAGAATGCAAAATTCTATATCATCACAATATTGCATTGCCAAAAAAATAAGTACAAATATAAGTGAGTGTGTACAAAAAAGTCAAGCTTTGTAGATTTATCCCCAGGCTCCTTTATAGTTGTCTAACACTTTCAATCATGATACTATACAAGACAAACAAATTCGAAGTTGAACATGTCTTGTACTTGTCCAAACATGTTGTTGGTCGCAGAATTTTTCTAAACATCTCGACGACTTTCTTTCTAGCTTCTATCCAACATCTGAACAATAATTCATCATTTGCAAGCCTATATTGGTGAGTTTGTTTTATTTCCATACCCTAATCGTTGGTTTGCGATCTTTAGAGTGGTCAATACTAATCTAATATCAAGATCCACATAATTCATATTACATTACGATTGATGGTATAACTTTATCTTTACAAGACCAAGATGAAGAAGGTCCGAAAAATCAGCTTGAACGAAGCATCCTAGAAATAACCATACAATTAATCAACATTGTAGTGTATGTTTCTAGTAATTATCATTAAAACTGGTAATTTGAGCGCGAATCTTTGGGAAACTAATCTATCCCCTAATGTGGTAGCAACATCTTGTATAAACATAGTAAAAATGGGAGACGTTTTGAGAGGTTTGTATTATCCTTCCATTATTTTCATGTCCTTTGATAGAAAAATGGCAAAGCAAAATGAGTAACCAACCCTGATCACTATCAATGACCTAATCTATCCAATATAAAAATAATATTTTTCCTTCCCTCAAAACTTTAAATATACTTTTGGCACATGGCTGTTTTTTAAAAGTGAATTTAAATTCTTAGTTAAAAGTAATCACTCTCCTTAAGAAGTTTTAAAATCTAAAAAATAACAAAAATAATTATTATTATAATTAAATCCCAAATTAAAGGTCAAATGACCCCTACAAATGTATTAGAAACATGCTGCAGCGATGTAAACAAGTAGGTGAATATTATGGTTGGGAGATTCAAGAATCAAGAAACTCTTTAATTTGTTTTATTTAAGTTCTGCAATCATACGAAAATTATAAGAGCTCATATACAGCCTTTGCTTAGCTTTGTATTTAAGTGAGAATATGATCAATTTATTCCCCACATTTTCAAGGGCAGCTCCTCATCCCTTTTGAATGATTTGCCAAAACTACCACAACTAAAAATTAACCGTGGACCGGGGAGCGTTCGCACTTTTGAATGAAGGTTTCTTTGAATTTGATAAAACCAAAAGATAACCCTCTCTTGTGACTTTTCAAATGAGTTGTGGAGATGAAATTTTTATTTCTGGATTTTTTTTAGATTTAAATAATGATTTATTTATTTTTTGAAGTACAACCATGGAAACGTTTGCGTTGAAAGGGAATCCAAACCTTTAAAATTATTATTGTTAAACCAACAATTGCAGAGGAGTAAAAGGTGCTATTATTTTTATATTTAAAAGTGGTTTTAAACTTAATTTTTTTTAACAATATAATTATAAATAATAAATGTCGGTCATAATTTTAAAAAAAGGATGTCTTATAGAAGCATTTCCATTTTTATTTAACATTATTAGAACACATAGCTAATTTTTAAGATTATTTTGAGAACAATTAAAATTTTACCTTAGAAAAATAAGAATCTCAAATTTTGTCTTATAATTTTAAATCTTAATTTCAAGTCTAGGTGTGGCATGGACCAAGACCCAACCCCTTCCATATCTCTATTTAGGGTGGTGCTAAAAAAAACTCTCTAAAGTCCCTCCCTTCTGAACCCAAGGCTAGAAAGGTATGGGGCAAGGATAACCCTAGTGACAATCCATAGAGAATAAAATATGGCAAACTATAATATTATTAATGTCAAGCGGTGGAACGCCCTGTTTAAAAGCAAAGAAAATGACTTGGTCCAAAATCTGAAAAAAGGAAATCGCTGTTCCGTTGGAATTGGACCGGACTTCAAATTTTGGTTGAGAAGCACACTTTTTTAAACCGGAAAGACAATGTTCCTTATGAAATTGTCTAGATTACATTTGTTATGACTTTGAAAAGAAATTTAGACTATTCAATTTAAAAAAGGATAACCCTAGTGACAATCTATAGAGACAAGTAATTTATTGTAAGTGTGGGGAAAAAATTATAACCCTTCCAACAACCAAAAAAAATCTAAAAATATCTTAAAAGAATTTTAGAAAACATCATATGAATTGTTGAAATATCCTTACTCCTGGAATTCCAAGGCAAATACTCTTTTTCACACTATCCAATGCATGATGTGAAGTAAACTTGACTGATTTAATATATATTCAATTAAATATTGACAGAAATAAACAATAATTTACTATATATTAATAAAATATTGACAAAAGTAAACAACAATTTACTGCATTCCAGTTGATGTGATGCAAAACAATGGCAAGTTGGGCTTGGCATCGCTGTGCATGTGCATGAACCAAGGGTCGGGACCGTCAAAAAACATGTGCATAAGGCATCAACGCTTTATATATTTTGAAGTCTCATGGAGAGGTTTCAGTTCTTTATATCACAAGTAACAAGTCCCATGATTATTTTCAAAGTCAATTAGGTGTAAGGAGCCAATGACACTGAATGGCCCAATGACCTTGAGTAGATATGTGAAACAAAGTACCAATAGTTGTCTAAATTAAAATTAACACGTCATTTTTAAGTTACAACCTATTAAAAGGTGACTTTATTCTCAAAGTAATGGGTTACCCTAATGGGTTACTTTAAATTCCTTTGTATTCAAGAGTACTTATTTTAAATCACTTAAAAATATATTCTTCACATAATTTAAATGTGTAAAAGAAAATCCACATTTTAAAACAATCATGCTCTATTAAAAGGTTTTTTTTTTTAATTTTATGATTGGTAGGTGGCTCTAGCAACCTCTTAGTTAGAATTTACAATAAAAGATAATAAAATTTAAATTTAAAAAATCCACTTTTTTGCTCCCTAAATTTAAGAGTTCACTAAAAGAGAGCTAAGAAGTTTTCCTACAAATTATTAGGCAGCGGTCCCATGTGGGGGACAACTGCCAAAAAGTTGCAGGTGCACGTGGACCCATACAAATTAATTTTTCAGCCGCTATATAAGAGGGTCAATTTCAACAGGGTACAATAGATGGGGGACTGTAATTTTTTTACCAATTTTTTTGGTAAAATCATGGGACTGCATCGCTGCTAATTTTTCCTAAAAAATCTGTGCACCACTGCTAATTTTTCCTCTACAATTTCCTCTAGGAATCCTACAGTTTCCCCTACATACTAAACTGATTTTTATACATGAAACATTACATAGATTCATACCAATAATTTTCAGATACTAATTTACCTGAAAATTATCATCAGCAGGAATTTTAAATATCTTTACTGATATTTTTTTAGAAATTATTAAAAAAAAACATGAGATCTAATTATTAAATGCTTTTAAATTTCCTCAACATCGCCCACTATTTATGTGACCTCTCACGTAAAACCATAACCTAAACCTCCAATCCCGCGGGCAAGCCAAATTCTTCAATAAGAGCCGTCTATAGTAAAAAGGATATTTAGCAAGGACGACCGCATATAAAAGAAATCATCCCTACTTCTAAATTTAATAACTTATATGAGATGTATTTTAAATAATAATTTTTAATATATTTATTAAACTCCTAGGAAGTCGTAAGTCGTCAGGAATCAAATTAACTTGTCCAAGATGTACAAAGAGATCATCAATAGCCAGTATCCGTATTTTTTAGGGCGCCATTTCATGAAATTTGACGATCTCCCCTCCCATAGTAATGCAGTGAACGGGCAGTGTCATTAAAAAGGAAAAAGGATTTTGATATTAGAATTAAGTAAAATCCCTCTGTATAATAGGATCTACAAAACTCTTCCATATTTATTTTCGTAGGTTGTTTGGGAGGGCAGGGTTTGAAGCATCAGCGCACAGATCCATGACTACTAGGGTTGCAACAACATTTATTTTTACCTACAAACATCTGCTCTTTAATTAAGTATTAGTAGAGTCCGCGAGTCCAACTGATTGAGAAAGGTTTTAAAACGCCTAAAAAAGGCAAAAAAACCGTCCGCTTAAAAAGGCCTTAAAAAAGGGCCACCTACTCAAGAAAATTTAGGTCACCGCCATCACAGGAGTGAGATAGCAGAGCGGCCCTCATTACATATATAAACTTCAAAATAACCTATTTTTTCAAACAGAAACGGGATAATAAATTAAAATGGCGACATTCCCTTTCACTATTCAAACGTAACGACATATTTTAAGCAATATTTTAGTAACACAGCAAACTACGAAATATTTACAACACAGATAAGATTAGAAATCTAAAACAAAAATTTATTGAACAGCAATGCTGTAGAACCAGAAAAAGTTTTTTAAGAACTTCAATTAAGTGGCAAATCCGTTCAGATTTTATTACTGTCAAGCTCAACCACAGAAAACAAGGACAAGAACAAAATTTGGTGTCAAAGAACGATTCTTTTTGCAAACCCTTCCAGAACACACATCAAATTATAGATCAAATCATCCTAACCAAATGTATTAAATATTAAAAAAAAAAAAGTTAACCCTCCTTCAATAGGGCTAATTGCAGGCACATGTATACACCATCTCAAACGTCTCCGCCGTTAAAGTGGACACGCGGACGGCAGCAGAGGTCTGAGCTTTGGGATCTCCGCTGTTACTGTGATTGGGAGGATGATAATATAATCGAGCAGTCTGAGGACAATGAGACTGGAACCTCGCAGCGATCCTCACGCCCAGATCTAACATCTCCACGTATTTCCCCATAGCCGAAGAGTATTCCTGCAACCAAATTTCTAACAAGAGAAAAGCAAAGCAAAGCAGCCTGCGAACATTGAAAGCAAGCCCCAGCAGAAACTGCTTTGCCTCAAGCTTGGCAATGCGAGGCTTCAATCCATAAGAAACACAAATGAATGAAGCAAACGACGAAGATGAGAAGTTGCATGACCCGGTTATTATATAGTTCTTCAGCGGGCGGGCAAGGAAGCGTGACTGGTCCGCAAGGCCCCACCGACACGAAAGTCCAGCCTGGCAGCTGGCGTTTTCCGTGCATGTATTCCGCGTGACTGACGTTGACGTTACGAATTGAGCCGTTCTACCTAAACTGGCCAGTGGCCCCCTGGCATTGGAAATAAAGCGCATAAAAGCGGGTGGAAGTTGCAAGAAAATCGCGGAGGTTCCTGTGGCGGTGCCGCCAAATTGGGCCCACCGGCCAACTAGACAGAAACAACATCAGTGGGAGGGAAGTGCTCCGTCTGAATAGAATCTGAACCCATTTTATATTCATTCAAATTTCAAACAAAGCATTTCTTAGAAAGCGAGCCACCGGACACCGACGAAAGGGATTGCCTACAAATTTAGTCATCTCCAAGGCAGGTTAGAACATGGCCATCGTGCTCCTGGTTATTATTTAGTTATAACTAATCCGTTTTTAATCACTGATTTGCTATTTTACTCCTTTTTGGGGGGTCGGTTTCTTTAGCACTAAGGCGGTGGTCCCTACAAAATGTACAAATGCACATCCATCTCACATGAATGGTTTTCTAGTATCCACCTTATAAATTCATTTTGTCAACAAATTTCATAGACTTAACAACAATAATTTTGTGATGCGATCCGACAACGTGGCTTTCATAATTGCACAATACCACCCCAAAAAAATTGTTGATGTTTTTTTTGATAAAAGTGTGTATATAGGCTATAGAGATGGTATATGTTAGGAAGGATGAAAGAACCTGCGTAGGTTGTGTTCAATTCGAATCACAAAGTGGCTTTCATAATTACATAATGTCACCCAAAAAAATTGTTGTTTTTTTTATAAAAGTGTGTATACATTGAGATTATAATTGTTAGGAAGGATGAAAGACGTGACGTAGGTTGTATTCCATATTTATGTGTCACAGGTGCTTAGCAAATTAGATGAATGTTATTGTTTCTGACAAATAACATTCATTTGATATCACCCCTTTTGATATAATTTGATATCTCCTCTAAATAGTGTTGACCAAGTTCAAAAATCTGCCATAGGACCACTTACACATGAAAAATAGGAGTTACAGCCTCCTCCATGAGACCTAATCCTAATTATGGTTATTGAAACTTGTCACTTACCCAGAAAATGTGCAATTTTTGAATTTTTTGGTCAAGTGACTCCTTTGCCAAATTTGTTTGCCTTTCTGAAATCTTGATGAGTGAAAAAATTCATAACAGTTGGTCATTTTGAGTGTTTTTGGGGCTTTTTCAATGTATTGTGGTGATTGTGGGTTTTGGAGGAATAGGAGGAACAAGTTCCTTCGGGTCCCCTATTCCCTACATCCCCACTTTGCCTGCATTCCATTGAGTTATAGTGTATTATGGATCTTTGTGTTCCCCGTGGAACTGTTCCATCTGAGTCTTTGTTCCCCACACCTGCATGTTCTTTGCATGGCACTTGAACCCACAAGTATTTGTTTTGTAGTTATGTGGAAATCTTCATGTCCGACGAAATTGTTCCCTATCGCTTATTATTCTCCGCAACCTCATATTGTCTGTATTCCTCTAAAATCCTTCGCATTGTGGATATTTGTGGTACCCTAACCCTGTTCCATCTGGACCTTCATTCCCCATAGGCTCCCTTCTTTCGCGCTTCACTGAGATTCCCTGTATTGCGAGATTTTCGGACATTTGTGGAACAAGTGGTACTTGTTCCCTCATGCCTTCAATTCCCTAAAAACCTGACATATCTACAATTTTGAAAAAGGATTTTAATAAGTTCTAGGACATTGCTCACCACCCGCATTGCACTAATTTTCTCAAAGTAACCTATCTCCTCGAGTTGTCTTGTTATTAAAGGGGGTAGTGTAAGTTATTTTCATTATTCTGAGTTGAGAATTTTAACTATGCTTTGTTTTTTTTCACTCTCGTGCCCTAGCAAATGTGTTTGGTCATAACTTGTTTGTTCCTCATCCATTTTCAAAAATTTGAAATGTGTTGGAGTCGTTGTAAAAACATTGTTCTTGCCACGGTAGAGGTGAGTCATTCCATGCTCGTTTGATTCAGTTTAGTGGCGTTTTGTGTTTTGCACCCTATCATTTGTTTTCTCTTGGAACCATTGTTTTTTTAATTATTGGCAAATAGTTTTTTGAAAGGGACTATACCCTTGAATACAAAAGAAGGCCTGAGAGCCGGAATAAGAGTGAGAAACAAAGAGAATGGATCAAGATCCAAGTGTTACAATGAAGCTCAAAGTAGCTCAGAAAACAGCTACACAAACGAGACATAACAACAAAACAACAGCAAAAAAACAGCAAACCAACCGCAGAGAAACAGCAAACAGAAGCTCTGCGACTGTTACCCTTACCCAGGCGAAGCGTTACCCTTCAGAGTGGTAGATTTTTTCTTTTTGTTGACCGTTACCCACCCTGATGGAGTCTTCACGGTTGGAGAAGAAGACAAAGGAGGAGTATTTTCCTTAGTCGCAAATGTCCCATTTGGAACAGCCAAGTTGTTCTCCTGAGAGATATATTTTTCATTTTCCATGCTGCCCTCAGCAGCTTGTGAATTTTCCATGTTTCTAACAATCTGAGTTTCGGATAAATGAGATAAATTTGTTGCAATTTCCTTGCTCTTGGAACCATTGTTAAAGCCCCCATTTTTCTGAGTTTCTTTCCTCACCTTATCACCATGAAGTTCTAGTATGGGGGTTATGAACACATTTCTTCTTTGGAAACCTATGTACCTAACATTGGGGATAATGACATTAGACATATCAATCCGGATGATTTCTGGGCTTGAATCTCTGAAGACACCCCCACTGTTATAGCCCAGTGTATCAAGGATAGTGGGAGTGTTTATGATTTTGGTTTCCCTCTCTCAGTTCAATGTACTAATAATGTACTAACTTGTGCCTCTTGTTTTGATCCTGAAAAAAAAGAAATCAAAGACCTTCAAGGCCAAGTCATGGCGAGTTGGATGCTAGTTGCATAATTGTTTCCTTAATAATCCCTATGTCTGAAGATTCAAACACCCTGACAAAGGTCCAGGCCCAGAATCTTTTTGAGCAAGATAAAGATAGATATAGGGCAATGATTGTTAACTCTTGGCTCAAAGCTCAGAAGAGATGTGCATCCAAATTTACCAAGGTTCTATATAGGTCAGACTTCAAGGAAAAATTATTTGATATGATTACCCTATTGGCAAGATTGATGGGCTTACCCTCTGCCAATGAATTTCATTTCTAGATGTGTGTATACATCAACATAATTTGTGAGGGAAAACAAATCCTAAATTGGGCTGAGATAATTTGTGAGAATTTGAGTGAGCAACAAAATAAAGCTTTTTACATGACCTCCTACCTTATGTATGTCATTGCACCTTATGGAGTGTGGGTAGGATTGTCCCCTCAAGATGATAAGTAAAATGAGCATGTCTATGAATTGTATCCACAACTTGCCTTTGAAAACAGTAAACACTACCATATGAGGGTTAATGATGTCTTTACAATGTATATAGTCAGGATCTTGGAGGGAAACACAATGGAAAGAGTAATTATAGAGGCTAAACAGTTAATCTCAACCTATGGCAGTCTCTTCATTCAATTCAGGAGGTTTTCCTATATCAGACTAGCTAGTTTTGAAGGTGCCCCAATAAGCTACCCATGTATTGCAATGATAAGTTGGTTCTTGTAGAAGTTTGCAGACAATTGGACATGTTACATAGGACATGTAGAGATAAGAAGATCGCAGTTATCCAATTTCCTATCTCTTTGGAGAATTATACCTGAATGACTACATTAGATGCCCAAAATGTAGAGTGAACAATCTCTGAATTTAAATTCCATCCATGTCATAGAAGATCTTCTTTTTATATAAAAGGGTTCATCTCTAATTACTTGAAAATGTCTTATTACCATGTCCCTGCTCTTGAAGATTATTGGGAAGATTGCTCAGATGAATATGAAGTGAGAAGAAGATATTTTGGCAAACTCTCTTTGCAACAAATCAAAGGCTTCAAAGTATATAAGGTCCCATAAGATTTGGAGGGTGACAATGAAGATTTATACTTTGTTGAGTACATCAAAATTATCCAGCACATGCCCCTCCTTAGTATTGATTGGTCCCAAAAGGAGAAGGATGATCCCTCTGAAATAATCAATCCAGTTGTAATGTCCCCTTTCTGTAATGTCCCCTTTCCTACGCCAAAGTCCCAAGGGCCAAGTCGAGTCCAAACCGTGGACATAACTAAGGGGCTGTGGATGCTGGGAGCTTTTGGGAAGGGGTCCCGTGGTTCTAATTTCCAAGTTTTGCATTTGGGGGTCACTTTTGGACCATGGCGACTCAAAAAGGAAAAAGTAACTTTAGTTACTTTTATTTTATTGGCCCCTCCATAGAATGAAATGCGCCTAAGATTATTGGGGCTCGTTTGCCGAGGAGAAGTATATAAGGAGTTGGGAGAGAAAGTAAAGGCACTATTGTCATATACATTTTATTCTCCTTCTCGTGCAACTAATGTTTGCGCATTACAGCTTGTGGAGTGAAATCCCATAGGGACCCTAGCTTCAGTGGTAAGAGAATCGTCCCTAGCTAGCATGGCATTCTTCGGTAGTCAAAGATCTACCCTAGTCTATCATTTTGAAGCTGCTTTCAGGGCTGTGCTACTGAGATATTACTAAAGGGTTTAGAGGAAGAGTTTGAGGAATTTTGGGGGCATTTGGGGAAGATAATCAGAGGGGTTTCAGATCAGACTTACGATAGCCATTTGGGTTGGGCTTAACATCACTTTGAAAGAGCCTCCATCATTTTTCGACCCCTTTCCAAGCGAGGCGACTTGCAGCCTTTAATTGGGGGTTTTCCAGTCAGCCATTTTCATATCTGAAGGTGGAAATATTATTTCCTATATCTAATAATGTTATTTCCAAAGACCCTTATTTTTGCTCTTATTTTTAGAGAGTTACGAACCTCTGAAGTTTTCCAACTTTCTAGGGCACACTGTGCTTTTTCTAGCAGCAGTTTAATTTGTGTAAAATTCCAAAAACAGTTTTATTATGTCCTATATAATAATATCAAGCTCTCTTTAAATTTTCAAGTAATTCAAGTGGATATTTTGGGAGATATTGATTTTCTTTAGTTCGTTGTCCTTACTGTAAAAATTTGCATAGATTAATATTTTTATTTGGTTGTAAATTTTCATATATTTTGTTCATTTTTAAGTGGTATCCCACTAGGGATATTACACCAGTTTTGGTGAGAACAAAAAATTGGTTCAATAAGAAGATGAAAGCATATAATCAAAATGTGAAACAATCTTCCTCCCAAGAGGCTTCTTCATCACACAAGGAGGTTTTCATTCCTCCTCCAGAGGTTCAAGCCCAATGTACTCCTCCCTCCTCACCTTTGGATCCTGCAACAAAAGTGTATACAAAGAAAGACAAGGCTAAGGAGATTGAGAAAATTGAAGAAACTCCTGAGAAAGAGATGGAAGATGATACAATTAAAAAACCGACAGAAGAAGCTACCCTTACTCCTGAACAAGCGTCACAGCCACTAGGAGAAGAAGTGAAAACAATTGAGGAAGGAAAGGACGAAACAAAGAAGGCCATTGCAAAACAACAAATGAATGAATTGGGAGAAGAATATGAGGAACAAAAGGATAATCAAAAGAAAGAAGATGATGAGGATGATAGTGATGAAGAGGATCTCCAAATCATTGAGCCTAACACTGGAGAAACTAGCAGGCCTAAACTGGATATTAAGGGATCAACTTCTTTTTCCGTTGAGGTATATGTTCTTGAAGTTGTAACTACTCAGCCTCTTGGTCCTCCCAGTGCTTTGGTATTAGCACCACCTCCTCCTCCATCTTCAAGCGAATCTTTCACATGGGTCATACCCATGATTGATAGTAAAAAGAGGAAATCATCTTCCAAGATAGTTGCTCCTAGTTTTTATGTTGCAATTGCTTTGCTTGGCACAATCCCTACTCCTCCACCGAAGAAGGCCAAAACAACCTCCAGGTTGGTTTCTGATTCAAAGGGACAAAAATTCTTGGAAATTTCAAAACCAAGGAAAGAAAAAGATGAAAAGGATATCGCTCTTGCAGACTTGGAGCTAACCAGAATCCAACTTGGTGAATCTACTCCTGAAGGGAAGGTTCAAAATTTGAAGGAGACTGTTTCCAGAGTGATTGAAAGGGTTGAGAAAGACAAATAAACACAGGAACAACTACAAGAATAGGTTCAAGTTCTTTCAAATTTTAGTAAGTCTTTTCTTTCAAGTGATAATTTTTTTAATCCAACTCCTCTCTCTTCAATGCCTCCTCCAACCAGTTTGTCTGAGAAAGATGTTAAAGCTATCAAGGAGATTCATAAGCTTGCTTCATATGACAAGGTTGTTGAGGCACTGGTTGAAGGAATGCTAATCTATGGTATAAATTTTATTGGCGAGGCATACAAAGTATATGATAACATCTCTGCAACTCAAGATCAGTCTAATGCAGCCATCAAGGGAGTAGAGAAGGAACTCGAGATATAGTTGGAGGGTATTCAAGATTTGAGGATCATGAGCACCACCGATGATAAAATTCTCCTTTCTCATTAAATTTTTGATGATTCCAAGAATAACCTATCTAAGAAGTGGGTTTACAGTTTTGAATGGAAGATCAGAGTTCTAGAAGAAGCAACCACTGAATTGAAAAACATGGTGCAAAAAGGTGAGGCTTTTAAATCAAAAATATTTCTTGACTTGCAAGCTCTTATATGCCAATTTTACAAGGACAGTTCTACATAAAGGCACTCAATGGATGAGGTCAAATATAAATTCATTACACTAATCAAAGAGGATCTATTCAAAGTTGAAACAATCAACAAGGAGAAGATGGAGGAGATCACTGAGTTACACAACGTTGTTGTGGAAGCCATCAAAGGCTTGTTGCAACATGGAGTAATAGCAAGGGAAATGGAATATTCTCTTGGTAGTTTCCTGAATGTTATGGCAAACACAACCATTCCTAAGGAGATGGATATTTCATATGCTATTGCCAAGTTCATAGTTCGTGTGCTTAAAGTGAAGATCACAGTCATGTCATTCTCAAATGTTCCTTTTTCTAGCTCTTAAGTCTTTTCTTTCTAATTTTTATATTTTGAAGTTAGCTTTATCATTTTGAAAATAAAAGATTATAAATAAAGCTAACTTATGTAATTGATTAATTAAGTGTTAGCACTTAATTAAATAACAATTAGTTAGAAAGTTGGGTGAAACCACCCCTCAACCTATATAAGGCTTCTTTCTCATTGTAAAGAGGTTGGATTTTGGTGTTTTGGAATGTAATGATACAAAGATTTTAAGATCAATACAAAATAAGTTCTTTCCCTCTTATCTATGTTCTTTATGTTTCTCTTTCCTACAATTGTAAATGTGAGTTGTAGTTGTAACGGTCAAAATTTCAAGAGCTGAAAAATGAGGATTTTTTTAACACATAAACATAATAACAAATTATACAGTTGCAATCATACAGATTTATTTAATAAAATTCATTAATCAATTTTACTCTTTTGATCTATCTGATAACATCCATGTAAGCCATGTGTAGCTGAGAAGGGTGTATTCAGATCTCCACGATCTCCCTTCGTTACTACTTCGAGTGACAATGCTTACTAGCATTTCGACTCAACCTTTTAAAGGTCATGGGAACTATGTGAAAGTCCTTGGGTCTACCACGAAGCTAGTTTCCCGACTTCGTATTCTGGTATTCAACCATTGTCTACCTCATGTTTAGTATTTCAACTTCCCATGATCAGGTTACAAACAATTTTTTTTTATTTAATTGGAGGACTAGGTGATCAAACAATGCATAGCCATCAATGCATTACTTTGGCCAAAGTTATCTGCCATGCATGTTACAGCTTAACTCAAGACAACACACTAGTCTTATGAGTTTTAAGTCTTCGCCACCTCACAACTATCCCTTTCACAGTTATCTAGATCTTTATAGTTTGTTTTTATTTTATTTCGAATTAAACCTATCTTGCAAGAGTTTATATTGAGATAGATGTCAAAGGCCATCTAGGATCTTTATGAGACAAGTCTAATGGATTTTTTCATCTATTTACCATCCCATTTAGTCTTTTTTTCCTGATGTTTGATTCTTTAACCTTAAATTACCTTTTTTCAATGATACTCTTCCATTCTCTATACAACAGGATTCACAATCTTATCATATTAATACCAAGTTTACCGAAAGGCCGAGTTAAATATATATTAAAACATGTATATTTAATTATTCTTTCGATTACCTATGTCACTAAATAGCTTATTTAATATAGAAATTAAAGACAATTGATTGTTACAATAATTGCCCAATTATCGGCTTCATACATTGATAACTATCAAATAAATGTATTGAATAATTTGTGAAAAGTAAGATTTCACAACTCAAGTATTCATCATTTACTCATATTGATATATTATTACACACAAAGTAATCATCTCTTTATTAAAATCATATATTACATATGTCGTTAAGGCGAAATATATAACTGGCATAATAATTCTCACATAGTGAGGTTTGAATATTTACAATGGGTCCAAGATCCCAATAATTCAGCCAAAAATTCAAGGATATCATCCTTTCACCAATTGAAATCCAAGTATCTCATTTAGATCCATGCTACAATAAAACTTCACAAGACATGAGTTTCCGCACATCCGAATGTAACGGCTAATGGTCCTGAAAGATTGGAGTAGTGGTATGATGTCAGTTCCAAATGAACCGACATGAATATTAACTCCATTTTCTGATGCAATTAATTATTAAAATATGAAAGGATATACATGTTGTTTTATCAACAAGCATATGGTAATATAACTGAAAATGTATTACTACCTGATTTTTATAAAGATACATCTATGGATGCACACAAATAGAACAACCAATTTCTATTTCAGCGATTATGTTTCCCTCTAATCACAAAGGTCAATACATCTGTATTCCAGCTTCAATCAATAAACATTTGACATTTAAAATTTCTACATAACTTCGTAAAAACAATATGATTAAGAAGAGTATTTTTTCAATCAATGAGCAACTCTACAAATTAGCACAAATATCACCATATTTACATCACTTTAACATGTTCTATCTGGTAAACAAACATCCCAACCAACAATATAGCAACACCATGGTTACATAATTTAAACATACTCTTTTTAGTAAAAGAAAAACAACTAATAATTTATTTCATAAGATATCATTATTTTAAACCTAATCATGCCTCCAATTACTCCTTGGTGCATCTCGGTCAAGTTGTCCTGGCTTTCACGCCCTTACCAAAACAAGCAATTTTTGTTTCACAGTCTTACAAGAATCCAAGTCACATTGTCAGGCTGGAAGTTACAGGCTAAATGCCATTTTTTTGTAATTATTCACACATAACAAGACACCCTCATTTATACATGAACCAATTTAGTGGTCCATGATAATAAAATTTCTGGAAAATGCAGCCCCATGCAAGAGCTTTGACACCCACAAATTATCATTCAAAAGATCTCAATAAATTAAAAATCAGACCTGCATATAACAACCAAGAAGGAAAATATAAAACCCAACCAGTTGCATACCCATATTGATTGGGTTACCCAAATCGATTCCTTTATGCAAATTGATTTGCATACCAAAATCAATTTGTTTATAGGAAACACACAACCAAATTTCAATTTAACAAAATGAAAACCCACAAGCACAAATCAATTTTAAACACACAAATTCACAAAACTTTTTCCTTCTTCCTGTAAAGGAAAAACCCAACTCTTTTCCTTTTGGGTATAATTTATTATAATGCAGAGAAGGAATTTTTAACCTTTCTTTTACTTTATTTTTGCTAATCAAAACCCAAAATTCCATCTGCATATTTTTCTGGGTTAGGTTAAAACAACACAAAGAAAACTAAAAAGAATAAAGAATCCATCAATTTCCTTTTCATACTTCATCTCCAAACAATTAAATAAAAAAAACTGTCCACAATTTCCTTGATTGCCATTAAAAACAGAATGTGTATTTCCTCTTTTTTTTAACAAATAATGCAACAGATAAAGGAGAAGATATTCATGCCTGAAGTAAACCCAAAATCAACAACCTTCTACTCTTCCCGCTCCAACAAGTTGAATCCTTCTTTCCTCCAAAACTCACGCAGGTATTCTAGAAGGGGAGAATGAAAATAGACGAAGGAAAAAAATAACAGAAAAAAATATAATGAAAGAACTATAGTTGGGAAGCATATTGAAGAATTTTCAGGCTTCCCAATGTTGGTACGTGTTTTAGTGCATGCCGCACACTTGTGTCATGTGAAGGTGTTTCACTTTATGAAACCCATAAATTTCAATAGCTAAATAAAAAATTTGGCTTACATGCCAAATCCCCCTTATATATATATATATATATATATATATATATATATCATACATTTTTTTACTTTAGTTGATACCCAGCTTAATGGTTAAGTTAAAATTAACCTTCATAATACAAGTCCACATATTTCCAACAATATATTACCATAAAAATTAGTTGAATTTCCAGGTTTATATAAAACATTCAAATACAAAAATCACCAAGTCCATAAATAATAATTCGAATATTCTCATAAAGTTGGCTTGATATAGCATTGTCAAATTAACATATACAATTATCATCGCGGTCATGCAAAAGTCGAATAAAACAAAAGACGACCAAACTGATTAAAATAAAGTAACCGGAATACAAATAAATGAAAGATTCACTATCATTTATGAACCGTTTTACCTATGATTAAGGCCTAATCATGTTTTAGGAAGGATCATCAAGGAGGGTGCAGGGTTATTCATTCTGCAATGCCATGCCCGAAACAAAAGTTGTGGGTCATGATACGAAGAACCAAATGAATTTTACACCCAATGATGATCTTGTCTAATCCTGTTTAGACTTAACCATAGTTAATTTAACTTACAAGAAATTTTGGGATGTTACAGTAGTATATCTGAATATGGAAACTGTGTGTTCAACCCATTGATTATAGTGAGAGGAACTTTGTGTTTGTTGCATTTATACTTCATGGATTTTCAGATATATTAACTCATATGTTCTTGACGCTTCATATATGCAGTAATAGGATATAACTTTGCAGTCTCTATATCTGATGTGTTGTCTTCTTCACTTCTTTTCATCACAACAGTGAGTAATCTTGCATAACCAAGGAAAATACTTATGTTCTTGACTAATGGATTAGACTGAACTTTGTGTCCTTGTTTCACCCATCTTACTCATATAAGCTATTGTTTTTTCCTCTGAAACCCTTCCCCCTTTCATCTTTTGTATTGAAAATATTAGAATATGGAGGCATTCTTTACACCAAAATCCGCATTCAGAATGTTAGTTTGCATATTTGTAAATAATTAGATTTCCAAGTTTTGAGTGATTAAGGAAACCTCCCCACAAAGAGGAGGGACTGTTGTCCCCTGAACTATTGTTTATGTCCATAGACAAAATTTCCAACCAACAATACTGATAAAATATGCACCCCCTTTCCTTATTGGTCAACATTGTGCAATAGGCACATTCTCATTGGAGTTGATGTCCCAACTTATCGTTTACTTAATCATGATTTAGACCATGCTTTTGGGTCTTAACATGATTTACACATGCCTACAGGAATTGTGTCAAGAATATAACTATAGATTCGCAAAGGAAGCATTATAGAATGATATGCCCTAAATTTGTATATGTATATGTGTGTGTGCACGTGTATGTGTGTGTGTATTGGTGTGTGTATGTGTATGTGTATACACACATTAACACATGCTCTTATATACACATGTATATGTGTGTGTATGTGTCTATATATAGATGTGTGTATATAATATTATTACTTTCCAATTGTAACCATAGAAAAGTACATTTCAAATAAGAACTTGCAAGAACATAGTAAGATAAAACATAAAACATAAGAGTTAAGTAGTTGAGATCTTTCTTGAGTAGGGCAATAGGTTTGTTTGTGCCTATGAAAATGAGGCTGAAGAAAGAAGTGTGATGTTGAACGATGAAGCAAAGAATTGTAATGACGACTCTTAAGGATACCATTTTTGTGGTGGGTCGTCTCTTTGATGAATATATCTACACATCCTCAATCCTCACAATGAATAAAATTTCTTAAAGAGCCTTGATTTCCTTTAAAGAGACACTAAAACATATCATGAATCTTATATGCCACTCGATACTTGAATAATAATGCTCCCCATTTGGTTCATTCTTGCAAAGTTTACATATGTATTTATCGTACAAAAAAGTGTTGTGTGTCGTCTCCATGCACAATATATGAGAATATACCTCTAATTGGCCTAAAGAAAATCTTGAACCAAAAATACCCCGATGTATTTGGGAGCAATAATAAAGTTGTGCTACAATTGTGATAAAAATATGACCCAAGACATACATATATAATACAAAATATATTTTCTAGATGATAAAGCACCTTCAACATTTGATATGTGCAATACCTCATAGGACAACTCAAAAAAAGAACTAAATGACAATAGTTTGCCCACCACCCAAAGTATGAAGGCATTGGGATACTTCAAAGATAAACGTAAAACCATCCTCACTAACTCTTGAAGCTGTGGAAAAACACACATCTTTTAATGTTACGTTCGGATAATATAAAAGCACATTATCTTTATTGCTTTATTTATCGAGGGTTAGGTACTTTCGGCTCACAAAAATTACTTTTAATATCCACTTAGTCCTTTTTTTTGGGTGAGCACCACACTTAACAATTTTTTCTGTTAAGAGTCGTTGTGTATTGGAGTATCTTAATAACTACCTCAGCCAATATGCCTCTTACAATCTTGGAATTGCTTTACGACCCAAAAAAAAACATTATTCATTCACATAGATGTCACGTAGCTGTCATGGCATCACATTCTTGACGGGTTTATTGCATCGTGCGTTAGCCCAGGAATTTTTTGTTATTCTCATTCAAAGAAACCAAAGAGTTTTGCCCGCCAAGAAATAAGGAAGTTTAGGCAATCAACATTTGTGTGCTCTCAAACTACGGCAACGCCCTTTTTGACTTTAATTTAAAAACCAAAAAGAAAACAACCTACCTTTTTTTTACTGTGCAGGTTTTTTTAATTATAATAATCTACGACAAACCCTAATTGACTCGCACACGATTTAAGTGGCTGAATTCACAGCGATTGAAGACCGGCCTTTATAATTTGTTTTGGGAATGCTAATAACCCCATATTGAAGTGTTCTCCGTCGCCGTTAGGGTGGATGTTGGAAATTTGTAGGCACAACCTTCTAGATTGTTACCCTTAAATTTCAATGTTTGGTATTGAGTGTTTTTTATAAACTATCAAATGAAGAGGTGTAATGTTGATGCTGATAGGGAGGCGACAAAGAAGTTAAAGTGGGCGGATTGGAGGTGAATTATTGCAATAGGAAGAGGACACTTGTAGAAGAGGGTAGTTGTAGAAGAGATGATATTTTACAACTTCGTTGTTTTATGCTCAAACCTCGGGCTAAGTCGTTGTTGATGCATGACACTACAATGTGGTGTTGTGTTTACCGATGCAAAGTGATCCAAAGAAGCCAACAAACAAACTTGTATACACATATCCAATCACTAAAGATTTAATTGTGGAAATATTGTTCTCACATTTTTGCCTCTACAATAGTGATAACAATTTATTCAATTTGTTGTGTTGAGAGTTAATGTCCCTATGTTCCGATATATGCTAACATATATTTTATTAATAATATTTAAAGATGCCAAATTTGATGTAATCCCTATAATGTGTTGAACATTATCCTTAATATATAATATTACTCTCACATTAGTTTTGTCGTGAGTTAATATCTCTTTTGTTCATGTGCATTCGAGCATTTTCAAGCAAAGAGGTTCCTTGTTGGCTGTCAGTTCATGATTCTTTTTTCTAAAAACTTAATTTCAATGTGCTTTGCTTAAGCTTAATGTAAAATTTACAACCCAAGTAACCACAATTTTTAGTGTGTGGCTTTCCCGTTGAGTGTTGGTTGCATATAATGCATTCACACCCAACTCTGTCTCATATGCTTTGTTGTTCCAAGAGGAGCATGTCTATTCCCTCCTTCATTGACATGGCGTTTATATTCTTTGATCTTAATGCCATAAATCAAAATTATGTTGGCTAAATAATGATCTTCGAGATGAGTAGAATCGATGATGTTGCGTGTAGTTGCAAGAAAATAGTGATTGTGAGCGTGGAAGAATGTGTGACAATTTGTTCATTCAACTCCTCCCTTGTTCTTTCCACTAGGAAAATAATGTCCATAATAAAAATAATTCTTATCGAAGAATAAGATTTTGTGAAAATCTACTTGAAGCTTATTTAAAGATTGTATTGTGCAATCAAATGTGATTATAATATGAATTTTAGATGAGACATACAATTGTTTGGGATTTGATGTTACTTTTGGATCAAAGTTGCAAAGGCTAAAGCTTCTATATTATATTGTACCAAATCAACATGAATAGTTTGAAGCTATCTATTGCAACCATGCGAGTTTTCCTTATATTTTTATTATATAGGGTTAAATTAGTGTTTTCTTAATTAAGGTTGTAACATATATTGCTAGTAGTGTATACTAATATATAATTATCTCTCTTCTTTTTAATTGTTTTGAATTCAAATTTGAACAGGACAACCGATTGGTACAATTTATTTATTTAGCAAAAACACAAAAAAATATATTGCATATGGTATTGTTGAGTTAAAGACAGTGGGAATATGGGAGCAACATGTTACAAGCTATAGGGTGCATGAATCAGACAAAGCAGTCAATTCTTGCGATTGTGAAAAGTGAAATTGTATACATCCCAGAGTTCCTTAAGTTATTTGAAGCGCTGCCTCAACATGGTAGGAATGGAAAGTTGGAAAGAAAAAGGTGGGAATTTAATATTGCATGTCCCACACCTATTCCACAGCTCACATTGTTCCTCCCCAAATAATATTTGACGTCGGATGGTCAACCAAATGCTACAATAATAACCTACTTGCATCCTCTATAGGAAATGCCTTCGACGTAAAATTGAAAAATTAATATTTTCCCACTTAATAAGTATTAAAAATAGAAAGATTTTGGATTAGTTTTGTGCTTTTCAATTGAAATTTTAGATAATCTATCGTCAGGGAAAAAATCACGAGAGAACGTGTGGTTAACATTGTTTATATAAATTGTTCCAAGCAATAGATGACAATAGTTAAGAGATTGACATAACCATTGGAGTGGCCGTTTAATAAGTATTTTATCAAAAAATAGCCCCCTTTTACAATAGTTTGGAGAAAAATCATTGCAAAATATAATACTAATTTAGATGGAGTCAAATACCATTCTTATTTGAATCTCTAACCTTTCTTACATATTGTCCCTTGGTCTCATTGTAAATCCTATGTAATACATCTTCACATCCCAATGATCCCATTATTTATTCTAATTGATTCCCTTACAAGAATCACATAATCATTGGAACACCCATTGCAAAGTTTGTCATTCTCTGATTCCATTTATCACAAATAAGAGAGGAAGATCAACCCATATATATTCGAATTTTTAAGATTCAATCACCTCAATCATTAAACATTCTTTTTATTATCTGGCATTAATAACCCTATCCAAATTCACAAAAACTCATTAAAAATCCAACATTATCATACAAATCATAATGATCTTCTAACACTTCAATTATTTCTATTTTTTTAAAATATTACTAATTATTTTAATATTTCACAATCCTAAATAATTTACTCTTTATATCCCAAATAAACCAAATATCAAAATAACGTGGTTAACCACTTGGTATGGTGGATTATTGGCCTTCTGCCCTTTTTTCTTCCAAATGAATTAGATTGCGCTTGTGCGAAGAAAGAATTAAAAAAAATGCTTGAAGAATCTAATTCGTTTCTCCCAAACGAATTAGATTGCGTCTTTGAAGTCATTTAGCTTTGCAATAAAATTATTAAAAAAAACCGCAACAGAATAATTTGCAAATATCAGATTCATCGACTTGCCGCGTTTGTAACACAAGTCTTAGGTAGGTATGGTTACAAACAATTCAAAGTGTGGAGTTGGTAGTTCGGACGCGTTCTTTCGCCATGGGACCCACGCGTATAAAGAAGGCATCCCAAATCAACTTTTAATTCTTTGAATTGGATTTGGCCCTTTTACTTTTTCCAGATAAAACCTCAGCCGAGATTCCACAATACTATTTAAGCATTCATTTCGTGGATGGGCCCCGGCCACGTTTGTCGCTCAACGTGTACGTTCGATTACGACCCCGCGGGCCCCACCCCACCAAATTTAATATGATGCCTGACATTTGCCCCACTTACGCAAACGAATGGACTTTACCTAGGTACCTATATACTTAGATTTGTTCCTAGGCCTACGACTCTAAAAATCGTATCATCACATTTCACGAAATGACGTGAACCTCTTCTGGCATAGTTGTAATTTGCAAAATAGTTTTCGAATAATAATAAAAGTATTTTGCGAAAATTACGCTTTCGAATATTAATAGATCAAATTTGAAGAAAAATTATTTTATAATATTAAGAAATCTAGATTCAATCACCAATCACCAAAAAAAGTCTATCCACACTATAGAAAAATATAGAATAACAAAAGTATTGAAGAAATTACGCTTGGGAATATAAATAGATATTGAAATTCATAAATTTGAAGGAGGAAAATTGGTTCCAAAAGTGAGACAAACAAAACCCAAAAAATAAGTAAAATTGGGGTTTCTGGTTTCATTATGATGTGACTAGTTTTATGGAGAAAGTGGCATGACTTTTACCAAAAAAAAGTTTTTATCTATTTAAGGGTGAATATGATATTTTTAATGTGATTTTCGTGTCTTAAATTATAAAAGTCTTGTTCAATTTCTCTTGTTTTGTTGTAAATAACTAGAAATGTGATCTCCTTCTTTACAACTCTAAACCTGCATTTAAGTCTTGCCTAAAGACTACAAATGTGTTTTGAGGAGTGTGATAAACAAGGAACAAACTAAATTTCGTTGATATTTATTAGGTCCTTCTTAACTATAGAACAAATTGGTAATCAACAAACAAGTGTAATGTATTTACAGACTAATCATGTGTACTATAATGCATTGTTGAGTCTATATACTTTTTCTTCTTTTCTAGGTATGACAAAATCTTCTTGTTGAGTCATGTAGACTTTTTCTTGCAAATTTTCCTCAAGGAAGACACTTTTCACATCCATTTGGTGGATTTTCCAACTAAATTGTGCAGTTAGAGCAAAAATAATCTTGAAAGATTTGATCTTAGTTGTGGGAGCAAAAGTCTCCTCATAATCAATGCCTTCTTTCTGAGCATATCTCTTTACTACCAGCCTAATCTTGTGTTTATTAATATTGTCGTATGCTTTGTACTTCATTTTGAAGATCCATATGTATCTAAATGACTTCTTTCCTAGTAGAAGATCTATTAGCTATCATTTGTTATTCTTCATTAATAACTTGTATTTTACATGTGTAACATCTTTCCAAAGTTTTGACAGTAGCGATTTTAAAACGACATACCGTTAAGTAGATTCAACAACTATACTCATTAAGGCTAAATTGACCTCATTCAAAGTCATATTGTGAGTCCTCATTCCAACGGTTGATGTGTCGAGGACACCATCTAATTTTGCATCTTGTAACATATTTGTATAACACTTTAGCATACGTTGAGTGGTTCTTGTGGGTGGTGGCTTTTCACCATCTTCCCCATCATCACTATCCTCATCAGAGTGATTACCATCTTTTGTTTTCATAACAAGACTGATCTGATCATCAAGTGATTGTCTGTAAAGAACATCTACTTTTTTCTTCTCAAAGAACTCAACATCCTTGTTGGTGTAAACATTTTTTTCTAGATCTACTAGTCTGTAACAAAGTGCCTCATTACTATATCCTAAGAAGATATATGTTTATGATTTTATATCAAGTTTAGTTATTTGTTTCTTAGGAATGTGCATACTAGCATTACATCTAAAATATATAAGATGTGCGAGTGATGGCTTTCTCCTTGACCATGTTTCTTATGGTGTTTCCCCATCAAGAGTTGTAGTGAGAACTCTGTTTAGAAGATAACTTATCATTTTAACTGCTTTTTCCTAATATGTTTTTTTTAAGCCCACATCATCAATCATACATCGCACAATTTCCATGATAGTATGATTTCATATTTCAACAACACCATTTTGTTGTGGTGTATGAGGAAGTGCCATTTGATAATGAATAACATGTATTTCCAAAAAAATGAACTCGATGTCGATGTATTCTCTCCCTCGATTTGAGTGGAGTGTCATTATATTACGACCAAACTCAATTTAAACAAGGGCTTTGAATTTTTTGAAAGTTTCAAAGGCTTGGTCTTTGGTGGAAAAATAACATGTCACACCTGCATTTTCATTTTGTTTCATTGCAAGGTTAAGTTATTGTATGGAAAGTGGTTTACGAAGGCAGGGGGATAAGCATTGTTGCATAGCTAAGTATGCAACTATACATGCGTATGTATATCCTGAAAAGGATATATACACTTACGCTTAGTTGCATGCCAAACCATGTAACAACACTTGTCGCCAAGCGTTCGTAAAGTACTTAACATTTATAGCTTATTCTTTTTTTTCCGTATTGTATGAGGTTATTTTACTTTGCTGAGTGCAATGGTTTCGTAACATTGTAGTATTGTTGGGTTGTTATACCTATTTATGATATTTTCTTATCTTATTGATGATTTGCTAATGGTTAATAAATTTGTATTTGGATGATCATACTTACTTACTGTTCATGATTATTTCACAATGTTGATAAACTAACTACATAGTTGTACTTTGCATATGAGGGTGCTAGGAAATAATGTTTAATATCCTAATATTGGACTAATCATCTTCTTAATATAACATTGGTTTTCAGCCGCAATGTATTGTAATAATTTCTTCGTTGCTCGTAAAAAAAGTTTTGAAGTATTGTTAAGATAAGTGTTACCCATTTTAATTATCATGCTTAACTATTGTTAATTATGTCGATGTTGGCCTTTGACCGCAGTGCAGAGTTAATTGTCGCAAGATGGCAATAAGTTAAGTTAAGGTAAAGCAAGGTATAATTGTCAAGTTTATTGGCCTTGACCATCGTTGTGGCAGTAAGTAAATTTTCTTGTATTTAAGGTTTTAATACAATGGTCTTAGACCATATGTTAATGGGAATTATAATATTGGGCAATGGAATTTTTTTATTATTATCATGTTGTTGTAAATATAAGGGTCTTTGACCTCATGATGGCGAATTATCTCTTAGTTGAGTTTTGGTTGAAAACGCCATGCATATTTCTTTATATTATATAGTTTTTGACCACCATCGTTTGATGTTGATAAGGCCTCGACCATACCTCTTAGCTTCCAATTGGTTGATAGGGAAATTGTCTTCAACCATATTTAGGATGCATGGATTGTTAAATAATTAAAATTGGTGGTTACCCGACCTATGCAAGAATTAAGGTTTAATTTTTTATTGGAAAGCTTAGACAGTTCGTTTAAAACTCCACCACCGCCATTTTTGGAGGGAAGTAATGGAAAATTAAAAAAAAAGCAGCCACTACATGGCATGACGGGAAGTTAATGCATTGAATGCATTATTAGTTTTGTTTGGAAAAACAAAGCTTTTTCAGGAAGATACCAATGCATGCAATACTTGGGGTTTCATTTTTTATGTTTTAGTTTTATTGAGCTCTGTTGAGCGAGTTGTGCATTTTGGGTACTTGGCGAAGTTCAATTGAGTTATTTTTGGATTTTTTTAACTAAAAATAATGTTGTTATTTTTTAGCTCAAAGCCATTGAGCTTCTATAAATTTGAGCATTAATCTGTAATAAGTAGAGGTGTTTTGGAATATGGTGTTCAAGAGTTGTTGTTTCGATCCAACTACAAAGTGGCAAAAAAAGTAGAGAAGGGAATTTGGAAGGATTGTTGAGGATCTCAAACATGAAACAATAATAAGCTACATTTTTATAGTTACAACATACACTTTTAAGATTGAGTCATATCGTCATAATATCATACCTGATTCCATTGTCATTCAATGTGAAAGAAGTTATGATGATACGGAACATATTACAAAGGTACGTCGAGAACGCACGTAATATGGTAGTTGTACATATCTGACTTAGGAAAATTAAAATGTATAAATGTTTATTATTAAGCATTAATATTGTTTAATTAATGTTATTAAATGGTTTAAATCTTATACTTAACTAAACATAATCAATTATCGTAGATCAATATAGTTGGTGATCATGCAACCAGAGGTACACACTTCATTCAGTGACTCGATGAGATCACTGTATACCTCTAACATGAATTGAATAACGTAATGAAACCTAGTTAACCTATCCTTAGGAGGTAAGCATACCTTATTGGAAATGAATAAATTAAAATGATTAACTCTAAATTTAATACCAAGACAACGAAAAGAACCCTGATACTATGTTGATATGTTTGTGTAGTGAAAGGAAGATAACTTTTGACTGGCTTATGTACAGTCATGAAACTAGGCTTGAAAATATTTTTGAGCTTTATGTCATGTAAAATGTCTAGCGTGTAAAATTTAAAAATTTCACCATGACAACGAAGCCCACCATTTGAAAACCCCTCTCCCAATCATTGTGAACCTTTCCTCTAGCTAGCCCATCAACTCAGGAAACACCTCTGGGTTTGTGCCATCCTCATTTTGGCTAAGAGGAACATGTTGACATGGTTTTCAAGTGTGTTTCATATGCAGAGGAATAGATCCAAGTTTATTTCATGATAAGACTAATCTCTGAGGTGGAATAGTGCTCTTTGAAGCACTAAATTGACTATTTTAGCCATATTGCAGCATGTAGACATCCTCCAGAAGCTGACAGGGAAGACTCAAGCCATCTGGGAGTTATATAGGAGATAAATGAATTTTGCCAAGAAATTTTAGGGAAAAAAATTTGATGCAATTGATGTTGGGAACAAGTTAAGCAAAATGGAATCATTTTGTTCATAGGGAATGAAGGCTTCAACGGAGAAAGCTACCTTGTTTTGAAGATTTGGTAGTTCCGAGAGGATTTGGAATATAAAAAAATAGTCAATGGAAATCTCTTATAATCCTCCACATGGTGGACACATCAATTTTTGTCTAAGTCTTCAATATCTCATGTGATAGCTCAAGTCATTGTTGTTGCTCCTTCATGCCAAAAGGGTAAATGGTGTCATAAATCAAATTTAAATTTAAATCAAGTCTTGAAAGTGATTGGAATGAACTGAATGGATGATTTGGAGTCAAAATCATATAATATTTCACCTCCAAACTCATACTTTCATTCCCGTGGCAGAAAAGGAAAGTTGCGTGTATAGACACAAAATATATGCACTTGGGTATATTTCTACGCCCTAAAGCACACTAATGTATGCATGATTCCTAAGCAAGAAAAATAGTAGTTGACAACTCTTTTTGGACTTTTAGTTGTTGTATCTCTTTCACTTTACTATTTTTGAGCTTGACTAAGCATTCTTTTGGCTTTACACATATTACAGTTCTGCCGACACTTCACTGATTTAGATTTGAATGGCCTCATACACTAGCACCCAGCTAAGACAAGAGTACTAAGTTGCTCCTGTTCCTCATGGGTGCTCATGTGTATCTCTTTATTCTTCTTAATATTTTGGGTCCCTTTCACTTCTTGGTCACCTTTTAATACTTTGGGTCGACCTTTTAGTTGCCAATGATGATTCAAACAAGGGAATCATATATATACTTAGTTACTTCTTTCAAATAAGGGGCCAAAAACTATAAGCATTATATATCACCACCCAAGCTTGTAAAAAGGAAAAAAAGAACTACAAAGTACATATCTAGCACATCCATACAAGGGTCAAGGGATACATTGATCTGCATACACTGTATAAGAGGGGAGCTTATTCTATTCCATCGCACACATTTTACATATTCGGGACAATCTAGATCTAGCTCAATATCATCATGCAACTTGCACAAGGGAAACCTAAGGCATGAGACACAAATACACACACAAGAAGAGAGCTACATGGATTCTAAGAAGTAGTGTAACGCTCTATAGTAAGTTCACTCTTCGGCTGACCATCGGGGTTAGTCTGACTCCCCACTCTACATCTTTTTTATTAGATTTGATGTGGTTTATGAGAATGTGCAGGTAGTCATTTATTTTGTAGGTTATAGGTGCGAATGAAAATCTAACAACAAAACCAGAGCTACAAAGTAAAAGGAACGATAACCAGATCGTACCAAGTGAAGAACACAGATGTTAATCAAACACCATCATCAATAAGATGAAAGTAATTCACCAGAATAACTTTACATAAACCTTTACAAACAAATGAGCAGCAATATCATATATTATTATGGAACTCAATGAAATACAATGAGAATTGGCCTTGCTTATATAGGTAAGGAAGAAAAATCTAAGAACCAATCAAGATCGTAGATCAAGCCATAAATCAAGGAAAGAACTAGTCAAGTCCATAGATTTAGGAGAGAACTAGACATCAAGGATCTAGTCAATACCATATATCAAGGAAAGAACTAGTCAATACCATAGATCAAGGAAAGAACTATACCTAACAACTAGATAATATCCCCCTAATATCTAAATAAATAAAAATAAATATCCACACACATAAGTGGGTGAGGATAAATAAAATAAAGGTAAATAAAGTACCTAGGTGAACATGAGCTAAGGTAAATACCTACTCTAACAGCCCCCCTCAAGTAAAGCTAGGGGCCAAAATAGAAGTAACATGTCCACAGTATGAGTCCCGACAACTAGGCTTGATGAGGTACTTATGTACAATAACTGGGAAAAAGGGACAACACAAGGTACCCAAAACTAGTAACAAGAAAGTAAAGAGAGTAAGAAACCACTGTAAGGCATCCCAAAAATCTCAACTCAAAAAACTCGTACAATGCTGAAGAATTTTGGTGTGCACTATGGTCCGAATCCACTGCTCGATCATAGAACTCAAAAACAATTGACACTGGGCTTCATCAGAATAGCTCCATACAAGGATGTTGTCAACAGAGTGATTTTGAAAGTGCAAAAAACACCAAACATAATCAATCAACTACTACAATTAGGTGTGCCACGATCCAAGAATAACCAAAACAACAAGGCAAGGACACAAGATCCAAATAAATTGGAGTGCCACGATCCAATAAAATCAAAGGTAACAAGGCAAGGCCATAAACCCAAAGAAGCAGTATCAACACCACACCCTCCTATATTTCTTAATGGGTAAAGGCACACCACATATTTGTATGAGTTGCCCAAAATCAACTACTCAAACATTGATAAATAACATTGGGCTTCACCAGAATAGCTCCCCTATAAAAAAGACTGTTAACATGCCAAAATGTCAAAAATATAGATATAAAATCTCTCAACCAACAAGAGAGATACACTACACATGCTAAAGAAAAATGCTCAAAACAAATAGCATTACAATGCAAAAGGTTTAGATAGTGGAGCAAGAGGTTGAATGGTGGAGGAGCCACACCTATAGAGTCCTCTCAACAAATGCGTATGTTACCGCCATGAGTGATCAGATATCCACCCCAAATCAACACGGACGGACGGAGAATATTTATGCATATGACTTGGTGCAAAATACACAATGGGTTCATGCAAAGGAACATCAAAATGTGTGTCAGGTCGATCATGTCTGACTGCTGAAATCTCAAGTTTCTCAAGCCCGAGTGAAGGTGCAAAATTCATGTGGAGCTCATGATCCTCAATAAGAGTTGAGTGAACAAAAATAGGAGCTCTTACAATGTGTGATCCCAATTAAGTAACTACTCGAAGACCAATACCATGGTGAGAATTCCACTTAACATGTGGAATAGGAGAAATAAAACCCTGTGAATGTTTGTCAATACCTCCACCAGTGAAACCCATAAAATGGAGCATGTGGGAACCTAATGTAGTGGTATGCTTCTCGAAATATCCATGCATATGAGCAAAAGTATGATATACATCATGTGTTACTGCAATAACCACATATGTGGAAGAGCATGCAGTAACAAGCCTCATAGCCTTAGGAGCATCAGGAGCAAGAATAGGTTGAGAAACTGCAACAAAATCAAGGTCAGTGGGTGTTAGAGCAATAGCTTCAAGTGGACTAGGAGCATGGATATGATAGTCCACAATATGATGGCGATGTTGCAAGCTAGCAAGTTTTTGTTGTAGTGAGTGTATTTGTGTATCCTTATCGTGAATGAGTGCTTGTAAAAGAGAATTTCACTTTTTGAGTGATCTATTTTCTTCTAATTTTTTTACAATATCCTCTTGAATTCCACGCACTTTAGAGAAAATTATATCATTTTCATAATCCATGATAGATACAAGAATGCAACACCCGAAATTACGTCCACAAGCGATTACAACACCCCCCAAATTTGGCACTATAATTAACTACATGTTGCAATATGGCACTTTATAATTATAGTTCAATTCTCAAAATAAATATTTCTAATGGAAAGAGCATGAAAAAACAAGCACTTTTGCAAAAAATGGCACTCAAATCTGAGTTGCCGATCAAAAGATACAAGCTTTACAAGTTTATGCTCTGCTATTTATTTTAGTTGCCACTAAAACAAAATAAAATGCTCTTGCCTTCACCACACAAATAAAATGAAAGGGGGCTAGAGTTTAGCACCTACTAGTAGGAATCACTAAGCCCTCATATGACCATACCATATGACCAAGGGCTAAGGATTTCAATGGGTTGACACCACGATCAATAAGATAAAAGTAATTCGCTAGAATAACTTTACATAAACCTTTGCAAACAAAAGAGCAACAATATCATATATTTTAATGGAACTCAATGAAATACAATGAGAATGGGCTTTACTTATATAGGCAAGGAATAAAAATCTAAGAACCAGTCAAGGTCGTAGATTAAGCCATAAATCAAGGAAATAACTAGTCATAAAAGAACTAGTAAAGTCCATAGATTTAGGAGCGAACTAGACATTAAGGATCTAGTCAATACCATAGATCAAGGAAATAACTATACCTAACAACTAGATAATATCCCCCTAATATATAAATAAATAAAAATAAATATCCAGACACATAAGTGGGTGAGGATAAATACAATAAAGGTACATAAAATAGCTAGGTGAACATGAGCTAAAGTAAATACCTACTCTAACACAAAGAGTGACTAACAACAAAGGTCTTCCAACCCAAATAAGTTCATAACATGAGAATTTTAGTAGACACAGGCACACAAATTAGTTGTTAGCGCTTGTGGCACTCCTATCATTTTGCGGGAACTTCTTCCATACATTCATATCGTTTCAAACCCTCATCGATTCTTTGCAACGTTGTTTCCAACCCATTCCAGCAGATACAAAGTCACGATTACTCTCAGGTTGCACATAATCAACTAAGTCATATATTACAGTAAGTTACTTTGAAATAGGTTTATCATATATTACAATAAGTTAGTCTGAAATAGGATTTGATTCAAATTAAATTAAATCATTTGGTGAACCCCAACTCATGATCGACCACTCAGATCTTTATTTTTCCTATTCTTTTGCATTTTTCTTTCCCTAACCCCAAACCCTTGTTTCATCAGGGTTCATATTTCCATCTATTTTCTATCATACATCTGATATGCATAGTTATTCCTAGTGTTTCATCCCTTTTCCTATCCTCTAGGTCACTTTCTAGGGCTCTTATTTTACAAATTACATTTTCCTTCATATCATGGTCCCTAAAGTTCCTCAAGTCTCCTTTTATCAATTAATTCAAAATCACCCAGTTTGAAAAGATGCTCTCACAAAATCTATACAGGAAATGTACCTCCCTAGCAATACACCACCTTCACAAAAAGTGTAGGTTTTCAATCATATCTCTGACCCCGCTATTAGTCTTGATAACACAACCAATCAATCCATCTTCGAGTCAATTCAAGCTTTACACCTTTTTTTCAAGATAAATTTCAAGCTATAGAAACCATGATTACATCCCTCACAGATGAAATCCAACATCTCAAGGATGCTTCTCATGCTCATGCTAGTTCTTATTCTACACCTCATCCTGATCCCATGTCTACTACATGTGCTCATACAATAAAGGTCAAGGTCTTACCACAATAAGCACCTCTTAAGTTTGATCAAAATGCTAGGCAACAAGATATTCTCTCTGAGCTCCTCAATCACTAGTTAATCACCTTGCCACCTACTCATTACTACCTTCCTTATCGGCTTACAAAATAGAACGGTCACCCATTTTACAATTGTCATAGAACTAATGGAAATATTGACAATCACTGCTATGCTTTAAAACAAAAATTGGGCAACTTGAGCATTAAGGATTTATTTCATTTGCTACACAACATTCTTCTACATGCTCATCTCCAATTACCAAATCCCAATGGCCTCCCAAATATGATCCTTTTATGTCTAACAAGCATCAAGAAATAGTCACTCTTGTTCCTTCTCTAGTAATGCAAGAGTCACCACAAGCCCCATCTAAGGCCAAACCATCAAAGGAAGAACAACCAATTCCCTCGCCACAAGCTGAGATCCCTCACAAACCTCCAAAATTTAAGCTTATAATTCCTCCTTTCAATCCAGATAACAAATATGTCAATGACGGGGACTTAGACGAAGATTACAATGTCGATGAACCATTTGATATGTCAGATGAGCATTTACACACATTAGATTTCAATCCTAGCAATGTTGTTGACTCCAATTCTGATGTTGGCCATACCCTTGATTCTACCTACCATTATGATGACCATAAATTTTCTCATGACACATTTCAACATCCACCACCATATCATGGTCTCTCTTCCATCATCAGATAGATCTCCATCACTCACACACTTGGGGGGCATTGAACTTCCCCCCCATAGTCTCATGTTCTAATCGGCAGTTGTCTATCCATACTACTCACATACACACATATACCTTACTTTTTCTTTACACTTCAAATATTTATAGCAGTACTTTCTCTTATCTACACTATGAACACACCTTGATACATCTATCTATGCTTATGGATTCCCTTTCCACTCCTATTCCACTCCATACATGATTTTCTCCTCATGCTTACTTATGGATCCTTCTATTCATGATACACATACTACTTTATATATATGGTATACATCTTTCATTCACTATACACACTCTGGATATTCTTTCTCACAATGATCACATCTATTTTCCAGCAACTCCTGATATACACACTTGGGGCCATCAAAATTCCCCCCTCCTCACTTGCTTCTTATACCATTACTTCTTCTTATCTATACAACATAATGTTGCTACTACATATTCTACCTCGTTACCCGATGACACACTCTTTTTCTACGGTTCATACTTGAATTGTTAAGGATGCAATTCCTAAATGAACCTCATGTCACACACATCCATGATGGGGGAAATTTGGCTCCCTCTTATCTGAACATCTTGCATATCGCAGCACACCATCACTTTCACACAACATCTACACATCTTGGTTTTATTTACTCTTGTTAGCTTATACTACTTACATGTTGCACTTTGTTTCCTATGCTAGTTGGATACTTAGTATGTCATTATATTTTTCTATACACACATATGTGTTTACATGGTGTTTTGAGGTGAATGCATGACCTTTACAGATTCTTACATGATGCATGATGCTCGACACTGTTCTTTACCAGTCCCACTGAGGCTCCTAGGGGCATCTACCTTTGCTACTCTCATATTCCACTCTCACATGTCCTATTGTTACAATATTTACTACTTATTGTCACTATCACTTACTTTTTGTTGATCTATACATGCTTTGACATACTATTTATCTTTCTAACAGGCTAATGGGTGCTTCATGTGTAGCATTTTCCTTGCAGGATTACTATACAACCATGGTCTATTGTTAATTTGTTTGTTATTATTTGACCACTGTTTGCGGGCTATGCCCTATGTCATGCTTGATCATTTTTTGCTTATGGCCACTTCGGCCTTGATTGTCTTGTGACATTGTGAGCGATGTCCCATGTATGAAACCCACTTTTCATGGTCCCTCTTGTCTTCATAGTTTCTTGTTACACTGTATTCTATTGCATGCTAGCTCTTTTACACTAACACTTGTTTTCTAGTCTATCTTGTTTACATGTGCCTTGGTTTCTACCATGCACATCCCCTACCCCCTACAGGTATCCAATATATGATATGCATATCATTTTTAGGTCCTCTCATTTGGGCCACATCCTCCTACATTCATCACATGCACCCCAAACAAGGGGGGAAACTATTGGGTGAACAAATCATCCTTCTAACAACACAAAACTCTAGAATATAACAAACATAGTACATAATTGGAAAATTCACACAATTACATAGTGGTTCAAAATCAAACTTGGACCAAAACACATAGAGGAGACACTAATGCCCAGTATCAGATATGAACGGTGGGTGTTTGTGTCCCACCTAGGTACTTTTGTACTGGGGGAAAAATCATAATAGTTTCTTAGTTCAACACAGTTTCCAATAGTTTACAATATGGATCTATAGTATCAAACACTTGTCTTTAGTTACAAAATTCATTCATTTAGTTATACAACTATAATTTGGCTACAATTTGGTTATAATATGGTTAAATTCAGCTATAATTTAGTTACAAATTTGGATGTACCAATCTACAGTGACACTTATCATTTGAGAAGCATCATGGAAGGAGAAGATTAAAACAGACCTCTCTCCCCAGCACTCTTCTCCTTGGCATGAGATTACCCAAAAAACTCATCCTTGGTGTGATCATTTCCCAAAAAACTCATCCTTAGCATGAGATCATCGCCCAAAAAACTCATCTTTCAGATCACCCAAGAACCTTCTTGGCATGAGATCACCCAAAAACCTCATCCTTGGTAGTAGGAATGCTCAAATCCATGGCTTAACACTTTCTTGGTTGGGAATTGATCACTCCCAACCCCATTTGACAACATCTCCAAAGAAAATAGGATAAATTTCTATCCTATACTCTCTCATACATCAGGTGCACTCTTTCCTTAGCTACTACTTTCTACACACTTTTACTTATACATACGTTTCTCTTGATTTTTCATATACGGGACTTTGACTACTGTCTTTATCTTCTTTTGTATGCATGTCCTTACAAAAATAAGAAGTATCTCACATCAATAAGCACAAGCTCCAACAACACGTGCTACTACACATATGATTCACCCCTAGGGTCTACCTCCCTTTTCCTAGTTGCCACACTTCACATTGCAATCACTTCACACTTCACATGGCTACTTGTCCACTCGGCTATCAGCTACACTCCTCTTTGGATTATAAGGTACACATCTTCTATCTACTTTATGCTATCAAGTATTCACTCAATAACATAAAGTGGGGGAAAATGTAGACACAAAATCTATGCACTTGGGTACATTTCTAGGTCTTAAAGCATACTAATTTATACATGATTCCTAAGTAAGAAAACTAGTGGTTGACAACTGCATTTTTGGCCTTTTGGTTGCTTTATCTCTTACACTTTACTATTTCTGATCTTGACTGGAGCATCCTTTTCAGCTTTACACATTTTACAGCTTTCTTGTAGCACTTGACTGATTTACCTTTTGATGGCCTCAGAATACTAGTCACCTAGTTAAGACAGAAGCACCTAGGCACTCCTGTCACTCATAGGTGCTCCTGTCCCTCTCTTTCTTCTTCTTACTCTTTTGGGTACCTTTTGATTATTGGTCACCTTTTAATACTTTGGGTTGGCCTTTTAGTTGAAAATTACAAAATTCAAACAAGGGAATCATATATATACTTAGTTACTTCTTTCAAATAAAGGTCCAAGCACTATAAACATTATCTATCACCACCTAAGTTTGCACAAAGGCACAAGAGCACTATGACCAAAGCGCCCAGGTGCCCCAATCCTTCTCCAGGCACCCCATTCCAGCCAATTCCACCTCTGCCACATTTTCTTGTGGCCCGTTGTGACAGGGTCAAGGGTTGTATTAGTCTGTATGCATTGCATAAGAGAGGAGTCTTATTCTATTCCATTGCACAAATATTCTACATATTTGAGACCAATCTATATCTATCCCGTTATCATCGTGCAACTTGCAAAACGGAAACCTAGGGCATGGGACATAGATACACTCACACAAACACACACGCGGAGAACATGCATGGAGTCTGAGATGTAGTGCAATGCTTGATCGTAATTTCATCTCTTCGGGTGACCCGTTGGGGTCAGCTCTGACTCCCCATTCTACATATTTTTTATTAGCTTTGATGTAGTTTATGGGCATGTGTAACTAATCATTTGTTTTGCAAGTTGCATGTGCGACCGATGATCTAACAAAGACAAAGAGTGACTAGCAGTGAAGGTTTTCTAACCCATAAAAGATCAAAACATGATCATTTTAGCCGACACATGTGCCCATATCAGCCATTAGCACCCGGGGTACTCCTGTCCTTCTACAGACACTTTTTCCCTATACATTTTTGGGGTTATGAACACTCATAGTGATCAGGGGATCATTTTTGATATCAAAAGTTCCCTAAACATCCCTAAATTGTGTTAGTACAGAAGATCATTTAGAGAGCTTTCTGTCGACTATTTTAATGTCGAAAATGGAGTCCGCATGTGCAAATGGTGTCTGGTCAGAGATTGGTCAACAGGTCAACATTGGTCAACGAAAAAATGAATGATTTGGAAATCATTTAAAGTCAGTACAATTGTGTAGAGCTCACCAACACCTTTTCGACACATTTTGAACGGACCAAATCCGAGTCTGCATGCGAAAGTTATGATCAGTCAAAGTTCGGTCAATTGGTGGTCAACAAGCAGAAGACGCGCCAAGAGGACGAATAATATGGTGAAATGTGGCATAACATCAGAATTGCATGTGGATTTGGGCACATGGAATGTGGGTTTATGATTTACCCATGTAAAAAGGTTTAAAATATTTTTATAAAAAGAAATTAATTAAAAAAAAAGAAATCCACGTGGGGATTGGAAAGCCTTAAAAAAGGCTAAAGAGCGTTTATCCTTCCCACCTAATATGGGACATTACCCACTATTTTTAATACATCCACATTTACGTGGAATTTGTAAAAGGAGGATTATGTGGGATTTAACCCACTTAAAAATATATGCTACCCAATATGGGATAATAGACCCATCCACATGCCATGGCTAGGCTAATGATAGCCTTTGGATAAAAATTAAAGCATTATTTGAGGGGCCTATTTTAATATAATTAAGGGACCCCTCTCTATTGTAACACAACACAAGTTCATTCCTAGAGCTTGGAAAGGCGGAGATCGAGCCAAGAGGAGAGTTAGATATTATGTCAACGATATAGTTGTGTGAAGTCCTAATTTATCTAGGTATTATTATTTTAATTATTATTGACCTATGATTTTTAGGTAATAGTAAAATAAAATTAATGTGGCTAGGAGTTATTAATACTACCTAGTCAGTCCATAGCACCACACTAAATTATTGTGAAGCCTGTTATATCGACCAGAGTGCCATAGGGCGTTACAAAGCGTCTGGAAGGCCGATCGAGAACCGGAGGATTCCGAATAGTGGAGCTAGTGCCATAGAGCTTTCCGAATACGCCAAGAAAGGGGAAGTCGGGTGCTATTTTTCACCCTTGTCATCTGAAGGTCAACATATTTTTCTAAGCAAGTTCTTAATAGTTTTCATTAGGTTTTCTTGTGAAAGTACTATTGTAACTTACAAGTTTTGACTAGTGGAACAGTTCGATAAGAACCCAGAGACATAGGCAATTGCCAAACTCCGTAATCAATCATTGTGTAATTTGTCATTATATGCTTGCATTAATTTTAAATTGATTACTTAAAAGGAACAAATTATCGGTAAATAAAATAAGCCTATAGGGGTCCGAGATCAGGTGAATAAAAACTAGATAATTTCCGGATCACATAAAGGCTTTGCGACATTGTTTCTAGTGTGTTCCAGTAGATACACAGTCATCATCACTCTTAGGTTACACAAAATCAACTAAGTCATCATCCCTCTCTCATTTGCTTAGGGTTTTACATCCTTGAATGCTTACTGATTTTATATTGTTGTACTTAATCATCCAAATATCTTTTACTACTTTAAGTTACTCTAAAATAGGATTTAATTCAAATAATATTAAATCGGCATGTTCTAATTTTGTGTTGGGATGATGACATCAACATCACTTAAAGGCTTGTGCACACTTTTCAAGGTGGTGTACCCCCTTGCACCTGTCCCAAGGTGTAAAGGGACATGAGGGACACTATACACCTAAGAATCAACACGTGAATCCAAGACGCGCACAACCTCTCGAAGTCGTGTTTGGACAATCAGTAATGAAATAGATGGGATGGTAATAGAATCGGTAGATAGAATGGTGACGGAATAAGTGGGAGAGGCGATAAAAAAAGCAAGGAAAACTAATGTTCTCAATTGGTAAAATGGGTATTTTCTCGTTGAGTGTAATAAATGCATGTCTTATTTGTTCAGGTGTAATGGTAAGATCAAGCATGATCGTCATACGCAAGTCACGATAAATATCGGTAGATCTGAATAAGACTCTACTTGGTTGTGGAACATGGGTAAATTGTCCTTCGTTGTCTACGAATTCCTCTCCGAAGAGGGTCATGAATATATGATGAAAGATGGGATAAGGACAAGTCTAATCTCTACCTGACTAGTTTTCCCAAAACTCTTCGGCAGTGTGTACCTCGTCAAAGAAATCAGTTGTATGATGATGGTAGGTGGGACTGGGGTAGTCTGAAAGATAAGTTGTCTAAGGCCTTGGTCAATATCAGTCAATCATGTGTCGATGTTTGGTTGTGGCATAGTTGGGTCACAAAATCTTTGTCTTGGTTGACGTGGACCCTGAATGGTCATGTGGGCACAAAACAAGCAACTATGGAAACAAACAAAACACACAAGAAACCAACAGGGTCTGAAGTTAAGGTCAAGTAACATAGGCCACTATGGAAACGTGGGGGTTGTTGTTCATTCCAATCTAATTAATCTAAATTCGTATTTTGAAAACAAACAATGCAAGAAAATTTAAACTAAACAAAATTTGATTACTCTCCTTTTAATTTCATTAAATTTGAATGCAACTAATTAATTAATCAAATCCAAAACAAATTAATCTACTTGTTTTTTGTATTTTTAATGAAGCTTGTAAATGCAGACAAAGAAAATAAAGCTAAATTGCTTCTAATCTATGTTTTTAGATTTTCTAGTTTAAGGGAAACAAATAAACAAAAACTACAGATAAAGAGGAAATTGTTTCCAATTAAATAAAACTACCTCTATGCTAAAATAAAATAAACAGGGAATAGCCAGATTTGTCTAATCCTTTGTTGCTGAATGTGAAGCCTAATCTAACTAAACATAGATTATTTCCAATTTGTAATTGTGGATATTTGCTACTTCTTCTAATGTTCACCTCAGAATCACTGGAAGAAATGAAGTTTCTCATAAGCAAATTCTTTCCCTCAAACTTCCCCGGTGAAAGTGGATGAATTGCACAGTAAATTAATTTGTGAAGAAATATAACAAAATGCATAGAAATAAAAGCTTCCTCAAGCTTATTTCCCTTGTAGATCCACAGGGATAAGAAGGGAGGAAACTTTCAATGAAATCTTTGTTCGTATACAATCTAAATCTAACTAATGAATGAAATGAAAGCTACAGATGATTTTAAATGAAGAAATGAAGAAATGCGCACATGAACCTCCTCCAAATCCTTTCCCAGGAAAATCCACAGGGATGAGCAAATAAGGAATTATCAATGGAAGCTACTTATAGGCTACAAACAATTTGTAAATTCTACCTTCTTAAAATAAACTATTGATTTCAAAAATAAATGTAAACTCCAAATTAAACAAATATTTAAAGAACTTGAATTACACCCCCAACCTGGAAATGTAGAATTGTGACAATATCCAAAGGTAGTTATGTTTTTCTTTATCCCCTCATCTTCTTTTCTAGTGATGAATCCAAATGGTCTAGGGAATTGTGTTGGCTGGTATGCAGAAGAATTTGTGTAGATGCTGGAGTAGACTGGTTGCAGGTAGTTGGTCTGAAATGTAGGAAAAGAAGTAACAAGGCAAAGCTCTGAGTTTTTTATGTACTTCTTGGTAAGATTTTGGAAGAATAACGGTGTAATCTATTTTAAGAGACTCCAATCAATTATTTGGGAAAAAAGCTTGGTTTTTATAGAAAGTTGACAGGGAAATGGTTCAACACACTTGGCAATCAAGAAGTTCCAAATCATCCACAAAAAGGGGTTGTTAACTTACTAAGAATAGTAAGTAAGAAGGAAAATTTCATACACATCTAACAAGCTTAGAATCAGGGGAAATGGTTGAGAAACATCCAAGAAAAACACTAGGAAAATTGCAACACACGTATAAAACTGGGAGTTTTAAGTCTCAGATTAAATGGCACACGGAACCGTTGTCTGCATAGACTGGTGGTTACAAAACCATCTGCGACGGTTGCATAACCACCGTAACAAACTGACATTTCTCACCATGGTTAGTAACCACTGAGGTGGTTACGTAACTTAAAGGGAAAAATTCCAAGGAAAAGCAACAAAAAAAATTTGTGAAAGCACAAAAGGCTAGGAAACTAAGAAGTAAAGAAGAATAATTCACATAGACATGCAAAATCAAGGAAAATGGGACCTTGGATCATCATTTATTTTGGAAATGAAATTTATCATCATTGGGTATTTTTATTGTTCTGACAATGTAGCACCGTGTAATTTTGGGTGCGTACATATTTTCCCCTCAGAGAATCATTTTAGTCATGAATGGGTGTAAAACGTGAAAGTCCGAGTATGGCGCTCCCAAATGGGAAAGTTAGAAATTATAACTGTGCACATGTGTTGAAATCAAGCCAATCCAAGCTTCTCGTACACCTGTAAAAGAAAATAGGAATCAAATGTAGATAAAATATATAATAAAAAACATTTTAAATTGAAAATGACAAGAGTACTTATTATGTCAATTGGGATGAGAAATATACATGTGACAGTGCTCCAACCATGCATAAACACACACTCTAAAATGATATTAGAAAATTCTATATAAATTTTTTTTAAATTTATTTATAGAAATCACTTTTACGTACCAAATTAGTGAATTTTAGAGCTTTGGACCACCTATGACCATTTCATGTGAGAATATAGTCAAATCGAGAAACACTTCAAGACTATGGACAACACAACCAATGGACAATGAAAAAGGGTTATGATCAAGTTAGTTATTTGTATTTGTTTGTTTTTGCCCTAAAATGTATGAATTCATCGAAACTAGATGTAGTGGGGTTATTTTTAGTAAATTAATAGTGAAAATAACCACAAGGGCAGAGTGCCATGTAGGATTTGTCTTTTGGTTGGAGTTAATTTGGTATTTTTTTTGTTTTTTTTTTGAAAATTTGGCCTTTAGGGTATGATCCACATTTCAAGGACAAAACTATCGTGACAATTTGCACTACCATTGCTCTACATAGAGAGGAAGTTATGCAACTTCCCCGATGGTTGTACACAATGTCACTCTTAAGTCTAGTGATTGAAATGCACAACCACCACGGTGTGGTTGCGTAACCACCACTCTGCTAAAAGTGGCAGTTGCGTAACTGTTAAGGTAATTTTGAGATTATTGACTAAGTATTGAATTGTTTTGGTTTTTGCTTGTATTTGTATTTTTTTTGTGAGCTTGTTGTATGCCTAAGAGGATATAACTTACTCTTTTCTTGTTGTTTTTGGATGCATGGGAAGTATGTTAGATGGATTAGATCCCGTGAGTATGAATGGCATTCCTTTGATATTGGACCTTAAGGTTAATTTAGGCAGAGAAGGACTTATTGTAGAGGGCTGGGTATTTGGAGGATTTCATAAACATGACTCCTTGCGTGTGTGAGTCATTCATTTATTCTGTGACCATATTGAATTATTAGGATACAAATTGGAACACTTTCTAGCTTCCTAGAGTTAGAGGTGAGTAGACTATCACCTTAGAGGATTCCTATCGAATTCTTGGGAGTCCCTATCATTATGTAGGAAGTTAGTTGTTGGTGAGCGCTAGGACTGATAACCGAGGCTCGTAGTTGGGAAACTTAATTTAGGAGATGCGATAGGCACCTGATATTGGTGCCAAGTAGGGAGTTAGGTTGGTTTCATGGTTGACAACATGCACTTATCCCCACTCTACATAAGGCCATCATAGGTATCTTGGCCTTGCATTTGATCGGGGTTAAAGGTATGGGACAAATTTCTATACTTATTGGAATCCTATTGTATAGAGTATATATATGTATGGAAGAGTGTATGCTGTGAGGAGAATGGACATTACTTGGGCACCACTTATCATAATTTATATAGGATTGTCAGATTGGGAGAAACTTCATCGAGTCATCCTACTTTTGTTATGTTTTGGGTTTACGAGAGGACGATCCCCTACAAGAGGGGAATCAGGATAGCAGATCTCATGACAATCAGAGCATCTAAATGGCTGGATATGGGTCCACTTAGGGACCCTCCAAAGTTAGTTTCTACCTTGACATTGGTAGACATGATAGCTCAGCCTTATCAATACATGATAGGTCAGTGGGGTGAGGAGACTACTGTATTGATGGCTTACGCCAAGATGAATCGGTTAGTTAATCGGACTAGCAGAGCTGAGACTCATCCAATCCTCACAGTGCCTAAACAGTTCAGGCTACCCCATGCAGATACCCTCCTAGTGGTGCCTATAGTATATAGAGGCATACAAGTGTTGAGAGCTTCCCTAAAGGGAAACATAGAGTGGACATTTATTACTCCTAGGATTCTAATTTGTATATCGTGAGCAGCAGCAAACCTCGTAGCTAAGGCCGCAATTAGTCCTAGGAAGTTACTTTGGATTGAGGCGGTTCCAGTTGGAAACAAGGAGGAGGAGGACGCTGAGACAAGCTAAGACTTAGAGGAGGGGTAAGATTCGGAGTTGTAGACCACTGAAGAGGCCTGAATGGCTACCAAAGCCAAGGTAGAGGTGGAGGAGGAGACAATTCACATGGAGAAGCCTCGCTCTACAGAGGGGGAGGCATCAATGTACTTATAGCATCAGGAGGATATCAATGTGGAGGAGCAACATATACCCACTCCTACACCACCACCAACACCAGTTATCAATCCGAGTTAGATATCTAGAGATCCCAGTGAGTGAAACACTCTTCTCCATACATTTATCCCTTAGATTAGACTGTTAGTGAATTATCTACTATCTCTTCTTCTTTTTTTGAAAATATTTCTGACTCGCCATTATTTACTTGCACATTGTAGTTACCACAGATGGACAGAGAGATCTCATTCGGTAAATTCTCCTTGACACGTTTGTGATACCCACAAAGATGACACGAGAGCAACTACTTGCAGATACAGGACATCCAACAATGGTTGGACGCCACAATGATGTGTTCGTGCCAGCATGACATGATGGCATGCAATAGAGGCTCTAAATTAGATGAGGATCGGCCTTTCTTTTCACAAGAGGTTTAGAGAAGATGGCGACAAGAGCATACATGCAAAGGAGCTACCACTATAGGTTGATCACCTGCCCCGTCTCATAGATCTATACATGGATGCACTCAGGCTTAAGCGAGCCATTCTCATCATAGGAGCCACTCCCATCATAGATATTTATAATAGGATTTCATGAACCACTCCTTCCCCTTCTTAGGGGTCTAGGAGGGAGGGATAAGCCTAGGTCCATGATTTCTTTTGAAACTATTTTTGTATACATATATCATGATTTTTGTGATGTTGGGCTCATAGATTGAGCATTATTTACCACACTTACTCTATAATGTGATGACATTGTATATGAGAAACCTGATAATACACACACACACACACACACACACACACACACACACACACACACACACACACACACACACACACACACACACACACACACACACACACACACACACACACATACATTACATGGACATCTCTTTTTGGTTCATCATTCCTTGTAAGAATTGAAATTTGGTCATGATTTATCTTATCTATGTACTCTTATATGGTTTATAATTTCCTGATGCTTTTTATGTTTCATAATGCATACTGTTGATGATGATGAAATGTGGTAAAAAAATCATTTTTTTATATATATTTGGCTATGCATGTGACAACATGAATTTTAACTTACATATTTTATTTCTTAGGTAATATTTAGCACCTCTATTTCATTTCGGAAAAGATGTTTTGAATGTGATACGATGAAAATATGAAATCACTTTGTTCTTAACTCTACGCAACTAGTAGGATGTCGAGGTCTCATAACCAAGATCCAAGAAGGACATGCCCATTATGTGATTAGAAGAATTGTGGATGTGAATGATTGATCAAGAGGACAAAACTTTGACAAAGATACAACTAGAAAATTAAAACTTAACTCTAACCAAGATAAACTGACCTAGTTCAAAATGAATTCTTCTTGCAAGTTCATCTAGACGTAGATTTATGAGATGGTCTATTGATTGAACAAAATCTAATTTTGAGGAAAAATTCTCTCTCAACATACACATCTAGCTCATTTTCATGGGACATTTTCAAGAAGCACTTTCTATTTGTTTACTGTATTTACAACTTGCGATTTATTTTGTGCGACCCCCTATGTCTTTCCCCATGCTACTAGTAAGAAGCATGTGATCATCACTGAGGAAAAAACACATGCGAGTAAGGGCACTTTCCCTCCTTTCCCAATTTCATGCTACCTGTAAGAAGCATGGGCTCATCGCTGAAGGTCGGTAGGGCAAAGAATTGTAGTTTCATTTGTAAAAGAAGGAATTTTTTGTTTATTGCTTATTTATATTTTGTTTGTTTTTGAATTGACTTTGGATTGTGCTTTTAAGAGGGAACATTTTCCCCTAGCCTCAACCCCACATAACTATTAGGGTGTGAGGGCTTACCACTGAAGGTTTAGATTGGAAAAAAAATGCTCTAGGTGAAATGTTTAGGATATGTTTATGTGATCAAGAGAACCTTTCTTAGAGGAAATATTTTTCATCAAGAATCTTATAGAGAAACTATGGGTGAAAAACATCCAAAATTAGAAGAGATCATGAAGAGAAGCTATGTATATAAGTCCTTATAAAATCACTGTCAAGATTTTATCTCATGAAATAAAATGATGAGGTAAATTACGTAGTTTAAATAAGTGAAGTGAATCATTGAAGACATAAGATTTTGATATATTTTCCAATTTTTGAAAGATTTGAAAGTCACTTGAAAAGTAAGTTTCCCATTTTACAATTTCAACAATGATGACAATGTTGATGACGAAGGCGGTAGGGAATGCAATAATCTACAATGTGCAAATTCAAGTGGCTATGCATAAAAGTATTTTAAGGTGAAATGAGTTGACGAAACTCACTAAAATCCTCACCCTCTAAGGTACACAGATAATACGTGTCATTCTTGTAGTCTTCCATTACCTGGTATGGGCCTAACCATTTTGTTCTAAATTTTCCTTCATTCATCAACATTTTTGTTGATTTGGACAGTTTAACCTCAATAATACCAAGTCTCCTGCTTTTATTTTTTATTCGTAAAATTTCTTATTGTATTGAAAACATATCCTGTTAGACGTAGACCCAATCATGTTGTCTCATCTCTAAGTCATGTCATCTTTCATCCAAGCTTTCCAATTCTTAGCCAATCTCACTTCATGGTATGTTTATCTTCATCAACAATTCCTTACAAAGACACACGAAGAATCAGGTAGTTCTACCTTGAGTGGTAAGACCACTTCGGCACAAAAAAATAGAGAAAAACAGGTTGCCCCGTAGGTGTTCGTACATGAGGTTCTATAAGCCCACAAGGATGGAAATAGATTTAGGTGCCAATCTCTATTATTCTCCTTAACTGTCTTAAGGAGGATGGGTATTCACACTGAGGTTCTATAAGCCCACAAGGATGGAAACAGATTTAGGTCCCAATCTCTCTTATTCTCCTTAACTATCTTAAGAAGTAAAAAGTCTAAAAATGTGGAACCCATGTAAAATGATAAGGTTTATCTTATCTTAACAGATAAGCTTTCATGTACAGATAAGAGTTAAGGTATGGAATATGATTCGTCAAAGTGGATTTCTTATCCTATCTTAGAGATAAGATGGATAAGCCTGGAAGTTCTATAAATAAAGAGGCCACCCCCCTCATTTAGCATAGAAGGAAGTAGTGAGAAATATTGTAAGAAGTGTGCGAAGGAAGCCATCAGTTTAAAGGTGTGTTGAAGAAGTCATTAAGAGGTGTAATTGTAAAGTTTCTCCCATAGTCTTGGTGAAAGGCAAGTGAAGTCAATAACACTTGAAGTACCTCATGGGTGAGATTGTAACAGTTTCATGTTAATATTATAATTTATTTTGATATTTCAGATTTGTCATCATTCTGTCTTATCATAGTCGATGGTATTCTTGTGTTATGTTGTTGTTTTGTTTCCAGATTACATCCACCAAACTAAAGGCTATGCATTAGTAAATAATCATAGCACGAGGAGTTCCCGGTGAAGAATTATCATAGTGCCGGATTGGTGATGACAGACACACACAACTCACACACCTCTTCATTCTTGAATGGGGTATGATTATCTGAGATAATGACCTATGGGACACCATACCTACAAATGATTTTGTTTAAGATAAACTTGGCGATTACTGATCTAGGTACTATAGTAAGAGGAAGAGCCTCAACCCACTTCATGAAATACTTTGTGTCTGTGATGATGAAGTTATGGCCATCTGAAGATGTTGGAGAGAATTTACCTATTAGATCAAGCCTCAAAGTAGATAAGGACCATGGCATAAAAATCAGCTATAGAGCTTGTGTCAAAATATGTATGACGTGTGAGAGCTCTTGGCATTTTTGGCACCTACGCACGTATTCTATAGCATCATCCTCTAGTGTGGGATGAAAGTAGCCCATTCAATGCCCTACAAGGTGTCTACCATAGACTCCATTGTGGGCTAAAAATAGAAATTTTTTCGCTTCTTGTTCATCAACACATTTTAACAACATGTCATCAAAACTATGTGATAGAGCACTTCCTCTATAATTACATACTTTGAAGTAATAATACACAATCATCGCCTATATTGTGAATTGTATCCTTCAGGATATGTTCTATCTATGATGTGATTTATGATGTATGTATACCATGAACAAGAGGAAATGGTGGTTATTTCCTCTATATAAAACACACATTCATTGGAGAGATCTAGATAAACTAGCTACCCACAATCTATAGGGTTATTTGCCAACCAATATGTGATAATTTTTCCCTTGATGAAATTTTGATTGATGATTGTGAGTTCAAACTCGCCCATTAACATGATGAATATGCTAGCCTTCTTAGACAAGTCTTCTTGAGTAATGAACATTTGTAAATTATCTGATTTAACAATTACCCGTGTTTTGTGGTTAAGCATCTAATGCCTTAACCTCTTAGTTACAAAGACGATGGCCAAGCACCCATTCTTCGCTTCAGTATACCTCATTTCATAATCAAGGAGAGTGAAAATAATGAAGTGTATGGCCCATTCACGACCATTATCATCCTCTTGTGCCAACATGCATGCTATCAAGATATCAGTGGCTCAAGAATACAATATTAGAGGGCAATCAACTTTGGGTGGCATGAGAGTAGGTGTGTTGGGGTTACCACACCGGTTGTACAGATAATATATCATATCTAAGCATACATGCAATGAAAGCAGATATTCTACCAAAAGAAATATACAAAACAAGAGATATAAATCAATACCATATTTAATGTGGTACACCTAGTGTGGACTATGTCCACCAAGAAATAAGAGAATCTATTATCCAAAGCTTTGACAAGATATACAATGAAGATTTACAATATTCCACACCTCTCAGATGTACAATACTTTCTTTCTCTCAATATTTTGCTTCTTTACCAAGAATTATTTCTCTCACAATGATCATCAACTTTTTCAAGTTCTTATTAATTATTACTTCTAAACCTTAGTTTTCATACTTATATAGGCATATACAAAATTAGGACACTTATCCATGTAATTAAAATTAGTAGATCTACTTTAATACTAAAAATAGATCTAATATTGAGAGTTAAATAAAACACTCCCGCATAGGTAACTAACACTGGTTAGCCCTAACCAATGTCGGTTCCTCCTTGCCTAACCGATGCTAGTCATAGGTGACCAATGTCGGTCCCTCCATCATTGATGTCAATTATTGTGATTTATAGCAAGTTTCATATTACATGCTAATCCGAAGTAATTGAGCTCCACAATTCAACAATATCCCACTTGGAGATTAATTATTGCACTATACCTATCCATCATCATTCTTGGATCCTTTCTTAGCTTTGTTTATTCCTCTTCAAGTCTCAAGTTTTAAGACCAATAGAAATTGAGTGTAGCTCCAACTTCTCCTTTACCAACAACTTTTTTAGCATATCCGTAGGGTTCTCATTGTATCAATATTTTCCAGATTCAACAGTCCATCCTCCAATACCTTCTATATGAAGTGATATGTCAACTAAATGTGTTTCAGTCTTGAATGAAATGTTGAGTTCTTTTCCAAATGAATTGATCTCTGAATTTAATTGATCAATTTGTAATCATCTTTCTCCTTTCCTAACTTTTTCATAAACCTACTCTTCCATATCATCTCCTTGCTAGCCTCTGTAGTTGCAACATACTCTACCACTGTAGTAGACAAATCCAAAACCTTCTACAATATTGAAATCCAGCTAACTATTATCCCACCTACTATAAAAATATATCCAGTAGTACTCCTTCTATTATCCATATCTCCAGTTATATCCGAATCAACATATCCACATAATGAAATATCCAAACCTCTATAACATAAATGCATGCTAGATGTCCCTTGAAAATACCTAAATATCCATTGGATTACTTTCTAATGATCTTTACCTGGATTTTTCATATATATACTCACAACTCCCACTACCTATGTAATGTTAGGTCTCGTATAAACCATAACATACATGAGAATCCCAATTACTGAAGAATATGGCACTCATGTCATGTATTTGACCTCTTCAAGTGAAGAAGGAAACTGATATTTTCTTAATTTGAAGTGTCCATCCATAGGTGTACAACATAGGTTTTACATTCCACATCTTGGACCTTAGCTAACACCCTGTAGATATAATCCTCTCTGAGATAAGTATAATTTCTTGTTCTTCCTATCTCTGTGTATTTGCATGTCAAGGATTCTTTTTGAAACTCCCAAATCCTTCATAGAATATGTGTGAGCTAGCTTTCCCTTAAGCTCACCAATGTCCTATATACTAGATCCTCCAATAAAAATATCATCCACATATAGTAACAAAATAATATAGCTCCCATTTTCAAGCTTCTTGAAATACACACAATGGTCATATTCACATCTCAAGTAACCATGCCCATGCATAAAACTATCAAACCTCATGTACCATTTCGCTTTGGAGCTTGCTTGAGCACATATAAGATATTTTTCAACCTACACACTAATTTATCCTTACCCTTGACGTCATACCCAAGTGGCTACTGCATATAAATCTCTTCATTGAAATAACTATGAAGGAAATTCATCTTCACATCTAGTTTCTCTAAATACAAATCCTCTACTGTAACTAAACTCAATACAATACGAATAGAAGTTATCTTAACAACAGAAGAAAATATTTTACCAACTTTAATACCTACTTTATGTGAAAATCCCTTTACTACAAGCCTTGCCTTGTACCTTTTCTGTCCACCCTCTTCTTCCTTAATCCTGTAAACCCACTTGTTTTGAAATGCCCTCTTACATATTGGAAACTTAACCAAATCCCAAGTCTAGTTCTATTTCAAGGATTACATCTCCTCATCCATGCCATGCTCCCACTAGATGTGGGTCTTATCCTGCATTTCTTCTTCAAAACTTTATGGCTCACCATTATCAGTTAATAATAAATAAAATAGAGAATGTGTAAATATTTCTAGAGGTTTACTTATCCTTTGTGACCTTCTCATAGGAGTTTTAGATACAAGAGGCTCATTCTGGACCTCTTGGACATTTATATCCAAATTTGTTAGTGACTGATGTTGGTCACCTGTAACTGACAGTTGGTTCTGTTGACCAATGTTGGTTCTACTCTTCTGTAACCAATACCGGTTCTGACTGACTGATTTCATTCAGGGGTCAACCGACACCAATTACTGTGTAACCCTGTTGGTATTAATTTTAAATATGATAGTTCATATTCATTTCACAAAGTTCTCAACCAGTTCATCCTTGGGTACTAAAATTTGATCCATGTACATTCTTTTTTCATTCCATTCAATATCACGAATCCTAATAATTTTAGAATTCTCTAAATCCTAAAAATAGAATTTGAAGTCACCAGATCCATAACTAATGAAAGTGCATATCTTGGATTTTGCATCCAAACTTTTTCCTATTTTCTTTATCAAAATGCACAAAATCTTATGAAACCAAAAAATTTAAGAAAAGAAAGATCTACCTATTTTCCATAGTCCAATCTTCCTCTGGTATTCCTCTATCTAGGGAACTTGAAGGCCCATAGTTAATCAAATAAACCACTATATCAACTGCTTCTACCTAAAACTGCAAGGGAAATCCATAATGTATCCTCATACTTCTAGACACATTCCATGATTATCCTATTCATTCTCTCTGCAACACCATTCTCCTGTGGTGTTCTAGAACTGTTCTTTCTTTATGTATCCCATTCACTGAACAATAATAACTGAAAGTCCTTACTACAGTATTCACCACCATTTTCATATCTAAGGCACTTTAACTTAGAATTTGATTCATTCTGAAAAAGGTCTTTCCATCTTTTAAAAGTCTCACAAACATCAAATTTACATTTAATACAATAAACCCATACCTTTCTTGTAGAATAATCAATGAAAGTAGCATAATATTGGGATTTTCCATGAGAAGCTACCTGATTTGGTCCCCACACATCTAAGTGTACAAGCTCCAATTTATTTCTCCTTCTTTGTTGCCCCATTTTTGATAAATCTCACTCTCTTTTTCTTTCGAAAGACACAATGCTCACAGAAATCAAGATCTAAATCTTTCAAATTTGATAACTTACACTTAGCCTTTAAGATATGCATTCCTTTTTAACTCATATGGCCTAACCGATTATGCCACATGCATGCATTTGAATATGAAGTAGATAATACAGAAAAGGAATCAGTAACATAAGTAGATAAATATAATGTTCCTACCTTCTTACCTGCTTGCCACAATAAAAGCACCCTTGGTGACTTTCTAAGAGTCTTTTGTAAAAGTAACCATGCAACCAAATTCACCTAGTTTTCCTACAGAAATAAGATTCCTCCTGAGGCTTGGAACATGCCTCACATCTTTTAATACCCATGTATTTCCATTATGCAATTTTAGATGAACTTCCCCTTTACCAATAATACTGCAAGGTTCATCATCACCCAAATAAACATGCCCAAAATTACCTTGGAAATAATTTTTGAAGTAACCCTTATTAGGGGTTACATGGAAAGAAGCTCCTGAATCTAAAACCCATGATTCAATTTTATTATATAAATAAATATTAGAGCATCTTGCATTACCTCTACTGCAGACAAGATTTTCTTCTTTACCTTTGTCTAGTTGTTGGTTCTCTTTATCCTTTGACTAACAATATTTCTTTCCATGTCCTTTATTTCCACATTTCCAACAGGTAATTCTCTTACCTATGGATTTAGATTTTCTATCCCTTGATTTTGATTTACCATTACTCTTACTCTTGGATCTCTCCTTCTTCCATGCCCTTTGCTTTCTACATTCAAAAAATTCCCAAATGATGATTCCTCTATACTCTTCCTACAAATTCCTTCATTCAAGATTATACTAACCACATCATCAATACTTAAAAATATTATTAGTAGATGGTGTATTATTAACAACCATTACCAAGCTATATCCCAACTATCAGGAAAAGAACATAAGAATAAAAGTGCATCCACTTCATCATCAAATGGTATATCAACCAATTTTAACTCATTTACAATAGATCTAAAATCATTCAAATGACTAGATACAGATCCACCTTCATACATCTTAGAACTAAATAGTTTCTTCGTCAAATAAAATGTATTTGAAGCACTAAGCTTTGCATATAAATTAGCAAGATATTTCATTAACCCTACCATAGAAGTCACTTCTGTAATATTGGAAGCCATGGATGTTGTTAGGCTCAATCTTATAGATCCCAAATCCTTTCTGTCAAGAATCTTCCATTCTTCATCAATCATCTTTGTAGGTCTAGACTTCTCATCCAACGGTAAATACAAATCTCTTTGATACAGATAATCCTCAATCTGCATATTCTATAATTGATAATTTCAGTCGTCAAATTTCTCTACCTTGTATTTGTTTTCTTCTGCCATTGTTGTAACTCACATTCAATCAGAAAACCCTTTGTGAGTAAATCTGTCAACACATAAAACCCTCAAACAAAACACTGATACTAGTTATTGGGGTTACCATATCGATTGTATAGATAATATATCAGATCTAAGCATACATGCAATGAAAATAGATATTCTACTAGAAGAAATATGCAAAATATGAGATATAAATCAACACCATATTTAACGTGGTCACCCAGTGTGGGCTACGTCCACCAAGAAACAAGTCAATCTATTACCAAAGATTTCACAAGATATACAATGAAGATTTACAATCTTCCACACCTCTCAGATGTACAGTAATTTCTTTCTCTCAAGATTTTGCTTCTTCACAAAGAATTCTCTCTATCACAATTATTCTCACAATAATCATCAAATTTTGCAAGTTCTTCTTAATTCTTACTTCTAAACCTTAGCTTTCATGCTTATATAGGCATATACAAACTTAGGGCACTTAGCCATGCAATTACAATCAATAGATCTACTTTAATACTAAAAATAGATCTAATTCCTGAGAGTTAAATAAAACACTCCCGTACAAGTAACCGACGCCGGTTAACCCTAACCGATGTCGGTTCCTCCTTTCCTGACCGATGCTAGTCATAGGTGACTGATGTTGGTCCCTCCATAACCGATGTTGGTTACTGTGTTTTCTAGAAAATTTATATTGCATGCTAATCCGAAGTAATTGAGCTCCACAACTCAACAAGGTGAAGACATGAGAAAATGCTTGACATAATCAAATGCATTGTGATATTCATCGGTCTACTCCTTAGAAAAATCCTTCTTTAGAAATCCATTATGGTGAATGACATATGCCAAATTGGGGAAAAATATACGAATTTCCCCAAGATTACCTAAGAAAGATCTAGTGCTTGACTCATCCATTGGTGGGGTCATCTCTAATATTGCTCAAATATTCATGGGATCTATGTCGATGCCTTGAGACAAGATGATATAACCCAAAAATTTACCACCCGTAACTCCAAAAATGCACTTTTCTAGATTTAGGGTTACACCATACTCAATTAACTATGAGAGAATAATACAAATAACTTTGAGAGGATCACCCCGTTTCTTAGCTATTTCTAGGAGATCATAAATATATGTCTCCACAATCTTATGGATGAGATTAAGGAAGATATATGTGTTATCCATATTTCTCCCCCATGCCAAATATTGGATCGACCATGATCCCACATAAGAGGAAACAGAGTCAAAAGGCAGACAGAAAAGGGCTTCAAAATTGGCTAAGTATAAAGGTGTAAGCGGAGGATGCCAAGTGTCAATATGGCGTTGATTCAAGGGGTAAATAGAGAAAAGGTTTCTAAACGAGTGCCAGACTGCCGCGTGCCCCAGGGGAAAATGGACCGTCAGGGAAAAATTTGGTTCTTTGCCCCTTGTTATCAAAAGGGGTAAAAGTTGTAAAATGGCCCGCAACTCCGCCCAAGGAAAAAGTCAACATCTGGGCCCGAGTCAAAGCTAAAGTGGGAATTAGAAGAAAGGGAAAAAGATAAATTGTGGACATGTAGGCTCGACTTTTGTTCCAATCTGGCTACCACATGTTCCATATCAAAAGGGGACCCATTTTTCAAGTTGTTTTCCCGCCCTCCTGTACGGACCCGATACAAACTCTGAAGGGGCATATCTTTCGACTTAGGGCTCGAGATATTACGAATCTAATGTCGTTGGAAAGATCTCGGCCTCACCCATGTCATGGAGGTCTGAAACTTTAATTTTGAGGAGGTTAGGTGAAGAAAAATGGAGGAAACGTCTTCAGGATTTTAATGCAGGATCTTCTTGCCTCAACAACCAGATCATATTTGATCTGTTTCGTTGTTTCCTCTTCCTTCAAGGTGCCAAGACCAAGGATTGATGTAAAAAAGATAGATTTGGGGAGAGATTTCATCAGAGGCATTAACAATGGTGGTTGAACAGCGGGGCCAGGGTTCATTGTAAAGGGTTGGTCATTCTTTGTTTTATAGGCTCCTTTCTCCTCTTAGCAAAAGGATTTGTGGGGTTCAAGCCTTCCATCAAAAATTTGCAATACGTTTCTACCTCTTAGCTACTTTGTAATGGACTGTATCAATCTATAGAGCAATAAAACATGTCTGTGATCGATTTTAGATCCTCTCTTGTCTCTTTTGCTTTTCATCTAGTCTCTCATTACATATCTGGCTATCTGTGCTTGTTTATTGTATGCATTTTGTTGGTTTGTGCCTATTAGCAAAATAAGTGTTCATCATTTCTTTGGTGCATCACCTCATAGTTTAGCTTTGTTTTAATTTATGTATTCCTTCTATCCCTGTCTCCTTGGTAAAGTTTAGATTAGGATTAAGAAAAGATCCTCTGCAAGTTTCTACGTATGCACTTAAACAGAGGAATAAGGAACCAACCTTCAATTTGGAGAGCTTTCCCATTTTGCAAGGTCCCACACCTTGGGGAAAGTTCAATGTTACACAATCACACCAAATGACTCTGCCTTAGAAAAGTCGACCTGTAGATCTCATTTGGGGGTGATGTGATTTCATGTTAACTATTTTGGCACGCCCGGTGGGACTAAGAAGTCTCCATCTTATTACAGTAGGTATTGGTGTACACTTGCTGTGATTCTGGCTTTTAAGAAGCCTTAAAAGTGTACATCTGGCGACTCCAAAAGAAACAAATCTACTGGTTTCAGTAGCCCAAGCTTGGGAGATTCATGAGAAAAACCCAGTCTAGAGCAAGGAAAGAAGGTATATTTGAATACTTGTGTCTATCCCCAGGCAGAGAAAGGAGAGGAAGAAGAATTCAGAGGTCTCCATCTCCACCAAGTAGAACCTTGTCAACACCTCCACCTGCAAGGCCTTTCTTTCAGTCTACAAGGATTCTTAGGCCAATCAAAATGGCACAACCAAATCCATATGTCAACTTCACCGGTAGTAGTCCACTCACCTTGAATGCACAAAACCCAGTTCTGATTGCAGCATTAAAGAGCATCCCACATTTCACTGGGGAAAATCAAACTTCTCCTGGTGACCATGTCCAAGATATTGCAAATGTCTGTACAATCCACAAGATCCATGAGATGGACATTGCAGTCAAGTTGCTCACCTCTTCATTCAAAGGGAAAGCTTCACAATGGTTCAGGAGTCTTGAAGTAGACTCTATCCAGAACTGGAACCATTTGTGCATGGCCCTTCACAATCAGTTTGGGGAAAAAGGTGATAACTTGTCTTTGTTGGATCAACTAAGAACAATCAAGAGAGCACCAAACGAGTAGCTGAACAGACTTCAACCTCATATTCCAGTGGACCTGGGATAGGATTCCAACAGCAGTAAAGCCCACTAATGAAGGTGCCTTCTTATACTTTCTTAGGGCTTTAAATTCTGATATTTCTCTGATGATTTAGTCAATGGGGGCACTACATTACCTGCAGCCTATAACCTCTCCATAGGGGCTGAGAACCGTTTGATTCAAGCTGGAAAAATCACTCTTAGACCATCCACACCTCTTTACCCTGAGTTAGGAGGCCCAGATACTAGCCAAGCGCCTACATTAGCTCCTATACCCACTGCCAGGAGTCAAAGCTCAGCTTAAGCTTCCACTTCATCATCTTATACCTCTAAAGAGTTTCAGGAAGTGGTGATGAAGCAACCTCAGAACTTTGGGAATGAGCTAGTGACCATCAAAAGACCACAAGCTCAGAGTTCCAGGCCATACCAACCCCAGACCAAATATCAAGATAGACCCCAGTATCAGTAGAATAGGCCATCACCTCAGACCATAAACCAGAGCCAGAACCAAGGACAACCCCAAGATGCTAGACCTTTCAAGCCATATGATCCTAACATAGCTTCAACATCAAGAGAATTGGTCCCAATAAAAAACAATATGGCACAGGAATATGATTGGTGTTTTCCATGCAGTTAGCAACATAGCCAAGCAACATGCTTTAATGGTGCTCTAAATCAAGCCTTGATGGTGCAAACCAGTATGATGCCATAAGAACATGACCAAGAGGAAGATCAACAACAAGGAGCTCAACAAGGTGGCCCCCCAAATGAGACTATGCTTGTCAACTGGTAGGCCGAAGAATTTTGTGGGATGAATCAGTTCCCTTCTCAAAGTGTAGCTGCCAATACACGGTCCAAAAAGAGAAGTATTAGAGAGGGTTGGCCACTGAATTCAGGTGACCCTCAATCTTCCATCACTCCACAAGGTCTTGGTGTTATAAGTGCAACTCCAAACATAAAGAACCAATCCAACCACCTCCCAAACCCAATCAAGCACTGGTTGTAACAACCCATGTGCAAGAAAGAAATGTGTCTGGGAAGGGGCAACAAAAGGATAGCACATCCAATAATATTGAGTAGATGAAAAGGACAAGTGTGAACATTTCACTATGGGAGTCACTGGCCATTCTAGGGCAGAGGGATCTGTTGTAGACCACCATGTAAAATTGGTCAAGTTCAAATCAACCCCCTAACCAGCAAGAAAGAGTGCTTACCAATGCAGTTCAGTCTAGGAGGAACCATGGAGAACAACAAGGTAAAAACCTGAGACCTCCTCCCTTCTATGTCTCACTGATTATTGGGGACAAATTAGTGCATAATTGTATGATTGATTCTGGGGCCAGTAGTTCTGTGATGCCCAAACAAATAGCTGATCAATTGGGTCTCCAATATGAGGTCATCTCTAGAGGAATAGTCCCAATAGATGGGACAACAGTAACAAATGTGGGAATTATCAAGGACCTGAGTCTCACTCTACACGCTTGCCCTAATGTGACTGTTTTCCAAAACGTGTTGATCATAGACCTGCCACCACATTTTGCTTTGTGTTTGTCCAGAGACTTCATTGCCAAAATTGGAGGCTACATGTCTGTTGATTGGTCACATATACTTTTTAGGACAAGGTATGGGGCAAAGGCCACAATCAGATCTGAACCTATTGATGATTATCATATTGAATCCTATGTGCCTAGCCCAATCAATGCCAACTGCTCAACTTTTGATCAAGAAGACATCCTAAACACTAATGAAACAGATACCAGGGTGGGATGTATCCCAGACTTGACTCTAGATGAGTGGGCCAAAAAAAAACATGCTTTTGACCCCTATAAGAAGATGGAGGAATCTGAACTAGGTGTCTACTGCCTACATGAAGAGAATCAACCTCTTCCTAACCTAATCAAGCCAGAATACAAGGATGACAATGAGGTATGGCAATTGTTCTTTGATGGCTCAAGGAGTAGACAAGGAGCTGGAGGAGGAGCCATGATTGTGTCCCCCAGAGGTATGAGATATTATTCAGCCTTTAGATTCCAGTTCACTTGCTCAAATAACACTGCTGAATATGAGGCTTTAGTCCAAGGTCTTCATTGGGCAAGGAAGCTGGGAATCAAGAACTTACAAGTATTCGGTGACAATGAACTGATTGCCAATCAATTCAAAGGACTAAATGATGTAAGAAATGATCTGCTCAAGAACTACAAGAGTAGGGTATTGGATCTCATGAAGGATTTTGAGGCCTTCAGTATTGTGTCCATACCTAGGAAGGAGAATGAAACTGATGATAGACTTGCAGTAGTTGGAGCAATGTTTGATGTGGTTGAAAGCATCAAGAGGGACAAAGAACAACCGCATATCCATGTGGTTATGAGGCTAGAAGTGCCAGATAATAATACATGCTGGCAGGTGTTTGAGAATGATCAGAAGATTATTAACTTTCTACAAGAAGAAGCTAAATTCTTAGTTATAAACCAGAGCAAATTAGAGCAACAGTACGAAAATCAGATAGTACAGCTACATACAAACAAGCTTCCCAAAGGCTTAGTGACACTAGAATCTATTTTCAATCCTAATTATCAGTTCAGAAAAGATAAGGCTAACATGCAAATCAAAGGAGAAGATTCAGAGTCGATCCCAGTTGGAGAAGACAAAACACTTCAAATTGGCAAAGTGGCCACCAAACAAGAAAGGTATGAATTCGTACAACTTTGCCAATAATTCCCTGATGTGTTTGCTTGGAGTTATGAAGACCTAAGGGGGTTCAATCCAAAGCTATCACAACACACAATAGAACTAGATCCAGTTGCTCAGCCCATCAGGAAGAAGCAGAGACCAGTCAACCCAAATATTGAGCCTCTGATGAAGAAGGAGCTAAACAAGATGATAGAGGCAAGCATCATATTTCCAATTAAACACTCAAGTTGGGTTGCAAATATGGTCCCAGTCAGAAAGAAAAATGGAGAAATTAGGCTTGGTGTTGACTTCTAGGATTTGAACAGAGCCTCCCTCAAAGATCACTACCCACTCCCTTCAATGGAGTAGATCTTGCTAGTAGTGTTTGGGTTAGAAAATTTCTCCCTCCTAGATGGCTACTCAGGGTACAACTAGATCATGGTGAAAGAATATGATCAATTCAAGACAACTTTCACCACCAAATGGGGCACATATGCGTACAGGAAAATGCCATTGGATTATCCAATGCTGGAGCCACTTTTCAAAGGGCAATGGATATGGCATTCAAGGCGATGATAAAAAAAATAGTGTTGATCTATCTGTATGACATTACAGTTTTTTCCAAAAATGCAGCAAATCATCTCTTCCACCTAAGGCATGTGTTCCAATGATGCAGGAGTTTTGGGGTGTCACTGAACCCCAAAAAATGCATATTCTTGGCCCATGAAGGTAAGCTTCTAGGCCATATTGTATCAAATGAAGGATTGGCAATTGACCCGGAAAGAGTTCAAGCAATAAGAGTATTACCATTGCCAAGTCACAAGAAGGCTCTTCAAAGCTTCTTGGGAAAAATCAATTTTGTCCACAGGTTTGTTCTAAACTTTACCACCCTTGTTAAGCCAATAACGTTGATGCTGAAGAAGAGCTTAACATTCAGGTGGACAGATGAAGGAAAAGCAAGTTTTGAGGCTATCAAAGAAGTCGTATCATAAGCCCCAACTCTTGTGAACCCAAATTTTTCCAAAGATTTCATACTGTATGCCTTTGGTGGCAACGACACAATTTTTGCAATATTGGTGCAATTGAAAAAAAAAAGTAAAAAACAACCAATTGCTTTCTTCAGCCAGAGTCTAGAAGATTATGAGGTGAGGTAATTCTTCATTAAGAAGTAGCTCCTAGCGGTAATCAGCGGATTGAAGAATTTTAAGCATTTGGTTTCTAACAACAAAATCCAACTATTGGTCTCCCATGTGGGAGTTAAAGAATTCCTTCTTAGCAAGGACCTGAATCAAAAGCGTGTAGGATGGATCACCTGTGTCATGGAATATGACATTGAGATCAAGGTCACCAAGCTGGTCCGTGGGAAGGGGTTATGTGAACAACTAGCCTCAGGTCAACAAGATGAATCACACAGTGAAAAGGAGGTTGTTTGTGTTGTACAAAATGATCAAGAAGAAGGGAGAGATGATGTACCTACTCCTTATTGGACCCAAGATATGGTGCACTTCCTTCAAACAAGCTTGTGTCCTCATGGGATGAGTAAAGAAAAAAGAAGGCATTTCAAGCTACAGGCCATCCCATATGTTCTTATTGATGGTGTCTTGTTCGAAAGGGACATCAATGGCATTATGCTTAGATGCATTGGGGTAGATCAGGTAGAGAGAGTGCTACAATAATTCCATGTTGAAGCAGTTGGAGACCATTTTGCTCCAAGAGTGAGAACACTCAAAATCATGAAAGTGGGATATTATTGGCCTAGAGTGTTTAGTGACTGCTACACATGGATCAAAAGGTGCAAGAATTGTGCATTCTTCAAAGGCAAGGAAAGGCTAGCAACACTTCCATTGCACACAATCTCATTCGACCAACCTTTCATGCAATGGGGATTGGACTTCATTGGAGTCATCAATCCAAACTCAAGCTAAGGTCAAAAATGGATCCTAACAGTGATAGATTATTTCACCAAAAGGACAGAGGCAGTGGCACTCAAGGAAACAAATGAGTCTAGTATCCTATATTTCTATGAAGGGATAGTGACCAGATTTGGAGTGCCAACCACCATCATATCATACAATGCATTAGCATTCATAGGTTCCAAGATCACATGATGGGCTGTTAAGAATGGGAATTATTTGAGTACTTCATCAAACTATTACCCTCAAGGTAATGGTCAGGATGAGTCCACAAACAAGAACCTACTAAAGATCATCAGAAGAACTCTTGATGAGAATCAGAGGACCTGGCACAGAAAGCTTAAAACAACCTTATGGGCTAATAGAATAATGCCCAAGAGATCTACAGGCAGTTCTCCATTCAAGCTCGTCTATGGGAAAGAGGCATTGTTGCCTATATCACTTGAGTTGCCAACATTAGAGCTCTGAAGCAACTAGAGATGCATAAATTTGGACCAATGAAGGCCAAGTATGTGGAGATGATAAAATTAGAAGAAACTAGAGAGCATGCTCTCCAAGTAATAGAGAAGAATCAGGCTTCAACCAAGAAATGCTTTGACAAGAAGGCAAAAGCAAGGACCTTCCAGGAAGGAGACCTGGTTTTTAAATGGGATGTAGATCAAGCAAAACTAGGAAGGCATTCCAAATTTGATGCCATCTGGAGTGGCCCCTATATGATCACAAGATGCAAAGGTAGCAATGCTTTCCAATTGTCTACATTAGAGGGTGAAGAGTTGTAGATTCTAGTAAATGGGATCTATCTTAAGCATTGCTAATAAAAGGGGAGTTCTCACCATGTACATTAGTTTATTTTTCTCTTTCCTCTAAGTGTTTATGCACATTGTCTTGCTGTAGTGTAGATTGTTTTTCTCATGAGTACTTTGCACGCTCTGCATGTTCCATTTAGAGTATGTATGATTTCAAATTTTGTATATAGTGTGGCACAGTTTTGTTTCTCTCATGCAGTGTTTGGACTAGGCATCTGGTCAAGATCAGTTTCGGTTCTAATGGGTTTCCAAGTGGCCCAGGGGTCAGTTTTCAAAGTTCAGATCAGTAGCAGGCTATCACTCATGACTTCATGCCCAACGGATATGACAAGGCAAATGGTCTTTTCATCTAACAGGAGTCACCAAATTGTTATCCATATTTCGCCCCCGTGCCAAATATTGGATCGACCATTATCCCGCGTAAGAGGAAACATAATCAAAAGGCGAACAGAAAAGGGCTTTAAAATTGGCTAAGTATAAAGGTGTAAGCATAGGATGATAAGTGTCAGCATGGTGCTAATTAAGGGGCTAAATAGAGAAAAGGTTTCTAAACGAGCACCAGACTACTGTGTGTCCCAGGGGAAAATGAACCATCGAGGAAAAATTTGGTTCTTTGCCCCTTGTTATCAAAAGGGGTAAAAGTTGCAAAATGGCCCGCAACTTCACCCAAGGAAAAAACCAGCATCTGGGCCCAAGTCAAAGCCAAAGCGGGAATCAAAAGAAAGGGAAAACGATAAATTGTGGACCCATAGGCCCGAATTTGGTTCCAATCTAGCTGGTACGTGTCCCATATCAAAAGGGGACCCATTTTTCAAGATGTTTTCCCGCCCTCCTATACAGACCTGATACAAACTCCGAAGGGGCATATCTTTCGACTTAGGGCTCGAGATATTACGAATCTGATGCTGTCAGAAAGATCTCAGCCTCACGCATGTCATGGAGGTCTGAAAAATTAATTTTGAGGAGGTTAGGTGAAGAAAAATGGAGGAAATGTCTTAAGGATTTTAATGCAGCATCTTCTTGCCTCAACAACCATATCAGATTTGATCTATTTCACCGTTTCCTCTTCCTTAAAGGCATTGAACCAAGGATTGATGCAAAAAATATGGATTTGGGGAGAGATTTCATCAGAGGCATTAAAAATGGTGATTGAACTTCGACCTGCTTTTCCTGCTTCTCTCTCTCTTCTTCTTTCAAGTTGAATCTATAAATACGGGGGCAGGGTTCATTGTAAAGGGTTGGACATTCTTTGTTTTGCAGGCTCCCTTAGCAAAAGGATTTTTGGGGTTCAAGCCTTCTATCAAAAATTTGCAATACATTTCTACCTCTTGGCTATTTTGTAATGGATTGTATCAATCTACAGAGCAATAAAACATGTCTGTGATTGATTTTAGATCCTCTCTTGTCTCTTTTTCTTTTCATTTGGTCCCTCATTACATATCTAGCTATCTATGCTTGTTTATTGTATGCATTTTGTTAGTTTGTGCCTATTAACAAAATAAGTGTTCATCGTTTCTTTGGTGCATCACCTCGTAGTTTAGCTTTGTTTTAATTTTTGTATTCCTTCTATCCATGTCTCCTTAGTAAAGTTTAGATTAGGATTAAGAATGGATCCTCTACAAGTTTCTACGTATGCACTTAAACAGAGGAATAAGGAACCAACCTTCAATCTAGAGAGCTTTCCCATTTTGCAAGGTCCCACACCTTGGGGAAAGTTCAATGTTACACAATCACACCAAATGACTCTGCCTTAGAAAAGCAGACCTGTAGAACTCATTTGGGGGTGTTGTGATTTTGCGTTAACAATATGTCACAACCTGTTGGTACATGGCTCTAAAGTTCATCAGACCGAAGGGAATGACGACATAGGAAAAATTTCCCTAAGGAGTAGTGAAGGTAGTCTTAGTTTGATCATCCTCAGAGATCTTTATTTGATTATACATAGAAAATCCATCCATGAGAGATAATAACTAATAACCAGTTGTTGCATCAACAATGATGTCAATAAAAGGCAATGGGAAATTGTCTTTGGGGCAGGATTTGTTAATATCTCCAAATTTAATGCATATTCATATCTTCCTGTTATTTTTAAGGACAAAGATGATATTTATCAACCACATGGATTAGTCCACTAGTTTGATAAACCCTTCTTGAAGGAGTTTCATTACTTTCTCCTTAACCATCAAAATAACCTTAAGTTCCATGGGTCTCAATTTTTACTTTATGGGATTTGCTTTAGATTTAGTAACCAGGTTGCGAACTACCACATCAAGAGTGACATCCATCATGTCCTTGCAACTGAAAGAAAAATCTTTGGAATTTTATTTAAGCACTTTGTTGTGCGCTTCTACTTCTTCATGCATTAGTGAAGAACCAAGATTTAAAATTCTAGGTTTCTCTTTTGTTCCGATGTTAATATCTATGGTTCCCTCAATTAAAGAAGCATTACCCTCTTTGAATTCAAAAGGAGATGGAGGTATCTCTAGTTCCTCTCCTTCAACCTTATAGATTTATAAATCCTTTGATGAAGAAGGATTCATCATTCTATCTCCAAAGTAAGAAGAAGGGTGAGGAGTGAGGGAAAATCCTTTCTTGTTATGTGCACGATGAAGATCAACATATACGTGGAGGTATCCTAAAAGTTCCTCATCATTCTCCATAAAATCTAGTGTAACAAGCTCATTTTTCAATCTCCATATATGCCAAAATTACATTGGTAGGCACCTTATGAACCAAATGTTTGGCTTGAACAGAGACGATGAATTTTTTTTCCTTTAAACCCTCTTTAGGAAAAAACCAAGAGGAGGAAGTGGCCATAGAATCGACAAGTTGGTTATGCTCTATTAGAATGGCTTCAATACAAATAAAATTGAAATCTTTGCAAAATTCATGCACAACAGACTTGTAATGCTGAAGGTGATCTCCTCTAGTCTCGTAGACTTCTGAGACCTTGTTTGAAATAAATTATGAGTCACCTAGGACTTTGACATTTTGCACACCCATCCTCTTGGCGACAATGAGACCAATAAGTAAAGCTTCATATTCGTCTCCATTATTCGTACATTCAAAATTCAATTTAAAAGAAAATGGCATAACTCTCCCTTCCAGAGAAGTGAGAATTACCCTTGTCGCCACACCGCAACAAGATTTCACTCAATTGTAGTTTAGAGTCTAACAGTTAGATAGATATTTCATCATTCTTTGAATCTTCTTCCTAAATATCTGAAACCTCAACCATGTAAACCTTTCCAAGGGCGTCTACAGAAAGAGAGGCTACCCTAAAAGCATGACATATGCCTAAAGAATCGAATGGTAGAATAATTAGAAAATCATTCTCTAAGAGCTTCATAATCTCTGTCGTAGTTTTTATTAAAACAATATCCACTACGACAACCTTGTTCTTGTTAACCTCTACCCCCTCAATTGCCTTAGGTGGATCTAAATATTTTGTTGAGACAAAGTTGGTCATGGGAAGTGGTCCCCCTGAAGGGAGGGGCTTATCTAACTGGTTCACTTGGAGCTGGAATGCTGAATAGACTCCAAGATTATTCTTAAGGTTAGATAGGTGAATGTCAAAAGGTTTTGGATCCCCTTGAGCCATAAATAGAGTCATGTGTTCAGGGTGTGAATCCTCTTTTTCAGTCGAGGAATGTAATAGTTATGTTGCCCCTATAAATCCTGTGAAAAATGGCCCCTTTTATCCTCCTAATATTCTTTTGTGCTTCGCGGGACTCAAATTTACTTAAGGAGTGGAACCAGATGCACAGAAGGTGTCCATGTGTCCCTTTGGCACATGATGTTGGAAAGGCACAAAGAATTAAAAATCTTCAAGGAGTGAGGATCTACCACATGGTTAATGGTGCAGCAAGGCATCCCAAGCAAGCCAAAAATATCAAAGAAAAGAGGGAGGGATCTCGCAGGCTTCCATGTGTCACCCAAGCATAGATTCAGAAAATAGAGAAGGAGATAAGACCCAAAGATGTGAGGGGTCTCCACGTGTCATGTGAAGCTGGCCACTACTGATGAGAGAACCAAATGAATAGGTAGAGGACTCGGTGTTTGGAAAAATTTAATGCAGTTTTGGGTCCCGAGGCATGCAGATTGAAGGCGTGGCTAAAATTAGAGTCAAGGCTGTTTAAATGGAGATAGAAAATTGGTGGGTTTACAAAAAATCATGGGAACCATTGATGAAACTAGAGGAATTTCTGAATTGTAATCAAATCCCCGAGAACACAAACAAAATATGGGCCATTATGGGGTGATTTTAATATGAAAACTTCAAGTTTTAAAACATCATGCAGACTCATATAATGAAGATAAAGAAACAATTTCAGATATAAATAAAAAATGGGGTTCTATAGGGGCCCCAACCCATGATGAAGAAAGTTGTATACATGTTTGGAAGTAAGGACATAAGAAGAGAAACAATGCTCAGTTTTCCCTTACTCCTTTGAAATTTCCTCCGAGCAGAGGAAGCTTGTTCAACAACCTATTCTTCCTTAACATGAATTCATATGAGCCTTGTGCATTCTGAACAAAAACAACAGACCCCGCTAGATCTCGAGACATCCCCATATCCATCAATGACTCAAGGGTCATTCTGGGACTATCCATGATTTTCTCCAGATTGATCTTCTTCTGATAGGAAAACACCCATTCCAGTAGATCTGAACCACCCGTGAAGAAGGTTAGCTTCCCTTTCCCCTTGTGAGGAGTAGAATTATCAGGAATGGAATAAGGGGGAACGTCTAGAGTGGCTGGAAGAGCAAGAAATGCACCCTGGGGACTAGGTGGAACAAGAGATCTTGAGCTGGACTCACCCTTCCATCTCCTTGTGAAGGGTGGGTGCTCTCTTGGAGAAGGAATTGGTTAGGGCCCTGAAAATTCCTGCTCCGTTGGAGGAGCATGATACATTGAATGAGTGGAAGATTAGACAACAGACCTACCCCTGTTGTCCTTGGAAGAAGAAATTACCACTTTAGAGTGATGAGAAGATAGAGACATTTCTTCTTCTCCATCTGAAATGATAATTGGGGGTTGGGAGCTTGATTCCCCCTCTTCTTTCCTGAAGATGGTGCTGGTGTGGTGGATGGTTGTAATGGCAAAGGTCCTTCCTGACCTTTCTCTAGAGAAATGATTCTTTGCTCCAGGTCATCCATTTTATGAGAAATGGAAGGCACAACATCAATGGAAGCTTTTTCATACAACATTTAGGACTCCTTGGGAATCTCCTTCAACACAAATTCTTCATTGCATAAAAAGGGACACTGGTAATCAGTCCTCCCTGACATGGAAGGCCTCCTTTCAATCCAATATTTCTTCAAGTCTTCTAGAACTTTCTGATGTTCCCACCAAAAAATATGGAAGTACATGGATTAGAAGGCTGAGAAGACGAGATTGATCTTGATCAATCTCATGAGGAGTGTGAGTTGAACTTGGCGATAGGTCAGGGGCCCTCTAGTATCCCCTGATACTATGATATCAAACAAGGCTCTGACAAAGGCTTCATCTGGACCATGTAGGTCAAAGATTTGGTTTAAATATTCTGAAGAAATATCTTTCAGACTATTTTCCACAACCACATTCGTCATTATGCTGATAAAATCTATGTAAAAATTCTTCACTTTCAAGATAGGAAAAGGAATGCATATTGGTGAGAAAGTAGAATTGAGTTTATAATGAGGATGGTGCAGACATGTTGAGTCGAGTGAAATCATTTCCATCAGATGAAAGAAGATTTTTCTCAGCTCACACGAGCAGAATAAAATTGAGAGAAATTGGCACCATGTGACAGAAGGTGTTTGATTGATGTGATATAATCCACACGAGGACACTCAGTTCTGAGAGGCACGAATGCAGGTATGCATTACTTGAGGTAGATTTTCAAAGGTGAAAAGGATTTCTTGTCACATCAAGCCATATGGAACCACCTGGGAATTATTAAAAAGGGGTTTCCTGCATGCCAAGAGGAAAGAAATGATTAAGACAACTGTCAAAAGGCAACAACATGGTGCCCAAATCATATCCGATGAAAGTAAGAAATGTGAATGGCTCACAAATTTTCCACCTAGAAAAAATAGAGAAGAATATTCTCTTCAAAGATTCATGTTTTTAGGGGGAAAATGGAGGATGAGTGAGTGAGTGAAATTGTATAAATGCAATGAGAGTACTCTTGCATAGGGGGGGTTAAAATTTTCTGAAATTTTAGAAGAGAAAGGTGAAAACTGAGAGAAAACCATTTTTCCAAGAACTTGTCTGAGAAGCCTATTAATTTCTTGAGCCTTCAAATTGAATCATGTCAAGATGGTTGCAAGTGTACAACCATTGACAAGCATTGAGACTATAAATGAAACTTTCCCTTGCTGATAAATTTGATGAGCCTTGAGTTAATTGTGTTAATCATGAGCATTGTTGTGTCTGATTTAAGTTGAGGTGTTTCAAGTAGTTATTCATGTTCTTGTTGCAATCTTATGTTATGAATTCCTCTTAATTCACACAAGATCTTATCTTTTGGTAGCATTGTGGTAATTGTAATTGCATGTTGTGAGAAGAGCTTTCATCTCATTTTGTAATAAACAATTTTAAATTCATTATGCTTCCATTTTGTTGATACAGATTGTTTGTTAGCCTATGAGTGTATCTTAGGCATGATAGATCAGGGATTCTTGATGTTTAATTGAGTCTTTATCATGAGCTTTTATGTTTAAATTCTCAAAGAATGTGTGAAATCATGTATCTTTGGGCTTCCATGGATGCACATCTTCTGGTTGAAGGTTCATTATTGATTATTTGAAGTGTTTTCATCATCTCATCGGTAGATCTTCCAACATTTGTTAAGAGTTCCCAAAGATTTGGTATAATCAACTTTATCCTGCTTAATTCCCCAACCAAATACATCTAAAACCAAAAAATCCCACCAGAACTACCCATGCTTTCCTTGTTAAAGCCAAAATATGCATAAGCAAGTTAGTTCTATTGCTATCTTTAGTATTCTGAGCCTTGTTTTAGGAGACATCTACATTTTCTAGAGTGACAACTCGTGAGAGTTAGACTTTGTTGAATTGACCATGTCTTCCCAAGGTTATTTCTCATTTTCCTTATAAAGGAGTGTCAAATATTGCTGATATATTCATTTCCCTTACAAATATAGACTACAAAATGGGTCCTCTCACCCTGGCTAAAGGCAGAGCCTAAAGTAGGAGGGTAGGTCATACCCTTAGCACAGTTTTATCCAACTCCTCCAAGCTCAAGTGACCAAGAGATGATGAGATCCTTCCTTGTCTACAAAATGACATAAATCTTGATCCATCATTCTCTAGGCATCTTCTCATCCTATTGATGTTGTTGACTACAAAGGGAGGACCGATTTGGGTACCAACACGCTTCTGGTGCCATTTCTAGGGACATATTATGTAAATATAGATAAATATTGACCTCAGGTAACGTGTAAGGTATATCTGAATGCAAATATATGATCTATCTTCAATCCTTTATCTGGATTTACAAAAAATGAGCTAAATCATAATTCAATTGCTTGATATTTTCCTGGTTTGAGGAGGCTTTCCATTAAATCTCGCTCGGCTAGGAGTAAATGTTGATAAAGGATGATGAAATTTGCTAAGCTTTGTTGAAATAAGTGTTCAGATTCAATTAGCCGGTTGTTTCAAGTGGTTTATACATCTAAGATACAAGATCTTAGTGGTGACTCCATTCAATCCAGAGAAATTTGGTAAATACCAGTACCTTAAGTCTCTATTTCTGAGAATTTGTTGAAAATTTTGTAGAACTGGAAGGAAGAAGGTCTTTCTTCAAGTTGGATCCGACTAGAAATTTGTTTCCAGAATTAGGGAAAACAAGTCAAGTAAAAAGACAGATCTGGAAACCATTACACAGTTAGGAGATAGAAAGAAAAGAAATCCCTACTCCTGATTTAGATCAGCCATTAGTTGAAGATTATTCTAGCGCATCTGATCATTCTGAAACACATAGCCCTAGAGGTAACTTACATACTCCTGTTGGTGAGGGAACTTCCTCTATAAATCATCAAGGTATTTTTCAATCCCCCTTTCTATTGTTTCAAGATAGTAAGGTTCATTGTGAGAGGGAGTTATTAAGGGATTTATCCTTGGGGGATCCTATTCCATTATCCCAAAAGCCAGTAGCTACTACCAACATTGTCAACCCCATTGTTGTTTGTATCCCCATCAATAACATGGCTCAACCTCCACCTAGACCCCCCTTTGTTGTAAATATATATCAACCCATAAATTTTCAGGGGATGGTGGGATATCCAAATGCAGTACCAAATGATCTAAGAAATAGGTTACCAAAGTTTCAAGGAAATAATGCTATTAGTGGTGACCAACATCTCAGGATTTTTGTTAACATCATGGAATATTTTGAGATTGAACATGAGGATATCTATGTGAAAATGTTTATCCATACTTTAGAAGAAGATGCCTGGGATTGGTATAAATATTTGTTGGATAATTCTATTAATTCTTGGCTCGCATTGAAAAATGATTTTAAGGCACAATATGGTGATAAAACTGATCCAAGGTTTCTTCTATCTGAATTCAAGAATATTAAGAAAAACCCTAATGAGCCGGTTCAGGATTTTAACACCAGATTCAACAAAACTTTAAATAGACTACCTGTAATATTGAGACCAAGTGATGAGTCTTGCTTGATTAAATATTGTGATGCCTTTGATAAGAAGGCAACATATTATCTAAGGGACAAGGACCCTACAAATCTGAGGCAAGCATTCACAATGGAGGTGCAAATTGAGAATAATATCAAGGCTGCAAGAAATCCTCCCAAGAGGGAGGGTGTTAAATTGATCAATCCTGAGAAGCCTCAAACAAGCAAGGTAGTGGATCTAGAAGAAGTTAAAACCTTGGTAGGGGTAGTAAAATAAATTTCATACAAACTTGCCAGGGTGGAGAAGGGAATAGGAAAGATTTCTCAGGGTCATAATCAGCCTCAAGGGATGAATAGATTTGGTGGTCATCCAAGAGGTGAGCTTAGAAATGAAGATAGAGGAAAGGGACATATGGGGTCAAGAAGTAAACAACAGCCTCAGAGATAAAATAAAATTGTCCCTGATCTGTTGACTACAAGAGTATCTATGGTTGAAGAAGCACATGTCATTGACTAGTGTGACAAATGTTTCTTACCCCACCCTCTGTGTGATCCAAGTGAAGGGGGTGAGAAGCCTGAGGATGACCCCACTTTTGGAGATGTTTGTATGATGGAGTGTCCTGATGATTCACGACATGGGGTTTCCTCCACTGAATTAATAAGTGCTCAGATTGTTGAATATTTTTGGGACTGCATCCACCAGGTATCTCCTCTTCCTTCTGTTGATGATGTTGAGATTGATATGGTTCAGGGTTTCAAATTTCCTAATCATGACTTTGAGTACTTAAGGGATCTGATGATTAAGAAGTATGATGGAGGAATTCCTTCTGAGGAGGACTAATAGCTTCTGATGAACATGATCATAGCTCAAGAAAATGAATATAATCTCAGAAGTAGAATTGTCAAAGGAGGAGGTCCACAACCCAAACCCAAGAATCCCCTTCTCACTAATATCCTGAAAGATCCTCCCAAGAAGGATGCACCTAACAAAGGTCCAACTATATCAATAAATCATATACCCCTGTCCATGCCCAAGTCATGAAGAGTCTCATACCGTAAGAAGGGTTAGTTACCATCCCTCTCAACACAGTATTACCCAAATATATCCCTTGTGGTATTGCCCAGATTTTGAGTCAAATAAAAATCACTGTACCTATTGTTGAATTTCTTAGGATTCCTGAGCATAGGAAAAGGGCATTTGAGTATTTAGGGTTCAAAGAGGAGGGAATGCCCTAGGAAAGGATGTAAATAGTGTGGATCTCCCCCCTATGATTATAGAGTTGGAGATGCCAAAAGAATTAGAAGACTTGGGTGAATCTCCTGAAGTATATTTGGGTACGTCCCTTGTTGAATCTCATCTTGATGTTGATCCTTTTTATACCACTTTAATCATTAAAGACAGACTCGTGCACAATTGTATGTTCAATTCAAGGGCTTCATGTAATGTGATGCCTCTTGAAGTAATGAATGAATTGAATATCAAGGTAACAACAGCCTTTGGAAAATGCACTGCTATGGATTCAAGGGAAGTGTCAGTGATTGGGTATGTGAAAGGACTAGTGGTGTAATTAATGACTTACCTTGGTAAGTTTTTAACAATGAATGTAGTCATTGTGGATTGCCCTGCTAAATGGGGTATGTTACTATCAAGAAAGTGGGCTTCTAGTGTGGGAGGAAGTGTGCAGATGGATATGTCATATGCCACCATACCAGTAGAGGGGAACCTTGTCAAGTTGTATGGGGAGAAGAAGATGTTACACCTGATTGAAGATCCTAAAAATGCTTCTTATGAAGTGTTGTATGCTGATGTAGATGTTAATAATTTTGTGGGGTTTACAGATTTTGAGGATCATGCTATTAATTAGAGTAGGTGCTTGGATCAAATTGGCACCCCTTGGACTTTGTTGTTCGATGGCACTTTCTCTAGTTTCAGAAATGGAGCTGGGATTGTATTGATATCTCCAAACCAAGAAACCTTTAACTTCTCCTTTAGATTGAGGTTTGAATGTACAAATAATATTGTTGAGTATGAGGCATTTCTCTTAGGTCTGAGGATTGCTTAGAAGTATGGTATCAAGGATATAATTGTTAAAGGAGACTCAGAACTTGTGGTAAAACAAGTAAGAAAATTATATGCTATGAAAAATCACAGAATGAAACAATATAAGCATGAAGTGTGGGATTTTGTTGAGATGTTTGACTCCTTTAATATATTATACCATGACAGAACACAAAATGCTGCAGTAAATAGGTTGGCGGTGATTGGCTCTAGATTTGAAAATTGCACATTATCTCTCCTTACTATGATTACAATATTGAAGTGTTATCAAGACCATCTGTCCCTGATAATGTAAAACACTGGAAAGTATTTGATAATGATTCCCAGGTTCAATGGTTCTTGCAAAACGAAGGAGAATTTACCAATCAATGCATAGATTGGGAACCAATGGTCGCAGTGTGTGATGGGAAAGAGACCTTGTTTGGTAAGGACATAATCCAATTGAAGACAAACATGATCCCCAGAGGATTAGTGGCTTTAGAATCCAAATTTGATAATGCTGATAGGGTAATTCATAGACATATCTCTGCTTCAAGAGATGTGGAAGAGCATAATCTGGGAACTGAAGAAAAACCTAGGAAAGTATGGCTAGGTAGTAATTTGAGTAAGGAGGAAAAGCATTCCTACATTGAGTTGTTGAAAAAGTACCAAGATTGCTTGGCATGGTCTTACTCAGAATTGAAAGCATATAGGGAGGATATTTTTCAACATGAGATACCACTGGAACCTAATGCAAAGCCATTTAGGCAGAAGTAGAGGCAATTTAATCCAGTTATTTCCCTCAAAATGTAAGAAGAATTGAAAAAGTTAAGGGATGGAGGGATCATACAACTGACAAGATATTCTTCATGGGTGGAAAACTTGGTGCTAGTTAGAAAGAAAAATGGAGACATAAGGTTGTGTGTCGATTTCAAGAACTTGAACAAGGCCTCAATTAAAGATAATTATCCATTTCCTAATATGGATAACATGCTGCAGTTAGTCACTAGATCTGAATTGCTTTCCACACTAGATGGGTTTTCAGGATACAACCAGGTGGTTGTGAAGCAATTAGAGAGAATCAAGACTACCTTTACCACTCCATGGGGTACTTATGTTTATGTGAGAATGCCTTTTGGTTTAATGAATGTTGGGGCTATATTTCAAAGAGAAATGGATGTTGTGTTCTCAGGTTACATCAATGATTTCATTGCAGTTTATCAGGATGATGTGACAATATTCTCCAAAAATAGAAGTGATCACTTGAGTCATGTAGAAAAAATGTTGATTAGATGCAGGGAATATGACATCTCGTTGAATCTGAAAAAGTGCCATTTTGGGGTTCAGAAGAAAAATTTCTTGGGCATATTGTGTCAAAAGAAGGGGTCATGATTGACCCTAAAAGAGTGGAAGCAATTGCTAAAGTTCTTGTCCCAAAAACTAGGAAAGGGATTCAGTATTTCTTTGGCCAGATAAATTTTATTAGGAGATTCATTTCTAATTTTTCTGAAATGACTATCCCTATTACAAGCATGTTAAAGAAGGATCAGATTATCAAATGGGAGGAGGGAGCTCTCCAAGATTTCACTGGAATTAAAGAAGCATTGAAAAGTGCTCCAGTACTGGTAGCCCCTGATTACAAGAAGGATTTTCAGATATTTTCCTTTGCATCTGAGAACACTATTGCATCTGTACTTTTGCAAAAGGATGAAGAAGGAAATGAAAGGCCCATTGCATTTTTTAGTAAAGCCTTGCAGGGGGTTGAGTTGAAGTATACCATCATGGAAAAGAAGGCCTTCACTTTGGTAAGAGAAACTAAGATTTTTAGGCCTTATATCTTGAGCTCTAAGATTGTCGCCTATGTTCCCCACACTATGGTCAAGGACATTTTATCAGAAATGGAGGTTTCTAGTAAAAGGTGCCATTGGGTGAACAAGTTACAAGAATATGATATGGACATTCAGACCAAAAAATTGGTAAGGGGTTTGGGTCTTGCAAGATTAATGGCAGAAAATCAATCTACATGTCATGGAAATCAATAAAGTTGAAGGAGAAAATGAGAGTGTCCATGATAAACTAAAAAATTTCATATGGTACAAAGATGTTATATTCTACCTCAAAAATTTGGAGTGTCCAAGTCACTTGGATAAAAATCAAAGGAGGACACTCAAATTAAATTCCCAAAAATATGTTATGACAAAGTATGGGTTGGCTTGGAAAAACCTAGAGGGAGTTTTATTGAGGTGTATAATAGAGGAAGAGGCCCCCAAGATTATTGTTGAATTTCATGGGGGTGTATGTGGAGGTCACTTTGCAGGAAGAGTAACTACTCATAAGATTCTAAGAGTAGGTTATTGGTGGCCTACAATTTTTAAAGATACAACATTATTGGTTAGAAAATGTGAAAAATGTCAAAGGTTTTTTGGAAGAATGAAAGCATCTGGTGCTTTTCCTTTGCAACCAGTATCTGTTGAGGCTCCATTCAAACAATGGGGTATGGATTTCATAGGAGAAATGGTGGATTCCTCAAGTGCAGGGAACAAGTGGATTCTAGTAGCTACAAACTATTTTACTAAATGGGTGGAATCCATACCTACCAAAAAAGAAACTCATCAAGTAGTGATGGATTTCATCCTAAATAATATCATCTGTAGATTTGGAGTGCCAACAAAAATTGTGGCTGACAATGCTATGAGCTTTAGAGCTAAACCTTTAATAAGTATGTGTCAGTAGTATGTAATCAACTTGACTTATGCTTCCAATTATAATCCACAAGGGAATGGTCAAGTTGAATCCAGTAACAAAAACCTACTCAAGATAATCAGAAGAACTTTGGAGGTCAACAAGAAGAAGTGGGGTGAGCAACTCAAGTTTTCCTTATGGGAAGACATGGTTACAATTAAAAGAGTCACTAGAAAGAGTCCTTTTGAGCTGGTATATGGTATTCAAGTTGTATTGCCCTTGCATATGCAACTATCATCATATCAATTTTTACAACAACTTGGGGAAGAAGGGATGATAGACCCATATGAGACAAGAATGAATCAGATATTGGCATTAGATGAAGAGAGAAGGGAGTCTCATCAGAGGCACTTAAAGTTCAAAGAGAAACTCAAGATTTTTTTTGATAAAAAGGTGACCCCTAGAGCTTTCAACATTGGAGATCTGGTATTACTTTGGGATATCAGGCATGAAGAAAAAGGAAAACATGGAAATTTTTATGTGTTATGGATGGGCCCTTACTCCATTGACATAAGAATTGGTGAGCATACATTCTTCCTGAAATATCTAGATGGGGATCTTCTTGAATTTCATGTTAATGACAGGCACCTAAAACATTTCCTTGATTGATCCAAACAAGGTATGCATTCTTGTACAATGTATAGTCTTTTTATTGTTTATTTTTACCTTTTGTGTGTTTTTGTTTCCCTTTTTGTTCTCCTGGTCTACAGTGACCAGTTACCTTGGTTTCTCAATTCTGTTCTTGTGGAAAGTCTTTGTATTTTTCGACCTTGTGCGTGTTTTAATTTGAATCCATAGCCCAATTGATTTTAGGCACTTGGTCTAGTTTGATTTGGGTTGTGTTGTTTTTGTGGCACCCACGGGGGGTGCCCATCCCTGAGTTAGAGCCTGTGTTAGTGTTCGAATTGGTCTCACCCTTGAATCTAGTGTATGCCTTTGAAAATTTTACCTTGACTGGTTTTCCCATGTTTTAAAATGTATGCTCAAAGATAGGACCATGTTGGAAAAAGAAGTGAGTCATGTGTTTAGGGTGTGAATCCTCTTTTTTGGTTGAGGAATGTAATAGTTATGTTTCCCCTGTAAATCCTATGAAAAATGGCCCCTTTTATCCTCCTGATATTCTTTTGTGCTTTCGGGACTCAAATTTACTTAAGGAGCAGAACCAAATGAAGAAGGTGTCCACGTTTCCCTTTGGCGCATCATTTAAAAGGCACAAAATAATTAAAACTCTCAAGGAGTGAGGATCCACCACATGGCTAATGGCGCGTCAAGGAAGCCCAAGTAGGACTAAAAAGTAAAAGAAAAAGAGTGGGCTCTCAGATTCCATGTGTCACCCAGGACTAGATTAGAAAAGGAGAGAAGGAGAGAAGACCCAAAGATGCATGGGGTCTCCACATGTCATGTGAAGTGGCCACCACCAGTGAGAGAACCAAATAAATAGGCAGAGGACTTGGTGTTGGGAAAACTTTAATACGGTTTTGGGTCTCGAGGCATGTACAAATTGAAGTTGTGGCTAAAATTAGAGTCAAGGCTCTTTCAATGGAGACAAACAGGTGGAGGGTTAACAAAAAAAAATGGGCACCATTGATGAAACTAGAGGAATTGCATAATTATAATCAAAGCCCCGGGAATGCAAAAAAAAGATGGGCCAGTGCGGGGTGATCTGAACATCCAAACTTCAAGTTTTCAAACATCATATAGACTCATATAATGAAGATAAAGAAACAATTTCAGATATAAATAAAAAATGGGGTTCTATAGGGGCCCCATCCCATGATGAAGAAGGTTGTATACATGTTTGGAAGTAAGGAACAAGAAGAGAAACATCACTCAATTGTCCCTTACTCCTTTGAAATTTCCTCCAAGTTGAGGAAGCTTGTTCAACAACTTGATCTTCCTCAACATGAATTCATCTCATCCCTATGCCATCTGAAGAAACACAACGGAGCCCACTAGATCTCGGGACATCCCCATATCCATCAATGACTCAAGGGTCATTATGGGACTGTCCATGATTTTCTCCAGCTCGATCTTCTTCTGATAGGAAGACACCCAGTCTAGAAGATCTGAACCACCCATGAAGAACGTCATCTTCCCTTTCCCCTTGTGAGGAGTAGAATTATCAGGAATGGACTAAGGGGGAATGTCTGGAGTGGCCAAAAGAGAAAGAACTACACCCTGGGGACCGAGTGTAACAAGAGATATTGAGCTAGACTCACCCTTCCATCTCCTTGTGAAGGGTGGGTGCTCTCTTGGAGAAGGGATTGGCTGGGGCCCTAAAAATTCCTACTCCGTCAGAGGAGCATGATGCATTGAATGAGTGGAAGATTGAACAGTGAACCTACCCCTATTGTCCCATGGCAGAGAAGAAATTTTGCTTTTGACGAGAAGATAGAGACATTTCTTCTTCTCCATCCGAAATGATAATTGGGGGTTGGGAGCTTGATTCTACCCTCTTAAATTTCCTAAAGATGGTGCTGGTGTGGTGGATGGTTGTAATGGCACAAGTCCTTCCTGATATTTCTCCAGAGAAATGATTCTCCTCTCCAGTTCATCCATTTTGTGAGAAATATAGGCACTGTATCAATGGAAGACTTTTTCATAAAACGAATCTGTGAAAATTAGTAGGACTCGTTGGGAATATCCTTCAGTGAGAATTCTTCATTGCATAAAAAGGAACACTGGTAATCGGTCCTCCCTGACATGGCCCCCTTTCAATCCAGTATTTCTTCAAGTCTTCTGTAACTTTTTGATGTTCCCACTGAAAAATATGGAAATACATGGATTGGAAGGTTGAGAAGACGGGATTGATCTTGATCAATCTCAAGGAGTGCTTTGGCTTTCCATAGGTCCCACAGGTACTTTCTAGTATCCCCTGGGACTGTGATATCAAACAAGGCTCTGACAAAGGCTTCATCTGGACCATGCAAGTTGAATATTTGGTTTAAATATTCTGAAGAAATATCTTTTGGACTATTTTCCACAACCATATTCACCATTATGATGATAATTTCTATGTAAAAATTCTTCACTTTCAAGATAGGAAAAGGAATGCATATTGGAGATAAAGTAGAATTGAGTTTATAATGAGGATGGTGCAGACAGGTTGAGTCGAGTGAAATCGTTTCCATCAAATGAAAGAAGATTTTGCTCAGCTCACACTTGGTAGCAGAATAAGATTGAGAGAAATTGGCACTGTGTGACAGAAGGCATTTGATTGATGTGATATAATCCACACAAGGAAACTAAGTTCTGAGAGGCACAAATGCATGTATACATTGCTCGAGGTAGATTTTCAAAGGTGAAAAGGATTGCTTGTCACATCAAACCATATGGAACCGCCTGGGAATTATTCAAAAGGCGTTTCCTACACAACAAGAGGAAAGAAATGATTGAGATAATTGTCAAAAGGAAGCAACATGGTGCCCAAATCATATTTGATGAAAGTAAGAAATGTGAGTGGCTCACAACTTTTCCACCTGGAAAAAATAGAGAAGAATATTCTCTTTAAAGATTCATGTTTTTGGGGGGAAATGGAGGATGAGTGAGTGAGTGAAATTGTATAAATGCAATGAGAATACTCTTGCATTAGGGGGGTTAAAATTTTCTTAAATTTTAGAAGAGAGAGGAGAAAACTGAGAGAAACCATTTTTCCAAGAATTTGTCTGAGAAGCCTGTTAATTTCATGAGCCTTCAAATCGAATCATGTCAAGATGGTTGCAAGTGTACATCCATTGGCAAACATTGAGACTATAAATGTTAATTTCCCTTGTTGATAAATTTGATGAGCCCTGATGTTAATTGTTGAGTTACTCATCGAGCATCCTGCGGAATGAAAACAAAATATGGGCCAATCTGGGATGATCTAAGTATGTAGCAACATCAAATTTTCAGATTAGCACCATGTAAACTAATATAATGTAGGAAAAATCCAGAAGTTTAGATATAATAGTGAAAATAATTGTAGTTCTATAGGGGCCGCAATCCCAAGATGAAGAGAGCTTACAATATATAGGAGAATGAACTCCTTAAAACAAGGATTCAACTCCAATCTTTAATCCCATAATATCCTCACATATCTCTCCTATAATCACTCCCAAACCCAACAAGCTCTCACACAACTCCCAAATAGCTACGTGAGTTGTTTATTCAACAAACTCACAACTAATACACATTATCCTATATTATTAATAATGAATTGATTAATAACTCAGATTAATAATATTACAAATTTTATTTTTCTCACACAAATATGATATTAATATATCAATATTAATATCATAGGACACACTAACTTACTAATGTAATATATGAATATTACATTTAACTATTACAAACAATAATGTGAGCACTAATCTCCTAACATTTCCCCCTTAGTGTGAACATGGGTGAGAAATTTCTAGTACATGCTCATGTTCTACAATACGATGGTTTTCAAAGAGTACCATCACCTATAACATGTTTTCTAGTGGAACCATTAACCACTCTGTATGTGATTTTACTAAGATATTTCACAAACTCTCAAATTGGTTTTCTAGTGGACCACCAACCACTTTCATAGCAGCGTACATGTTTCCCCACTCCCATTTTTACATTCAAGGGAAAATATAAGAATTAAGCTCAGTGCAGAAGCTCACTTATTACAAGAGTGAACATGAATAAATCATTTGTTCTTATTACAATACACAATCAAAATTAACACACAACAAAAAAAATGCCACAAATTCATTGTGTTTTTCCATTTGCTTGCGGCTGGCGAGAGGTTGATTAAACTCCTTCCTTTTACCTCCTTCCTCCATTGATGATGCTACTTAGTTAGAATGGTTGTAGCTTTTAGGCTCATTACACAATTTTTCCAGTGAAATGATTCAACTCGATAATGCATCCCCTTGACTATGGACATCGCGTGCAAGCGAAAATGTGTCCAATGAAAAAATTACATAAATGTATTACGCACCACTTTTTCTTTTTTTTTTAGATCCCTATTTTTATTTCCACGTTTCTCTTAAAATAGAAACTGGGTTATTGTAAAATTTTAAAGAATTTTTTTAGATATTAACTAAACAAACCCAATAAATTTTGTAATATTTTGAATCTGGGTTTTTTAGATACATTCAATCTATCAAACGTTTGTTTTAAAAACAACAAAAAAATTCACTCAACTTACACTAAATTTTACGCATAGATACAAGACGAATCTGAAGCTGATGTAAACTGAAATATTGTGCGTCTTGTTCTTAAATTTCCAAAAAAAAAAAAATAGTCAAATCAATCGGATGTCATATGAGTAAACTAATTCTTTTTACTGTGATGTGTCTGCTAGAAATTTTCTTAATGATTCCTTCAACCATCTTCTTCTTCATATGTAGAAGGAAACCTGCTCTGATACAGATGATGAAAAAACTAGATTTGATGATAAAATTGTAGTGAACAAGAATTTAGAGATTAGCACATGAAAATAGGGAAAAATCCAGACACAAATAAAATAGTTCAAAAAATAATTGATAGATTAAAATTTGAGCACATTACATGATGAGAGAGCTTACAAGTATATAGGAGAATGAACTCCTTAAAACAAGGATTCAACTCCAATATTTAATCCCATAATATCCTCACATATCTCCCTATAATCACTTTTCCCAAACCCAACAAGCTCTCACACAACTCCCAAATAGCTACGTGAGTTGTTTATTCAAGGGGTTAAACTCACAACTAATACACATTATCCTATATTATTAATAATGAATTGTTTAATAACTCTTATTAATAATATTACATTCAAATTATTTTTCTCACACAAATATGATATTAATATGTACTAACACACTAACTATACTAATGGGAATATATGAATATTACATTTAACTATTGTGAAACAATAATGTGAGCACTAATTTCCTAACATGAGCATTTTTGTGTCTGCTTTAAGTTGAGGTGTTTTCAGGTAGCTATTCATGTTCCTGTTGCAAACTTATGCTAAGAATTCGTCTGAATCACGCAAGATCTTATCCTATTGGTAGCATTGTGGTAATTGCAATTGTGTTATGAGAAGAGCTTTCATGTCATTTTACAACAAATAGTTTTAAATTCATTCTGCTTCCATTTTGTTGATACATATTATTTGTTAGCCTATGAGTGTATCTTAGGCATGATAGATCAAGGATTCTTGATGTTTGATTGAGTCTTTATCATTAGCTTTTATTTTTAAATTCTCACAGAATGTTTGAAACAGTGTATCTTTGGGATTCCATGGATGCACATCTTCTGGCTGAAGGTTCATTATTGATTAGTTGAATTTTTTTCATCATCTCATCTGGTAGATTTTCCTACATTTGTTAAGAGTTCCCAAATATTTGGTATAATCAACTTTATCCTGCTTAATTACCCAACCAAATACATCTAAAACAAACAAATCCCACCAGCACTACCCATTTTTTCCTTGTTAAAGCCAAAATATGCATAAGCAAGCTAGTTTCATTACTATGTTTAGTAGTCTAATCCTTGTTTTATGAGACATCTGTATTGTCTAAAGTGACAAGTCGTGAGAGTTAGAATTTGTTGAATTGACCATGTCTTCTCAAGGTTATTCCTCATTTTCCTTACATAGGAGTGTCCAATACTGCTGATATATTCATTTCCCTTACAAATGTAGACTACAAGATGGATCCTATCAGCTTGGCTATAGGTAGAGTTTAAAGTAGGATGGTAGGTCATACCCTCAGCACGGTGCTATCCTAGCTCCTCCATACTCAAGTGACTAATAGATGATGAGATCCTTTCCCGGCTACATAATGACTTAAATCTTGATCCATCATTCTCCAGGAACCCTGCTCAGCCTATTGATGTTTCTCGACTACAAAACGGAGGACCAATTTTGGTACCAACACATCCTATGAATCCATGGCCGACCAAGGATCATATTATAGTTGGTTTCCCTATCTATAATAGAAAACTCTGTGAAAACAGTCTTATTTCCTAGAGAGATCGGGAGAACGATGGTCCCAATGGAAGTATCCTTGAGGCTATCATAGCCTCTTAGCATGTTTTAAGTTGAAGATCAATTCGTTTCTACATAACCTAGATTTTTTAAGAAAGAAAAGGGGACAATATTAACCGCAACCTTGTCATCTATCATATCCCTCTTAACGTAAATTGTTATAAATCCACACTTGTAAATACAACACATGATCACCTCTCCTCGCTAACTTAATGTCTGTGGGCATCTTCTTAATATCGGAAAAAACCCAAGTGTGCCTCTCATGTTGGCCTAGAGGATAAACATCGAAGTCTATATGATTGATTTGGGTCTCTTGACGTGGAGTAACGTGAATTAAGTGGCTAAGACTAAACATTTATAGCAAAGAAGATCAATGCGTTGAGGATTTCTTCAACAAATCTAATAAGGAGATGTGAGAGAATGTTTTGATTAGATTTGTAATAAAATCATAAGCCCCTACTAGTTTAGGAACTACCACTGTATCATATTTCCCTGAAGGGTAAATGGGGAGAGGCTGCGACATGTAGTCATGAGTGTGGGTGGCGACATGAATTTCTAGTTCAATCTCCAACTCGACCATGCCCACAATCTTAGTCTAGTTTCATTGGTCCAAAAGAGGAGCAACTCATGGGTCAATATACGTGATGGCTTCGTGATCATTGGTTCCTATAGAAATACCCTTTCTTAATCCCTAATGATTAACTTTCTAAATGTTAGGGTGCTTTGGGAAAGGATCCATATAGATGCCAAGAGTAGAGTTCTATTGTGAAACAAGTCCCATGTGATTATTTTACAAAGTTCCCACAGGATTGGCTAAGAACATCTTAATGAAGAGGTTCCTCTAATCCTCTGGAACACATTATATGAACTTGTTACAGTCCCTACGAGTCCTAGCATCACGACCTATAACTCTATGGAAACCACAATACAAGTTAGGATAATAATCCCTAGATATCTTATTCTAATTTTGTTGTGGTCCGTAGTTCTTGTTGTTTATTTTGATTCTGGTTGTTGTAGTTATAGTTTGGAGGCCTTTGACCTTGGTTCTTATATTGGTTCAGGAATTGATTCAGGTATAGACTAGGGCCTCGGGCCTAAAATTGCTAAACGGGAGGACAAATAAAGTCAACTACATTAATAAGAGGAGTAAGGTTATTGTTCCTTTGGTTTTTTGCATAAGCGTTATTGTTATTTACGTTTTTGGTGTTTGGAACATTGGTTTTCTTGGGATTATTGGTCATGCCATTCATTGTGGTACCACAATTTCGATTGTAGACCTTGGGTCCTCGATTATTGTTTGAACCATTTTGATAGTTAGAATTATTCTGAGCGGGAGTGACTAACTTCTCATTTGGGCCATAAGTCTTGCACCCAATGTCTATCACATCTTGGTCAATACGAAGGGCACCCTCTAAGACTTCTTCATAGCTTTGAAGAGGAAACTTTTGGAATTCTTCCTTGGTTTCTCGGTTAAGAGAATGAAGGAATAAATCACAAAGCCTCGTCTAGTCCATGTTGGGAGCACTAGCAGAAGAATATAGGAATTTCTGCCACCATTAAATGAAATGGGTAGCGGAATCGTTGTGTTCTTATTTAATATGTAGGAATTATCTAATCCTTGTTCTCAACAACTTGTTCATGTCGAAAGCCTTAATGAACTCGGATACGAGTTTCTTGAAGGAATGGATTGAGGCTTCTAGGATTCTGAAATACCAATTGAGATAAATCCCCTCAAGAGTCTTAGGAAATATTTTTGCGGCAACTACATCCCAAGGGAGTAGTTCTCTTATGGTAGTGGCATATGCCTTAATATGGGAATTTGGGTCTCCCTCCCCCTTAAACTTAAGGAGGTCTAGAAATGGCCGCATGAGCATGACAAATTGTATAGTGAAATCTAGAGGCTCTTTTAGGTACTCAGAGTATCTTCCCACTACATTTGATTCAACCATTGACTATTTGTGATGGGGAAGTTGGTGTACTTGTGTTTTAAAGAAATGTTATAATGCCAAAATTACGGTAGATTATGAATGTAACATTACAAGTACAATATGATGATTTGATTTCATTATGATTGTGTTTTTAAGACATTGTTTAATCGTTGTTTAACAACAATATAGTCATTATGAATTGATGTTTTAAAGTGATAATACTACCATTTTGTGATATCTTCATAATATAATAATTATATAATGAAACAATAAGATAAACAAGAAATATGAAAGTGTAGTTACAGGAATTAAGTATACATAGTGTACTTGTTCATAAATAAACTAAATTGTAAATGTTAGTGTGTAAACATGAAACAATAATAAAACACCCTACTTCATTTTTATAGTAGCAACATACACTTTTCAGATTGAGTCGTATCGTCATAATATCATACATGATTACATTTTCATTCAATGTGAAAGAAGTTATGATGATATGGAACATATTACGAAGGTACATCAAGAACACACGTAATAGTATAGTTGAACATATCTGACTTAGGCAAACTGAAATGTATAAATGTTTATTATTAAGCATTAATAATATTTAATTAATGCTATTAAATGGATTAAGTCTTATACTTGACTAAACATAGTCAATTATCGTAGATCGATATAGTTGGTTCTACACAAATGTTCTCTACATTGAGGCATTCTAACAATAAAGTAACATGCACCCAATATTGTTTTGTATGTTTACATAGATATCTAAATTAAATCATCTTAACAGTAAAGTAGCTTGTACTTGAAGTTATGTATGTCTACATAAATATACTTTAAATTGAAGTATTTTTAACAGCTAGGCAACATGTACCTAGAGTTATTGTGTGTGTCTACACAAATCACCTCTAAACTTTTACATCATAATAATAAATCTACCCAAATTTCAATGTTCTCCGATATGTCTACAGAAATATTCTCTAAATTAAGGCTCTTAAGAGTAAATATGGGTGATGGCCATAACATATGAATAGTATATATAGGGGTTAGTAAGTAGTAGTTGAGCATCATTAGAGCATTCGAGTCTTATTGTATGGTTTGGAGGTTGCCCCCTCAAAGTGGATAAGCTATTATACTTGCATATTGATATCATTTATCTTAAATCGTTCTTTGGTGCTCTATTTATGCTAATAATCGGAATTATTCAAGTATTTTCATTACAAGTGGTATCAAAGTTGCGATCTGGGCCAAAATTAGGGTAAAAATCCTAATTTTTTGTTTCCACTATATCTTGCAAACCTGAGCAAATTTGTTGGAGGATTTTTTTACCAAAGCTCCGAATAAGTCCAAGTCAGGTTCCATGAAAAATTTAGACTTTTTTACATTTATTTTATAAAATGTATTGCAAATTTATCATTTTTCATAAAACCACTTCATAGGATGCAAATTGTGGAATTTTTCAAATTTCTTTACATTTTCGGAAAGAGGATAAAAAATTAACTAGAGTTTGTTCTTTGAGTTTTTTTTATATTTTTCCAAAATCTTATTGAACTCCCAAACCCTAAAATTTCACCTTGATCCTTAAATCCTACTATTTTTGGGCATCATGGCGGGGCCTTCCACAAGAGGCAAAAAGAATCCCATCACTCCGAGTAAAACACCAAAAAAGGATGAGATAATAGTTGAGGAGTTGGAGTCAGAAGAGGTAACTACAAATTCCTTCAGGTTAGGGTTTACTGCGATGGACCATAAGGTAAGCCAACTTGAGTTTAACCTGCAAGACCTTGAGTCTAGGGTGGCCAGCAAAGACGATGTGGAAAGGATTGGAAAATGATTGGAGGATTTATTACAAAAATTCAGTACACATATAATGGGTAATCATACTTCTATCAAACAAGGTGGATCTTCAGGTCAAAATAATAGACAAATGTGCCAGGGTGAATCTTTGAGCATGACCAATCCAAATACAAACACTCTACAGGCCCGTAATATGTCTTTGAAAGTGGAGATCTGTAAGTTTGATGTAAAGGATCCAATAAATTGGATTAACCAGATGGAGAATTTATTTGATTTACATCATATTCCATTAGGACAAAAGGTGATCATGGATTCTTTGTATCTCAAATATGACCTATTTGTCTGGTATCGATGGTTATGTGCTCAAAGGAAAAAGAGAGGTCTCAATGTTACATGGACAGTCTTCACCGAAGATTTGTAATTACACTATAGTTCTAGTGTGTTAGAAAATTAATTCAGCTAATTAGCAAATTTAAGACATACAAGATCCGTTAAGGACTACATTCATCAATTCCAAAACCTTTCTTTGTGGGTGGAAAATATTACTGAGGAGAATCTGAATGACCTATTTCTTGGGGGTCTTAAGGATCACATTAAGCATGACATGTGTATGTTTAATCCTCATAAGGTTTTTGATTCCATGATTATGGCATGAAGGGTAGAGGAAAAGTTTGTTTCAAGCAAGAGATAAAATTTCACTAATATCAGAGATCTCAATACCTTGTCTCCAACACTCCTTCGGCCAGTTAGATTGACACCTCAACAAATTGAAGAAAAGAGATCAAAAGATTTATGTTTTAAACATGATAGTAAATATGGACCAAGACATAAATGTGTTGAAAATAAGTTGTTCTACATTAATGGGCCTAGTGAAGATGAAGAGAAGGACAAAAATGTCGAGTCAAAGGTCATGGTCGAGCCAAAGGAGGAATCAAGAGATCCCCATCCAATGATCTCATGCTATAAAATTTCAGGCATTAACACCCCCCAAACCCTCAAGGTGGTTGGATCCTTTAAAAAAAGAGGGTCACGGTGTTGATTGACTCAGGAAGTACTCACAACTTCATCAATCATAATTTAGTAGTGCACTTGAAATGTTTTATTTATCCATCTCCTGAATGTCAAGTAATGATTGTTGATGGAGGTATTGTTACTTGTTCTAGAAAATTTCATAACATTAAGCTTGTCATGGGATAGTATGTATTAAATAGCCCCATGTATTCCATTTCAATGGGAGGAGTAGAAATTGTGTTAAGAGTTCAATGGCTTACCACCTTGGGAACCATTGTGATGAACTTTCAAGAATTGTTCATGCGCTTTCAGTCTGAAGGAAATACTTTTGAGCTAAGAGGATTAAGAGAAAAGTATCCACAGATAGTGAGCTCTCATCAGATGCATAGAATGCTAAAAAAGGGTGCAGAGGGATTTGTGGCAAAACTATGTTAATTGGAGGTGCATTAGTTTAAGGACATTATACCATCATATATGCAAATAGTGTTGGATGCAAACTTTGTTGTGTTTGAAAATATGCCAAAGGGTTTACCTCTAAAGAGAGATCATGATCATGTTATTCAGTTAGTATGAGGGAGTCAACCTCCTAACATCAGACCTTATATGTACCCATATGTGCAAAAGAGTGAGATTGAGAAGATTGTATAAGAAATGTTGGAAGCATGAATCATTCGTCATAGTCAGGGTGTTTATTCTTCTCCAGTAGTGATGGTGTGTATGAAGATGGAATGTGGCATATGTGTCCCACTTATAGGGAACTTAATAAGTACACAGTCAAAGATAATTTTCCTATTCCTGTAATTGATAATTTACTTGATGATTTTTATGGTGTTGTTTACTTTACAAAGCTTGATCTTCGTTCGAGATACCACCAAATCAAAATCAAGGATGAGGATGTTCATAAAAATGCTTTTCAGACACTTGAAGGCCATTATGAATTCTTGGTAATGCCTTTTGGACTCACAAATGCACCTTCTACATTTCAAATTTTGATGAATTCTATTTTTAATCCATTCATGCGGAAGTTTGTTTTAGTGTTCTTTGATGATATATTAACTTATAGCAAAACATGAGAGGAACATTTGCATCATGTAAATAAGTGTTCTTTTGGAGTCAAGGAGGTTGAATATTTGGGCCACATTGTCTCTCATGAAGTTGTTAAAGTGGATCCTAATAAAATCAAAGCCATGATGGAGTGGAAGGTTCCAAAAACCCTAAAGAATCTATGAGGATTTTTGGGGCTTACAGGTTATTATCGGATATTCGTAAGGAATTATGGAAGAATAGCAGCACCTCTCACAACTTTAATAAAGGACTCTTTCCATTAGAATGAGGATGCTACCAAATCATTTGAGCAGTTAAAGGAGGCCATGTGCACCACTCCCATCTTGGCTACTCCAGATTTTTCCAAAACATTCATTGTTCAATGTGATGCATCAGGGTCTAGTATGGGGGCAGTTCTCATGCAAGAAGGCCATCCTATTGCCTTTTTGAGCCATCAATTCAAAGGTAAGAATTTTTCAAAGCCAACTTATGAGAAGGAAATGCTATCCATACTTCATGTAGTAAAGTAATGGAGACCATATCTCATAGGAAGACACTTTAAAGTGAAGAAAAATCATGATAGTCTGAAATATTTCCTAGAGCAACGTTTATCATCTGAAGAACAAAAAAATTTGGTTTAAAAGATGTTGTGATATGATTTTGAGATTATCTACAAGAAAGGGAAAGATAATGTAGTTGTGGATGCTCTGTCCAGGAAAGATGAATCAGCTGTAGCATTTATGTGTCATATCCATCTTACAAGAAGATTGGGTAGAAGAGGCAAGGTCTGAATGGTGAAATGACCCAACTACACAAAACCTCATTCATAATCTCCAGAATGATCCAAGCATGTCTGAACAATTTGTATTAAAAGGGGATGGTTTACGGTATAAAGATGGATTGTACCTATGTAAGAACTCCACTCTTAAAAATAGGGTTCTATTTGAGCTTCACGCTTCTCAAGTATGAGGGCACTCTAGATTCTTGAAGACTTATCATCGCATCAAACAAGATTTCTTCTGGGAAGGGCTTAAAGGGGATGTCCAATTTTTTTTGGTAGAATGCATGGTTTGTCAACAAAATAAGGGTGAAACAGTTCGGTCCCCAGGTCTTCTACAACCTCTATCTATTCCTAGCCAGCAGTGGGAAGAGGTTTCCATGGAATTCATCACAAGTTGCTTAAATATGAACGGAAAAATGTCGTCATGGTTATGGTGGATAGACTCACCAAATATGCTCATTTTTTGTGCCTTGTCACACCCATTTGCTGCCAGCATAGTAGCAACAGCCTTCATGGACACAGTTCAGAAGCTACAAGGGACCCTGAAGATTACAGTAAGTGATTGGGACCCTATCTTTACTAGTAATTTTTAGACTAATTTATTCTCATGTTTGGGTACTCAGTTAGCTCGTAGCACTTCTTATCATGCCCAGTCTTATGGGCAAACATAAGTTGTAAATAATTTCTTTGAGGGATATCTACGTTGCTTCACCTTAGATAAACAAGCGAGATGAGTCCAATGGCTTCCACTTGCAGAATGGTGGTATAACACTTCCTTCCATACTTCATCCAAAATGTCTCCTTTTTTGGCACTATATGGGTACCACCTGCCTTCCATCACATCATCATTGAGAGGAAAACCAAGGGTTAGAGTAGTGGAAGAACACATTCAACATCAACAAGAGGTCCTCTCTAGTCTCAAGGAGAACTTGGCCATGACACAAAACCGCATGAAGCAACATGCTGATCAACATCACATGGAAAGACATTTTGAAGTTGGTGACTGGGTTTTTGTGTGTTTACAACCATATAAGAAAATGTATTTGAAACAACAACAAAAGGATAACAAACTTTCACCTAAGTATTATGGCCCCTATCAAGTATTGTAGAAGATTGGCGCTATAACATACAAATTAGAACTTCCACAGACAACCAGAATACATAGTCTTTAATGTTTCTTTCCTGAAGAAAGTAATTAGACAGAGGATATCTGCCCAAACAACATTACCTGAGCTTGATGAGGAGGGGAGAGTCATCTTGGAACTTGAATGCATCCTTCAAACACACACTAAAAGATTGAGGACACAAGTTATTACTGAGTACTTGATCAAGTGGAAGAATACGGACAATGAAGATGCAACATGGGAGGATATGACATTCCTGTAGTAGCACCCAGAGCTTCTCAACATTGGGGACAATGTTGCTTTGAAGGGGAAGGGTGTGTTATGCCCTTAACCTATGGATTTTTGTTAGAGTAGGTATTTACCTAAGCTCATGTTCACCTAGGTACTTTATTTACCTTTATTGTATTTATCCTCACCCACTTATGTGTTTGGACATTTATTTTTATTTATTTAGATACTAGGGGGATATTATCTAGTTGTTAGGTATAGTTCTTTCCTTGATATATGGTAGTGACTAGATCCTTAATATCTAGTTCTCTCCTAAATTTATGGTCTTGACTAGTTCTTAATGACTAGTTCTGTTCCTTAAATGTTATGGTCTTTCTAGTTCATTGACTAGTTTCATTGTAATTTCATTCCTGGTTGAAGGCACACATTTGCATGAGTTCCATAATAAATATTGATCTCATGTTTGCATGTAACTTATTGATTGTGGTGCCCCCATTAGGTTGGCTGGTATGAAATGTTTATGAATGATAGGAGATGAGTAACTGAGTGGCCTCATTTAGTACTTTCTCATGCTTAGTGTCAGCCAAATGATGGCCATAACATGTAGAATGTGTCATAAATGGTTAGTAGGTGTTGTTGTGCATCATAGCGTGCATTTGAGTCTTATTTTATGGTTTGGTAGTTTCCCCCTCGAAGTGGATAAGCTAGTATACTTGCATATTGAGATCAGTTATCTTCAATCTTGTGTTCTTTGGTGCTCTATTTCTACAAATAATCAGAATTATTCAAGTCTTTTCATTACACCTCCTCCATGAGATTGGGTTAGAAAATCTTCTAAGCTCACAACACATCCATTTTATCTTTTTATCAATCAATCCATTCCTTCAATCTAATATATCCTCCATCCATCATCTTCATCAAGTAATCCAAGGAAATCAAGTGGAGGTGTTGCTCTTGTGTCTCCACTAACATCTAAAGCAACAATCAATCAATCAAGAGAAAACCCAACACATTGAAGGAGGAGCTTTGCAATTTGTAGGTAAGTGCGGGCATTTGATCTCCTCTTTTCAATTTATTGCTCTATCTGAGGTATTGTTTGAGAAGATTAGATTAGGGAAGCAAGTTTGTTTGTTTTATCACATTGAACTCACTATTTTTTTTAACATGTACACCACCATCCTATCTACTAATAATTTTTTGTGTTGAGGTTCTCTTTGTTGTGTAGGTAATCAAGCTTGCTACAAGGAGGAACTTTTGTATTCGTATCCATAAAAAAATCGTGTAGAGGTAACCTTAAACTCTCTCATTATTGGAGTTAGTTATTTTCTTTGTTACCATTTCACTAATCTGAAACAGGAGCGAGAAAATTCGGTCAACAGTTTCTTTTTAAAATTAATTCATCCCAACAAGATATAGAATATAGACCTTTTTATATATTAGATAAGTCATTTTCTCTTTTTATATTAGTTCTACATTTTAAGCATTTGCTTTTATTGATTTTTACCCAAATATTAGTTAAAATTTAATATTTCATCTACTGAAGAATCAAATGAGTGCAACCTTTTCCCCCAAACTTCCAATTATAGTCTCTAACATATTACACAATTGTTTACATGGTTGTCATGTGTTTAGACAAAAAACACATGCAAAAGTTCGAGATTATCATCCTGTGCAGCTTGTAAAAGGTCCACTCCCATATAAATGGTCTATAAAATTTATTGTATATACAACATTACCACCCAAGTCATAAATGCTTCTTCAATGCATATTGGAATTGCTCCTACGACTCTAAAATTCTCATTTAATGAAAAAAATAATTATGCATTAGTTGGTTTGCTTGGTTCACCTTAAAAAATAAACCATTATATATCACAATCCTTAAGCTAATACTAGTGACACTACAATGGAAGTGGCCCTGTCACTAACATAATATGTCAATTGGGGCGATGCCGCAATAAATTTTTTCTTTTTACTAATATAATTGTTGATTGGTCTTCTACACTTGCCTATATCTACACGCTTTACTACCCAAGTTAGATATGTCTATTTCGTGCATATTATAATTGCTTCAATGAATCTAAAAACCCTCATATTCTACTATCGGAGTAACCACTACACTTCCTTCGAGTCAAATTCCAATTCATAACTTGATCCATTTGGAGTTGGGATAATTGTTTCATGTTGATATCATTTTTTCTTCTAAACACTAAACCTTAATCCTAGTTTTCCATGTGGCTAAAAACCTGACAGATATTAAAACTAGCTATTACACATGAGTTGCAAATTACAGAAGAAGTGATGTTTATGTTTAACTGCCTCATAATAAAAACATATCAAAGTTTAAATATGTTTTCTCGCTTAGAGATAAAATTTGGAGAGATTTAATTTTATTTTGTAATGAGTTACATTTCCTATTCTTTTACCGCCCATTCTAGATTTTGATTCAAGAGTTATATATTTAAATGTTATCACTCCTCCCAAGACAACTCCTCTAATTCTGCATAAATTTCTCATGTTTGTGTGATCTAATCAAGAATAATAGTTATCTATGGTTTTTTGTTATTCAATCGTTGCTAGGAATCCATTGTTAAATATCTTAAGTTTACCTCTTTTTATTGAGTTTGACATCACAAATCATGTTAGTGGAATGGACGAGCTCCGGCATCACACCCACACCAATATCGGGTTTCATTCAGGCATGACAAATCTACTCAAGGCATCGATCATGTTGAGTTGTGAAGCTTAATTACTTCATTTTAGCATGCAATTGGAACTTCACTAGAAAACATAGTAACTGACATCGGTTCAGGGCAGTAAGGGCAGACATCGATCGGTTGACCGTCGGTCAAGCAAGTAGGAACCAGCGGTTAGGTAGAACCGGCGTCGGTTACCTATGTGACGAAGTTTTAATTAACTCTCAAGAATTATATCTATTTTTAGCATTAAAATAGATTTATTGATTGTAATTACATGGCTAAGTGCCCTAAGTTTATAAACGACTATATAAGCATAAAAGCTAGGGTTTAGAAGATGTATGATCAACAAGAATTAGAAAGAACTTGAAAAAGGTTGGAGAGAGAGACTTCTTGGTGGTAGAGCAAAAGCTTGAAGGAAGAAAGTACTGAACATCTGAGAGGTGTGGAAGATTGTAAATCTTCATTGTATATCTTGTCAAAGCTTTGGATAATAGATTGGCTTGTTTCTTGGTGGACGTAGCCCACACTGGGTGAACCACGTTAAATCTGGTGTTGATTTATGTCTCTTGTTTTGTATATTTCTTCTGGTAGAATATCTGCTTTTATTTGCATGTATGCTTAGATCTGATATATTGTCTATACAACCGGTGTGCTAACCCCAACAAATGGTATCAGAGCTTTGTTTGAGGCTTTTTTGTGTTGACAAATATACTCACAGAGGGTTTTCTGATTGAGTGGGAGCTACAACAATGGCAAAAGATAATAAATACAAGGTAGAGAAATTTGACGGCCAAAATTATCAATTATGGAAGATGCAGATTGAGGATTATCTGTATCAAAGAGATTTGTACTTACCATTGGATGAGAAGTCTAGACCTACGAAGATGACTAATGAAGAATGGAATATTCTTGAATAAAAAGGCTTTGGGATCTATAAGATTGAGCCTGGCAGCATCTGTGGCTTCCAATATTACAGAAGCGGCTTCTACGGTAGACTTAATGAAATCTCTTGCTAATTTATATGAAAAAACTAGTGCTTCAAATAAAGTTTATTTGATGAAGAAACTATTTAGTTCTAAGATGCATGAAGGTGAATCTTCCTCTAGTCATTTGAATGATTTCCGATCTATTGTAAATCAGTTAAAATCGGTTGCAATACCATTTGATGATGAAGTAAAAGCACTTTTATTCTTATGTTCTTTGCCTGATAGTTGGGACAACTTGGTAATGGTTGTTAGTAATACAACATCTGCTAATAATATTTTGAATTTTGATGATGTGGTTAGTATAATCTTGAATGAAGAAATTCACAAGGAAGAGTACAGAGGAAACATCATCTAGAAATGCTTTGAATGTAGAAAGTAAGGGTAGGCAGAAGGAGAGATCCAAGAGTAAGAATAATGGGAAATCAAATTCAAGGGATAGCAGATCTAAATCCAGAAGTAAGGGAATTACTTGTTGGAAATGTGGAAAGAAAGGACATGCAAAGAAAGATTGTTGGTCAAAGGACAAAGAGAACCAACAACAAGACAAAGGTAAAGAAGCAAATCTTGTTGCATCAGAGGTAATGCAAGATGCTCTTATTCTTTCTTTAGATTGTAGAATTGAATCATGGGTTTTAGATTCATGAGCTTCTTTCCATGCAACCCCTAATAAGGGTTATTTCAGAAATTATGTCCAGGGCAATTTTGGGCATGTTTATTTGGGTGATGATGAACCTTGCAGTATTACTGGTAAAGGGGAAGTTCATCTAAAATTGCAGAATGAAAATACATGGGTATTGAAAGATGTGAGCCATGTGCCAAGCCTCAAAAGGAATCTTATTTCTGCAGGGAAACTAGGTGAAGTGGGTTGTATGGTTACATTCACAGCAGATTCTATGAAAGTCACCAAGGGTGCTTTTTTTGTGGCAAGAGGTAAGAAGGTAAGAACATTATATTTATCTACCTGTGTTACTGATTCTTTTTCTACATTATCTACTTCAGATTCAGATGCATGCATGTGGCATAATCGGTTGGGCCATATGAGTAAAAAAGGAATGCAGATCTTAAAGGCTAAGGGTAAGTTATCATATTTGAAAGATTTAGATCTTGATTTCTGTGAGCATTGTATCCTTGGAAAGTAAAAGAGAGTGATATTTCTTAAAGTTGGGGCAACTAAGAAGGAGCAGAAATTGGAGCTTGTACACTCAGATGTGTGGGGACCAGCTCAGGTAGCTTCTCATGGAGGATCCCAATATTATGTTACTTTCATTGATGATGCTACAAGAAAGGTATGGGTTTATTGTATTAAACGTAAATATAATGTTTTTGACACTTTTAAAAGATGGAAAGCCCTTGTTGAGCATGAATCAAATTCTAAGTTAAAGTGCCTTAGATCTGACAATGGTGGTGAATATTGTAGTAAGGATTTCAATGATTATTGTTCAGTGAATGAGATACGTAAAGAAAGAACGGTTCCAAGAACACCATAGGAGAATGGTGTTGCAGAAAGAATGAACAAGACAATCATGGAACGTGCTAGAAGTATGAGGATACATTCTGGATTGCCCTTGCAATTTTGGGCAGAAGCAGTTGATACAACGGTTTATTTGATTAACCGTGGCCCTTCAAGTTCACTAGATGGAGGAATACCAGAGGAAGCTTGGACCAGAAAAGAGGTAGATCTTTCTTTTCTTAAAGTTTTTGGTTCAGAAGCTTTTGTGCATGTTGATAAGGAAAATAGAAAAAAGTTGGATGCAAAATCCAAGAGGTGCACTTTCATTGGTTATGGATTTGGTGATTTCAGTTTCCGTTTTTGAGATTTAGAGATTTCTAAAATTGTTAGGAGTCGTGATGTTGAATGGAATGAAAAGAGAATGTACAGGGATCAAATTTTGGTACCCAAGGATGAGAAAATTGAGAAGTTTATTGATGAAAATGAACTCTCAGGTTTTAAAGAAACACCTATAGAAATACACAGTAACCGTGATCGGTTAGTTCCTAACCGGCATCGGTCAGATGAACCGCCGACGGTTACAGAGGATCAGAACTGGTATCATTTGGTTAGAACCGACGTCGGTTAGAGGTGATCGGCATCGGTCACTGTCAGAAGTTGATACTAATGTTCAGGAGGCCCAGATTGAGCCTCCGGTACCCCAAACTCCTGTGAGAAGGTCACAAAGGGTAAGTAAACTTCCAGAAAGATTTACACCTTCTCTATTTTATTTATTATTGACTGATAGTGGTGAACCAGAGAGCTTTGAAGAAGCAATGCAGATAAGACTCACGTTCAGTGGGAGCCTGGCATGGATGAGGAGATGGACTCCTTGGAACAGAACCAGACTTGGGATTTGGTTAAGTTGTCAGTGGGTAATAGAACATTGCAAAACAAGTGGGTTTACAGGATTAAGGAAGAAGAGGGTGGACGGATAAGGTACAAAGCAAGGCTTGTAGTAAAGGGATTTGCACAGAAAGCAGGCATTGAATTTGGTAAAATATTTTCTCTTGTTGTTAAGATGAATTCTATTCGTATTGTATGAGTTTAGTTGCAATAGAAAATTTGTATTTAGAGAAACTAGATGTGAAGATGACTTTCCTTCATGGTGATTTGGATGAAGAGATTTATATGCAGCAACCGCTTGGGTATGAAGTCAAGGGTAAGGAGAAACTAGTGTGCAGGTTGAAAAAGAGCCTATATGGGCTCAAGCAAGCTCCAAGGAAATGGTACATGAGGTTTGATAGTTTTATGCATGAGCATGGTTACTTGAGATGTGAATCTAAGCATTGTGTTTATTTCAAGAAGCTTGAAAATGGGAGCTATATTATTTTGTTATTGTATGTGGATGATATGCTTATTGCAAGATCTAGTATGCAGGACATTGGTGAGCTTAAGAGAAAGCTAGCTCACACATTTGTAATGAAAGATTTAGGAGCTACAAAAAGAATCCTTGGAATGCAAATACACAGAGACATGAAAAATAAGAAATTGTATTTGTCTCAAGAGGATTATATCTACAAGGTGTTAGAAAGGTTCAACATGTAGAATGCAAAACCTGTTAGCACACCTATGGCTGGACACTTCAAATTGAGAAAAGATCAGTGTCCTACATCACATGAGGAGGTCAAATACATGACATGAGTGCCATATGCTTCAGTAGTTGGAAGTCTCATGTACGCTATGGTTTGTACCAGACCAGACATTGCACAGGCAGTGGGAGTTGTGAGTAGATATATGGCTAATCCAGGTAAAGAGCATTGGAAAGCAGTCCAATGCATACTCAGGTATTTGAAAGGGACATCTAGCATGTAGTTATGCTATGGAGGTTTGGATATTTCATTACGTGGCTATGTTGATTCGGATATGGCTGGAGATCTGGATGGTAGGAGGAGCACTACTGGATATATTTTCATAGTAGGTGGAACGACAGTTAGCTGGATTTCAAGATTGTAGAAGGTTGTGGCTTTGTCTACTACAGAGGCAGAGTATGTTGCAGCTATAGAGGCTAGCAAGGAGATGATATGGATGAGTAGGTTCATGGAAGAGTTGGGAAAGGAGCAAAGTGATTGTAAATTGTTTAGTGACAGTCAGAGTGCAATTCATTTGGAAAAGAACTTAGCGTTTCATTCGAGAATGAAATAGATTGAGTTGAGGTATCACTTCATACGGCAGGTATTGAAGGATGGACAATTGAATCTGGAAAAGATTCATACGAGCAAGAACCCTGCAGATATGCTAACGAAGCCATTAGCAAAGGAGAAGTTGGAGCTACACTCCACTTTTGTTGGTCTTCCAGTTTGAGACTTGAAGAGGAAGAAACAAAGCCAAGGAAGGATCCAAGAATGACGTTGTACAGGTATGGTGCAATAATTAAACTCCAAGTGGGAGATTGTTGAGTTGTGAAGCTTAATTACTTCATTTTAGCATGCAATTGGAACTTGCTGGAAAATACAGTAACCGGCATCAGTTAAGGACTAACCGACATCAGTCACAATAGATCGGCATCTGTCAAGCAAATAAGGAACCGGCAGCGGTTAGGTAGAACCGACGTCAGTTACCTGTGCGACGAAGTTTTAATTAACTCTAGGGAATTATATCTATTTTAGCATTAAAATAAATTTATTGATTGTAATTGCATGGCTAAGTGCCCTAAGTCTATAAACAACTATATAAGCATAAAAGCTAGGGTTTATAAGATGTATGATCAACAAGAATTAGAAAGAACTTGAAAAGGTTGGCGAGAGAGACTTCTTGGTGGTAGAGCAAAAGCTTGAAGGAAGAAATTATTGAACATCTGAGAGGTGTAGAAGATTGTAAATCTTCATTGTATATCTTGTCAAAGCTTTGGATAATAGATTGACTTGTTTCTTGGTGGACGTAGCCCACACTGGGTGAACCACGTTAAATCTGGTGTTGATTTATGTCTCTTGTTTTATATATTTCTTCTGGTAGAATATTCGCTTTTATTTGCATGTATGCTTAGATCTGATATATTGTCTGTACAACCGGTGTGCTAACCCCAACAATGGAAACCATACATATATAATGTTATGTTATAGACATAATACAATAAGAACCACTTGTGGGTGAAGTATTTGCAACACTTATCCCTCATGCTTATATTGTTGCATGAATTTAATACAAAATCAAACTTTTTTGGGTATAATTGAATATATAATGCCTCGTCATGCAAATATATCAAAGGCATGCATATTATAGCCATGGATTTCATATCCTATAAATATCATTGTCCATAAAGCTAGATTTGCATTATGTACTTTCTCAACAAATTATGACCCTTCTATATGCTATCACATCTTGTATACATATCTATTAAACAACATTTGCAACTACAACATGTTACAAAGAATTATTTTGTGAAGGTTATACATAACCTTTTCCTTAGCTCCAAGTTTGGCATAAGTTGGGAGGGTGATGGAAAAGGTTGTTAGGATTGATTTTATGACTTATAATTGCATTTGCTAAAAAGACTCCAAGGTCCTTTTTAATACACCCATTTTGTGCATATCCAACAATAATTTAATCCACGAGTCAACATCTTGGTGAGGCATTTGGCTACATTATATCACCTCACGGGGAAGCAAAAAATAAATTTACACCTAATATTTGATAAACATTGAATAACCTTCTACTTCAACATTTCTACTTGTGTACATCATGAGAAGGGATACATAACAACATAAATGAAATGGAGGGAAAAAAATATTTATAACACAAGTACGTGTTCACACAAACCCAGATGCAAGTAGATAGCTGATACCTCAAGAAGAAAATGGGTAGATGGTCCATGTATCCTATAGTAAAGGGGAAATAGAAACAAAGACATATTTCATCATGGAATGCTTAGATTATAAGGACATTTTGGTTGACTATATGAAAACCTTAGAAGTGGACTCCATTTTGAAACTCTTTAAAGAGATAAGAATAAAAAATCTAGGAAAATTTGGGATCAAAATTGTCGAAAGAAGATCCAACACCCAAAAAGGAGAAACAATGACTTAAAGGATATCCCTTTTTGTGGAGCTAAGACAAATGTAACATTTGTGGTCCAACCAACATTTTGGTTTACAAGGTGTAACTACAATTATTTCAATTCATTACATTTTTGAAAGTATTGATATACACAAATCTCCTCCAAATTGAAGACACTAACACTAAATTAGCACATACCCAATTTTATCCCACATGTCTACAAAAATCTTCTCTAAACTGGATCATTTTATCAATAAACTTATGCACACACATTGGTGTTCTGTATGTCTACACAAGTCTTCTTTATATTGAGAAATTTGAACAATAAATTAACTCCTACACAATATTGTTCTATATGTCTATCTCTACCCAAATGCTCTCTAAATATAAGCATTTTAGAAGTAAATTAGCATATAACCAATATTGTTCTATATGTCTACACCATACATCTCCACATTGAAGCATTTTCACATTAACTCAGCACTTTCCCAACATTGTTATGTCTTTCTACACAAATGTTCTCCACATTGAGGCATTTTAACAATAAAGTAACATGCACCCAATATTGTTTTGTATGTTTACACAGATATCTAAATTAAAACATCTTAACAATAAAGTACCTTGTACCTGAAGTTGTTATGTATGTCTACACAAATCTACTCTACATTGAAACATTTTTAACAGTTAGCAACATGTACCTAGAGTTATTGTGTTTGTCTACACAAATCACCTCTAAACTGATACATCATAATAATAATATATACCAAAATTCCAATTTTCTCCTATATATCTACACAAATATTCTCTAAATTAAAGCTCTTGAGATTAAATTAGCAATACCTTGTACCCAATATCACTCTTTATGCCTACACAAATCATCTCTAAATTGAAGAATTTTAACATTCAATTAGCACACACCCAATATTGTTTTGACCTTCTATGCAAAACTTCTCTAAATTGAAGCATTAAAAGTAAATTAACATATATCAATTTTGGTTCTCTGTGCCTACACCAATCTTATATGCATAAAAGCATCCTAACCATAAATGAGCTTATACCCAATATTGTTCAATATTATGTATATGCATACAAGCATTATCTTGAGTGATGAATTTTAACAATAATTTAGCCTGCATCCAATATTGTTTTGTATGTCCACACAATTCCTCTCTAACTTGGACCATTTTAATAGTAAATTAGCAAATACCCAATGTTGAATGTGAATAAATCTTCCATAAATAATATTATTTTAATATCAAATTAACACTACCCAATGTAACATTGTCAGTTGGAATAACATACAAATTTGTGGTTACAAGACACGAGTGACCATACTCTACCCTCTACTCTCCACTCTAGAGGGAAAATGAACTAGTAGATCAATTGTAGAAGACAACATCATGTTAATGAGAGGTCAAATAAACACATTTTCTACTATTCAATGACTTTTGCAGCAAGATGCGCCAAATCAAAAAGCAACCTCGTGAGTTGAGTATGATCAATTACATCGAAAAAACCCATTTGCCAAAACCAACCTATTACAGTATCCAAATAGCCCAAAACAAAAAATAGTATATCTACATGGTCAAGGCATGTTTCAAAGTGTTTCATTGTATATATAGTTTGCAATCACAACAGTTCTCGAGACCACCTGTTCCATATATTTTTTGAACACTTTGTGTGCATCGTGTATGCCTACACATATTACACGTTTACTATGACACTTGCCAATTCGCTCAGCTTGAACTTCACATATATTTGCATGGTTGATTGGTGAACCAACCAATGATTAATCCACCCCAAAAAGTGGTAAACAACCCATTGGTTGTTGACCAGTCAGCCTATGCAAACACATGTGATGGATAGGTTCTTAAAAAAATACCTTTCCATGATACTTTGATGAATGCCCATGCGCTATTATAAATCTTTTATTTTACCCTGCAAAGCTTGTGGAGTGTGGCTTTAAACCTACTAACTGCATTTATCTGCAAGGTTTCCAGGCATTTAGTTGAACAAACACATGTTGTTGCATTCGTCCTTTTCAACAAACCCATTAAGTACATATCCTGCAATCATACATGTCCGTTGTATTTGGGGAAACATCAACAATGCTTCGTGAGGATGCTCATGTCCTTTGTAAATTACACATTCTCCACTACGCAGAGCTTGAAGCACATAAGGAAGAAGCATTTAAAGAAGATAACATGAAATTATGTGAAAATGTGACACAAGTGAAAAAAATGCTGGAAAGCACATGAGGGGTGTAAAGTCCAAATTAGTTTGAGATTTTGAAACAACCATCTATTACATTTTGATGAATGTCCACATGACATGTTGACAAAGGTTGTAGAGTCAGAAACCTACTGATTGCTTTTGTTGTGAAATGAATACATAGATGATAGAACCAACTGCACCATATTAGTGTTCGATTTCTTACCTAATTTTGTTGTCCAGATGTCTCTTGTCTTTCTTGCAAATGCGAAGTATCCTAACTTCGTAAAAAATCCAAATAGAATTAGTCTTTTGTTATGCGTAGCTTTGAGGGAACAATGTTGAATGATGGTCATAAGATGTTGAGGTTGATTGTTAAATGCAAACCTTTACAAATCCCTTGAACAATCCAAATATCCAAATTTCTTGGACAATATTTCAATATGGCATTCCATTACTTTTAATTAATTGGTTATATGTTAACAATATTGCACCTATTTCCTGAATTTCACAGGAGAGGACACAGGTAATCCAGTGAATGGTTTGCAAATTAAAAAATATATAGACAGAACAAAAGCTTTGAAACAAGGTGGAAACAACACATATCAGAAAGACACTTATTCTCGCAGAGATGCAGAAGACTGGAAGACCAAATGGCACTATTTAAGCACAAGCTCAATCTGATTCATCAGGGTTTGGCATTCAATGGAAAAAGGATCCACACTGAAATATATCAGGGAAAGAATTTTCAAGTCAAGATGTACTAAATTAAGAAGCTATTTACAGTTATTAGCTTCTGTTTAATTTTTTTAATTTTATTTGTATGGGTGAAATTTTTGTGGAGAGAAAACTTTGATGAGATTTCCCTACTTCAAAAAAAAATCCATAATTGTTTACTGATGTCTGCTCAATGTTTGATCCATGTGTTTCTTATATATTTACTCTGTTAGATGTTGCATTGCTGGTGTTTCGCAATTTATGTTTACAGAAATCATTAAATCTTGTGGTACCAGGGTTTTGTAATGAATTTTTGATAGAAACATTAAATTATATGGTATTTTAGAGGATGTATTTTTGCATAGATTTATCAAATCTTCCTTTTGGCTGGTTTTGAAGTCAGTAGAAAAACAAGAAAGGCTCAATTAAATTCTCTGAGTGAAAATTTTCCATCATACAGTGCCATTAGAATAAAGATTTTGTGGGATCTGGTGTTTGAGATCAGATAAATCTGTATGACGCAGATTAGTATTGACACTACATATGTAAAAGAGGGAAAATCAATAGTGACATATGCAATTGAAGAGGGGGAAGTTAAATCGTTAGTTGCAGTTGCGACTCATTTGCATTTGCAAATCGTATGCAATATTTTGTAATAGTTTAAAACTGTAGAATCTCGCCCAACAAGAACCCCAGCAAGACCAAATACAGAAAAGAATGGAGGAAAAATAGTGGTGTTAGGGTGAGGGAACGGTTCCCGTGCCCTCCCCTTTCAAAAAGAAAGAGAAACAATTGCTCTGTTCCTCCTCTTTCTGTATAGCCTGGCATAAATTTAAATTGCGGCACACGCACACATCATCTCAAATGTCACTGCGACCTGTGTTGGGAACACCTCGCTTCTGGAGCTGGAATTGCAATTGATCTGGTTATGATTGGAATTGGGATTGGGAGGATGATAATACAATCGAGCGGTTTGAGGGCAGTGCGAATGGAACCTTGCTGCAATTCTCACTCCCAGATCTAACATCTCCGCGTATTTCCCCATCCACTTAGATTAGGAAATACAGAGCAGGCTTTGCAGAATTAAGAACAAGAAGAACAAAACAGAGTGCTTGGATGGAGTAACAAGACTGTAAGTCTGTATAAGTACTGATTTTCAATCGGGCATGGACTTGGGAAGGTTTTGACTCTTGAGCAACTGCGTTACTTACTTGTCCGCATGACCCCACACGCATTAAATCGAGCCTCGGCCTTGATTGCGCACGTCCAACACGCTAAACCTCGCATTGGAATTTAATAATGGAGTTCGTGGATAATTGTAGGGGCGTAAAAGAGTTGCCCCCACATTTAGCACGCGCCTTTGATCTTAGTGGAAGCTGATTGCAGCAAGTTACTTTCAGTTTTCTGTGGAGAGAGTTGAGCCACCACCGACGGTAGGTAACTCACAAATCAGAGCACTTGTCTTTATGATGTAATTCCCCTTTCGGTCTGTATAGGTGTCATGCAAGGCTGCCCTCTCTCTCCAACTTTATTTGGGTTACACATCAATAAATTAGAAGATTGGATAAATAAATTCGGAGGTAATGGGGTGCACCTGACTAAGTATGTGGCAAAGCTCTTGTTTTATGTGGATGATATAATTCTAATAGCAGAAACAATCCAAGATTTAAAGAACCGTCTGCTTTCTTTAGAGCTTTTCTCAAAGAAGTAGGGATGCAGGTAAACATTAGCAAAAAAAAATTATGATTTTCTCTAGGAAGAAGAAAAGCCAACAACCCGAATTCCAATTCGAGGGTGAACCTCTAGAAGTAGTGCCAGAGTACAAATATCTAGGCCTCGATTTTCACAGCAAGCTCGGGTGGGACACATGTAGGATGAAGCGAATACAAGAAGGTTGGAGAGCTCTCTTTACGCTCCAAAATAGGTGCAGAAACGATGAGCTATGGGATTGGAAGACCACTAAGGTCCTATTTGGGTTGCTTGTCATTCCAGTGATGTTGTATGGCTGTGAGCTATGGGCTAGTGGAATGGCAAATTCAAAATGGAGACAACTAGAAAGAATTCAAAAAAGGCTTATAACGCACCATTTCAGAATTAAGGCTATAGTTTCCTATGAAATCATCAGGGTTGAAACAGGGTCTTTCCCCCTGGAGGCAACTACTATGACCAGGCTCATATGTTACCTGAAAAAAGCTAGAAAAATAAATATAGACAAATGGCCTAGGGTTATAATGGACGAAGAGTTGTATAGACGAAAGAACACATGGATGAAGCATAACTACAAACGGATGGAAAGATGGGATATCAATTTAAGCGAATACACAAACCTTAACAAATACATCAAAAACTATGTAAATGAAAAGTTCATAATGATGATGTCGCAGAAGAAATCAAGCAGGAAGCGTCAACATTACATTATTGAGTTCAATCCAACATGTGATCATGGAGAAAAAGCTTATATAAGGGCCGACATAAAATGGAGAGAGAAAATCCTCATTACTCAACTAAGGACTAGCTCTAACAAACTTAGATGTGAAATAGGGCGGTGGACAATACCCAAGGAGCAGTGGGAAGAGAGAACTTGTGTATTGTGCAATATAGGGGCAATTGAAACAGAAGCACACTTTATTCTCCAATGTCCAAGGTACACGGATATTCAAACTAGATATGAAAAAAATTAAACAGTGGGTCCATGGTAGAGCTATTTGAGGAAAACAAAATAAAGGGTTTGGGGGAAATGCTAATGCAGGTCAACCGGAAGAGGAGTAGCCTCTTAAAAGACTTCAAGAAGCTCGTTATGGTCTAAGACGATTTGGTGCAATTCTATGGTCCCATAGACCTATTGGTCTCATGGATGTAATTAAAATATTTCAATTCAATTCAATATGTATTGTATTCCAAATATGTTACACGGGAAAGTCTCTTTTTCGCTCAAACATGCAACTTTAGTTCGGGTAATCCCTTTGTGCGGGTAACCTCTATTTACGTGTTTAGTGATTGTTGATTTAAGTTATGGGGCATGTTCTTTGCCTGGTCTTCTTTTTGTTTTGTTACTCTTGTATTATTGAATTTGATGTGTTCTTTATCGTTTTTGTTCCTATTGGCCTTGTGTGTTTTCGTGTTTTTTATTTTCTATTTTTTTCATCCATGTTTTCCTTGCTTCTTGTTGGCCTCGTCCTATGCACTTAGCACTTTCACATGGTTTTTGAATAGAATTCTACCTACATTTTGTCCAATCTCTATGTTTTTGGTCATTACTTTTATGGCCACCTTTCACCACTGTTTTCGATTCCCCCGAGTTTTATGACTTTCTTTCTCGTTTTTCCCATCTATTATGTGTTGGCTTGCATACCACGACCCTTTAAATTCAAGAAGTCTATAATTAGCAATCGCACCTTAGTAATGCAATGTAGACACTGAAGGAGAGGCATAAAAGAAGTTAAACGTGAAGCAATGAAGGGGAAACATTACAAGGAGATCAAGGGAGATGAAGAAGGGGATAGAGGGAGGAGAAATGTAGACAACATGATTTTGTCCGAGGGATCTATTGTTCCACAACAAAACTTGAATGTCACAAGGGGGCATTATCAATGGAATGAGTATCTGACCTTGAGTTAGAACTTGCAAAACTTGCATATGTTTGATGTTTCTCTCCCACCACGCCCTCTGCGTCATTCCTCAGTCAGTAGCAATGTCTTATAAATTGCTTGAAATTTGATTTCCTGTGTACCAATAAAAGTTATATTTGTTCTATCAAAATGGGAGCACCTATAAATACTTTGATGTGTTATTGTGGGTTTGTGATGTCATCTCCCAGAAGTCTACCCTCCATCTTTAAATATAAAAAAGGAAATGACATAAAATGGCCTCACTCAAAGGTGGCTACCACATGGACTAATTATTTATTTTTTAATAGATGTGTCACATAATTGTGTAGAATTGAAGTGGCAAGATGTATACCTTTTCTTTCGCCATGGCAGTGAGAAATGAAGAAGGATGGATGAAAGCTACATAAGAAGGATGAATTGAAGAAGGGAGCCTATGTGTTTTTCACCATTTACATGTCTTGAAATTATTTGTGGATGCTTCTACTTCTGCCTCCATCAACATTATTTTCTGTTGCATAAACCGAAACATGTTTCTCTGCTCTTGTTGTCACAAAATCATCATCAGTGCCTTTGTGTTTAGGGCTTGATTGCCAATATTGCATGTCCCACACGTATTCCACGGATCAGATTGTTTTCCCCCAAATGATATTTGCAAATGTTGGGTCATTTGATAGACAACGAAAGCTATAGGTATAGCTACCCCACTTTCATTACATAAAGAAACCATTGTTAAAGAACACCTTCCACATAATAAAGTAAGCTAAAAGTAATGTATCATTTAGTCCAATGGATATGTCGGTGGGGAGGACCAAAGGAGAAATAATGTAGGAGGAATCCTAGTGATGAAGAAAGGGATAGAGGGAGGAGAGTTGGAAATAGAAAATGTTGGAGGGAAAGTAAGTGGTCCTCTAATTTCTTTCGATAACTCGATTTATGGACCATGTCTCAATTGTGCAAACTTCTGGAAGGAGAAAGGTGGTGTGATGTAAAAATATTTGAGTCAAAAAACTCTAGAGAAAGTTCTGAAAGTAATACTTTGTTGTTCAATACTCCCAAAGTTTAGGACATATGACAATTACATTGTTATGTGTTTTAATACAGTATAACATTAAGCGGCACCCTTATAAAGAAAATATAATAATGCAGAGATGTCATTTGAAAGACAACTGTCATGCCTCACGTCATTGCCCACGATGTACACATTCTCCCTCTTTGCTGAAAAAAACTCAGGGAAATCCCAAATTTGTGGGTTGTGTATTGACCACATGTTAATTGTGGTGGTGATGCCCGATTGGATCCAAATATTTCATCAACCATGTTGATGTCCTGTGTGGAGAGGGTGCATTGACCATAGATGAGATACAATTTTGTTTACCAAACGGCTATGGAAATGTTGTCTGTAAAGTGCATGTTTGGTTTTTTTATCAAAGTCTACCTTCACCAAAACTTCAATATCTTCACTTTGCACCTTCCTCCCCTCTCATTTGCACATTCTCACATTGAATTCCCTAACCACGACAGAATCTCCAACGGAAAATTTTTCACAATGCTTAGTTTGTTGCTCCCTTAGACGTTAAGCACTTCTTTCATGAAATCCCCCTTCTACATCATCAAAATCCATATCCGAATGTGGTTCTTGCATTTGAAATGGCCGAATGTGTAGCCTAATAATGCCTTCTTGTGACAAGTGAATAATGTTAGCTTCACATGGGGAAAAATAATGTGAGAGGGACCATGGCTTCAAATAAATTGACGGGATGTTGTGGATGTGGAAGTCAACAGAATTGATGCAATATTTCAGCCACCCATAGGTGAACAACGAAGAATTATCAAGTTGTCTTTCATGTTGTACACATTTTTCCCTTCCTTGGAAGCAAGGAACCTCTCTGCTCGAAGCTACTTAGTTGAATGCTAAATCTATGGGTCCTTTGTACGAGGAAAGAAAATACCAACTCAAAGCCACCCAATAATGGATGATGGTTGGTAGTGATAGTGAAAATATTGAGCGATGTGAAACTAAAGTGACTAAAATTTACCCTAATTGGATACATATCACTTTAATAAAGCAAAGTGAACACAATGAATTAAATGTGAAGTGGTATATAAGAGAAGCTCGTGAAGTGATATGAGGCACATGTGCATGGAGATAGAACAATTTGTAACACAAAGGGATCATAGGATTAGTGGTCGAGTTAAAAAGAACTATTGATGTGGAGTTTAATATGCGATTCAAACTTTTACCCTAATTTTTCATAAGTGGAAAGATCCACATGAATTTTTGAAGAGATGATTACATACTATCATAATTGATTGGGGTATTTCTAACAACATATATTTGATTAAATGATGATAGATTAGAGTTGTGTAGCGTTTGCCCTCAAAACATGTCTCGGCTCACTTTCAAACAAAGTTCTATTTTTTTTAATTGTTTCGTGCCTATGAATGTCAATACCCAATGACCTAACACATCAAGCATTTCACTTGATGTGCTAGCCTACCTAGAAATCATGGGGGGGAAATAAATATCTTATGAACACTTTAATAATCAATGTTCATTGCACTTTTCAACAAATAACATTTAAAAAATAATTTATGTTGGATTTTGTTGTTAAATAAATTGACTATCCCAAAAATACAAAATTCAAACCATGACAACTAAGACATAATGCAAACTTTTTCAGTATGATCCTCCTGAACCTCTCCCCTAGCTAACCTACCTCCTGTGTCATCATCATCTTGACCTTGAAGGTAGTCTAAATGCATTTGGTAAACATGTCTCTATGTGCATAAAGGTGTAATAAGGTTCATGTAACTCTCAAAAATTTTAGAATTGGAAAATGAGGATATTTTTTTCAAACATACATAAAAATAGATTACATAGCTACAATCATACAGATTTAATTAATCAAATTCTTTAAATCAAATTTGTTCTTTTGATCTATCTGATAACATCCGTGTAAGCCATGTGCAGCTGAGAAGGGTGTATCCAGATCTCCACGATCTCCCTTCGCCACTACTTCAAGTGACAATGCTTACTAGCATTTTGGCTCAACCTTTTTCAGGTCATGGGAACCATGTGAAAGTCCTTGGGTCACCCATGAAGCTAGTTTTCCAACTTCGTATTCCAGTATCCGACTATTGCCTACCTCATGTTCAATGTTCAACTTCCCATGATCAGGTTACTGGCAATTTTAATTTAATTGGAGGACTAGGTGATCAAACAATGCACAACCATCAATGCATTACTTTGGCCAAAGTTTTCCGTCGTGCAGGTTACGGCTAAACTCAAGACAACACACTAGTCTTATGAGTTTAAGCCTTCTGCCACCTCACAACTATCCCTTTCACAGTTATCTAGATCTTATAATTTGTATTTACTTTATTTCCAATTTAACCTATCTTGCAAGAGTTTATATCGAGATAAATGCCAAAGGCCAACTACGATCATCATGAGATAAGTACATTCGTTTCGTTGAAATGTTTCTATTTCAACATTTCACATGTACTTATCCCTTAATATACCTAATGGATCTTTTCATCTATTTATCTTCCCATTTAGTTTCTCTTTTCCTGATGCTTGGTTTTTTAACCTTAAATTACCTTTTACAACGATACTCTTCCATTCTCTATACAACATGATTTATAATCTTATCATATTAATACCAAGTTTACCAAAAGGCCGAATTAAATATATATTAAAACATGTATATTTAATTATTCCTTTGATTAGCTACATCACTAAATAGCTTATTCAATTTATAAATTAAATACAATTGATTGTTACAATAATTGCCCAACTATCGGCTTCATACATTGACAAATATCAAATAAATAAATTTAACAATTTATGATAAGTAAGATTTCTTACTTCTAGTATTTATCATTTACTCATATTGAGATATTATTACATACAAGGTAATCATCTCTTTATTAAAATCATAAATTACAAATGTCATTAAGGCGAAATATATAACTATTACGGTAACTCTCACATAGTGAGGTTTGAATATTAACAATGGGTCCAAGACCCTAATAAATTTAGTCAAAATTCTGGGATATCATCCTTCTACAAATTGAAATCCAAGTATCTCATTTAGATCCATGCTACGATAAAACTTCACAAGACATGAGTTTCCGGATATCTGAATGTGACGGCTAATTGTCTTGCAAGACTGGAGTAGTGGTATGTTGTCAGTTCAAAATGAACTGGCATGAATATTGCCTCCATTTTCAAATGTAATTATTTAATAAAATATAAAATGATATACATGTTATTTTATCAACAAATGTATGGTAATACAGCGGAGAACGTATTATTACATGTTTTTCATCAAGATACAACTATGAATGTACACAAATAGAACAACCAATTTCTATTTCAGCGATCATGTTTCACTCTAATCACAAGAATCAAGACATAATCAAACCATAATCATTCAACATCCGAATTTTGATTAAACCACAAGTAAATCATGCTTCACATAGTACAGATTCAACTATTATTTTTCTTACCTTCCAATCAACAAACAGCTTAACAAATCTGTCTAAAATCATCATTTCCAAATACCAATTAGACATATTCCCTCTAGGTAATGAGCAGCTCTATAAAATGCACAATAACTTTTTTTCAAACAATCAAAATATATTTATAGGAACATTCCAACTAAACAGTGTAAAAACACTTCTATTAAATCATTTTAACATGTTCTTTCAGGTAACTGACATATAAACAAAACAAATTAACCCACATACCACAGAATGATAATTTTGAAGTCTATTTGCATAGAATAACAACGATAAGTTTCTAACACTTCCAGTAACAAAATCCTTTAAGAAAAAGTAAGTCATCTTACATAGACTGTTAACACTAATTTATTTTTCAATCAGGTAATACAATTATACCTACAGGGAAATCAACTTGTACATATCCAAATCAGTTCATTCCAGCATTAATTTCTTTTCTGTTTAGAAATTATTAGAATCTGGAAGCAAATATATCAGGTAAAATGATGAAATACCTGATAAAAACATTTTTCACACGACCCAGAAATCGCTTTGCTCATACAAATAAATTATTGTTTGACTGTAATAAAACCCAGAGGCAGAAATCAATTTGGGGTTTCATGAAATCAAAAATAGAAAATAAAATAAAATACAAATTGATTAAGAACACCCATATGCATTTTTTTCTAGGTTTAGCTAAAACCACACAAAGGAAACTTAAGAGAATACAAAATAAATCAATTTCCTTTTTAGATTTCATTTCCAAGCAATTAAATCAAAATTTGTCCACAAATTCATTTAATTGCCATTTAAAACATAATACGTATTTCCTCATTATTTACAAATAATGTTGTAGAGAAGGGAGAAGATATTCATGCCTGAAGTAAACCCAGAATCGGCAACCTTCTACTCCTCCCGCTCCAACAAGTTGAATCCTTCTTTTCTCCAAAACCCACGCAGGTATTCCAGAAGAGAAGAATGAAACAGACAAAGGAGAAATAAAAGAAAATATAATGAAGAAACTACACTATAATCGAGAATTCTCGAGCTTCCCAATGTTCCTTCATGTGTCAATGCATGCCACATACTTGGTGTTAGATGAAGGCGTGTCCTTTTCAAAACTCTCAGAGTTTAAATATTAAACTATTATTATTATTATTATTTTAATTTTTATTTTAATTGATACCTAATTTTAATGGTAAAATTAATCATCATAATATAAGTCCACATATTGCCAACAATATGTTATCGTAATAATTATTCGAATTCCCATGTTCCATATTAAACATTCAAACAAATGAAAAATCACCTAGTCTGTAAATAATAATTTGAATATTCTCATAAAGTTGGTTTGATATAACATTGTCAAATAAAACAGAGGCAGTATTCCTCACGGTCATTGCAAAAGTCAAACAAAACAAAAGACGAACAAATTGATTAAAATGAAGTAACCGGAATACAAATAACCGAAAGATTCACTATTATTTATGAACTGTTTTACCTATGATTAAGGCCTAATCATGTTTTAGGAAGGATCATCAAGGTGGGTGCGGGGTTATTCGTTTCGTAATGTCATGCCCCGTAGCAGAAGCTGTGGGTCATGATACGACGAATCAAATGAATTTTACACCCAATGATGATCTCATCTAATCCTATTTAGACTTAACCGTAGTTAATTTAACTTACAAGAAATTTTGAGCACTTGAGTAGGAGATTGGAGTGATGAAGGGGCAGCAGCAGCGCAATAACACAGAACGGTCATTTTTTTTCAAAATTCAAAATGTGCAACAGTCGGTCGGCCTCCCCCCCAAAGTTTTAGGCAAAGCACTGGATGCGGGCCATGGTTTTTTGGTTGCACTACAGAATCACCTTGGGCCCATAATAACAGAGGATCTTCACGTTCCCAATGCTAACCCCTTGAGCGATTTGCCTTGTCAATATTCTGTTCAGACAGATTTTTGTCTCCATCTCTCTGGTGCATTCGACCGACTTGGCTGCCCAACTCACCCTTCTCGGTGACAGAGCTATTTTTGCTAAATTCATGGGTCGCTGTCTCTCGGTTGAAGGTATCCGTTATTGGTGCGACACTCAGTGGGGTAGTGGTCTCCGCATTTGTTTCCTTGAAAAGGGTTTTTTTCTCGTTATCTTTCGAAGCTCAGCATAGAGGGACAACACCTTGGAGAGGAAAGGCTCTCTTTTCTCCGAATCGGGTTTGCATATTCGTGAGTGGTTTGCTCACTTCGATCTGGCTCAAGTGAAATGGATGGCCTTCACATTTGGATCAAACTGTATTCTCTGCCTTGTGAATTTTGGTCCTCCTCCATTCTCACTAGATTATGCTCCAGCTTAGGCCGTATTGTGGGCATTGACCCTGGTACTTTGGAAGGTACTCTCTCTTCCTTTGCCAGGATATGAATCTCTATTAATACATCTATTAAATTAAAGGAATTCATAGTCATATCCACCCCTATGGGTTATTGGGTCTAGAAAGTGGACTATGAGGTCGTTTCGAACCGTTGTTTCAAATGCAAACAGCATGGGAATTTGCATAAATTCTGTAAAAATCCTCCCGTTTCCAGCGTTGTTGCCTGGAGGAAAAATATTTCTCCATCTTCGGCCTCCCTCTTTGTTGGTTCTCCTTCTTTTGGGCCTGATCCTTCTAACATTGTTGACCCCCCAGTCCCGATCCTATGTCTGAGCCTCTCGTGCTCGACCCGAGCACTATCTCCTTGGTTAAGGAAATAGCGTCAGTAGTACAAGATTCTACCAGAATATTGTCTCTTTTATAGGAAGGTATCGCATTGGGCCTGGGTGCTGATGCTACCTCCCCAGAAAAATGGGTAAATGAGAAGGATGAAATGCTTCTTTCGCTCAATGGTTCTTCTGAGGATCTCTCTTCTAACCCGGAAAATGCTCTCATTAATCCCTCTCTGGCTAACTTGCAGCAGAGTTCTATCCTACCAACTCCAGCCATTCTAAACATGGACAGGGGGCTGAACGCTCATCCTAATCAACCCTCTAGAAATACCCTTTCTCTCAAAGACATCGCAACATGTAAGTAGCTCTAGCTTCGTTCCTTTTTTCCATCCTCAAGTAGGAGAGGTGGGTCCTCTCTGAAGAACCAATGATCCTTTTCTCTTGGAATGTTAGGGGTCTGAACGCCCCTAACAAACAACGTCTGTTGAGATGTTATGCTCTTGATATTAAAGCTTTCTTACGTCTTATTCAAGAAACTAAGATGTCCTCCAAGGAATGTGAGTCTGGCCAGTTTCCTAAGTGGAAAGGTTGGGAAGGTTGCTTCTCGAACTCTCTTAGTGCCTCTGGCAGACTGGGAGTTCTCTAGAATTCCAATTTTTGTCATCTTGAGCCTTTATTGGTTGACCCCAAATTCATTTGGTGTAAAGTTTTCATCAAACATTTTTATGTGTCCTTCTTTCTTTGTAATATCTATGGTCCTAACACTCCGTTAAAAAAAAGGGAGCTTTGGTCAAAGATTCAGACAATTCTTAATCCTGTTCAGAATTTCAAGACTATTGTGGTTGGGGATTTCAATGCTACCCTCTCTGACAAAGATAAAAGAGGTGGCATTAACTGGCAGCCTCGTTCTCAATTGGACTTCACCTCCTTTGTTTCTGCCGCCAAGTTAATCGATTTGAAACCCATCTCAGGGTGGTTTACTTGGAACAATCAGCATATTGGGTTTAGCTCTATGGCAGTTTGTTTGGATCGTTTTCTAGTCTCCGAAGATTGGCTTCAACAAAACTTTCTCATCAAATGCTCTGTTCTTCCTTTCTCTATATCTGATCACTTTCTGGACTCCCTAAACATTTTTTTTGACATCCCGCCGCTTCGCTCCCCTTTCAAATTCGAGTCCATGTGGTTGCAGGACCCTTCTATTAGGCCTCTTATTCGCTCCTGGTGGATTCCTTCATGGTGGAAGGGACATGGATGTTCAAACTCTCCAAGAAGCTTGCTCTATTAAAATACAAATTGCAGGAATCGAATTTTTCCTGTTTCAAAAACATTTTTCAAGAAAAACAGAGGGTTGAGAAAGCTTTGGGCCTTCTTAATGAATCAATCTTCTCTAGAGGTATGTTTCAGGAAGGTTTCATCAACGAAAAATATCTTCTCAGCGAGCTTGGTGATCTTCTGCTTAAAGAAGAAATTCATTGGAGATAGAAATCACGCGAAATCTGGATAGCCGATGGAGACAAAAACACCAAATTCTTCCACACTTCTAGCTAGAAGAAATATCTATTACATTTCTTCACTGAAGTTAGCTGATGATTCAATGTTGTCCTCTCAATCTTTGATTAAATCGAAGATAGTCACATTTTTTCAAAAGCTTCTGAATGGTGATGAGACCTCTCCTTTGGTTGAACAGTGTTCTTTCCTTGATCAGATTCTGAGCTTAGTTGATGACAGTGATAACAACAAACTTCTCTCCCCTTTTTCAATGGATGAAGTTCGCAGGATCATTTTCTCTATGCAAAGGGATAAAGCGCCCGGTCCGGATGGTTTTCCAGCCTTGTTTTTCCAAGACTTCTGAGACATCATTGGGGACACCATGTGGCAATCCATGGAGGAATCCAGATGTTCAGGCAAGATCCTTGGTGCTCTCAACCACACCTTTATTTGCATGTTCCCTAAAAAGGTGCAAGTTGTCTCTCTCGATGATTTCAAGCCGATCTCCCTTTGTAATACTTCCTATAAAATTATTTTAAAGGTTATAGCGTCTAGGTTGAGTGTTCTTCTACATAACCTCGTAGCGCAGGAACAAAGAGGTTTCATTCTAGGAAGATCTATTGCTGATGGTATAATCATTTCCCATGAAATGATTCACACTCTTCACTCCTCCAACCGCTTTAGTATGATGATCAAATTGGATTTCAGCAAAGTCTATGATCGTATTAATTGGAGATTCCTTTGCAAATCCCTTCAAGCTATGGGCTTTGGCATTCACTTTTGTAATTGGATTTTCAACTGTATTTCTTCTCCACAATTTTCAGTTATAGTTAATGGTTTTGCTGAAGGCTTCTTCAATAGCAGCAGAGGTATTAGGCAAGGTGATCCACTGTCCTCCTTCCTTTTCATCCTGGTTGCAGAGGCTCTTAGTCGAAGTATTAAAGCATCTCTCCAAGTCGGAGAGCTCAAGGGTTTTAGGCTGACCACCAACCTTCCCCCCCTTTCGCACCAACACTTCGCCGACGATACCTTCCTTTTCGGTTAAGCACGTTGCCTTTCCCTCTTACTGGACTCCTATTCGATGGCCTCTGGTCAGGTAATAAACTGTCACAAATATGTTTTTTTTTCTTCAATGTCACTCCCAGGCTGCAGGGTAGGATTATGCAATGGGTTCCCTCCCCCATAAATATTTGGAAATCCCTCTTTTTTCTGGTAATGGTAAAGTGAATCTTTGGGACGGGCTTCTCAACTCTTTATTGGCTAGATTGCTCTCGTGGAAAGGAAAATGGTTGTCCTTGGCTGGTCATGCACTCCTGATCAACTCTGTCCTCCTGGCCCTTCTGATTTATATGTTTTCAGTATTGTTGATACCCAAGACTGTTTTGCACAAAATTGAGAAATTATTCAAAACCTTCCTTTGGCAAGGGAATAATGAAGAGAGAAAATTTCATTTGGTGAAGTGGGAGGTTGTCTAGCTCCCCAAATCTCTCGGCGGCCTAGGCATTCTCGATTTGGCTCTTTAGAATCAGGCCCTCGGTGCCAAACTTGTATGGAATTTTATCACCGATTCTAAACAGCTGGCTTTTCAGGTTCTTTCACATAAATATCTTGAGGCAAGTCGTCCTAAGCTCCTACTCTCCAGCATTGAGTTTCCCAAAGGCTCGCATATTTGAATATTTTTATGCAAGTGCAAATCCGTGATTGCAGACTTAGTCACCTAGCAAATCAACAATGGTCAATTAGTCACCTTTTGGGAGGACAGTTGGAATGGATCTCACCCACTTAACCTTATTTCCAATCTCAACAGAGTCATGAATGTTGCCAGCGTCACTTGGGGCACTAAAGTTGCTAGTTTTAGTCGTCAGCATCCAAATGGCTCTCCATCATGGGAATGGAAAAATCTTTCGACCATCAGGGCTTCCCTTCAAGAATCTTATAGTCTTTCTGAAGCCCTTCAGGCCAAGCATGTTTATTTCAACATAGGTGAGGACAATCTGATTTGGCTCAGCGACAATTCAAGAAATGTTAAGGTGAAAGCCGGTTATGGTCACCTCATTTCTCAATCAAGTTTGGGTTCTCCCAGCCCCCTGGGCTGTTGGCAGCCTAGTCTTTTGTCCAAGGTGGCCATCTTCGGCTAGTTGGTTCTTAAAAATAAAGTTCTTACTCAGGCGAGGAGAAGAAATTGGGGCTATGTCGGTCCCTCTAAATGTGTGCTCTGTGGTGAAGCTGAGGAAGATCAGGACCATTTGTTCCTCTTTTGTTCTTTCACCTCCAACTGTTGGCACTAGCTTCTTGCCAAATTGAATCTTGTCTTGGCTCCTTGCAATAATATTGTTGATACGCTCCTCTCTTGGCCCAGGTGTGGTAAAGACAGTTCTCCCAGCTCCATTTGGCTCATAGCTCCCTTCTTCCTCATAAGGCATATTTGGTGGGAGCGAAACCTTCGTTTTTTAGAGAGCAGTCTGCTAAGCTCCCTGCTTTTCTAAAAAAACTGGAAGTAGCCATCTCTGGGAATGTCTGCAAAAATAGTCTCTCGAACCCCACTTTTTCTTCTAGTGATGCGACTATCATAAATTCATGGCCTCTCATCAAACTCCCTAGTCTTGGTTCAATCATCAAGAAAGGTCTTTCCCAAGTTGAAAAATTAATCAAAAGAAAAAGGGTCAAATGGTGCCCTCCCCCTATGGGCATGTGGAAAATGAACTTTGATGGGGCTTCTAGGGGTAACCCAGCTAAATCAAGTGTTGGTTGTATTATCAGGAGTGATTCAGGCACTCTTATCTCTGTTGGTTCCTTCCCTATCTTGGACTGTTCCTGCAACTTAGCCGAAGCTCAAGCTCTTTTAGAAGGTGTTAAATTGGTTGTCAATCTAGCGTGTGAAACTCTTTTCATTGAAGGTGATTCCCAAATCATTATCCATGCAATCTCTCATGGATCTTCCCCCTCGTGGAAATTAAATCCTTCATCTCCAACATACTTTTTTGGCTTGGCAAATTACGCACATGACACATCAATCACATTTTTCATGAAGCTAACCAAGTAGCGGATCTTCTCACCAATTACGCCATTGATTACCCTGCCGCCATCGTCATTTTGGGACACGCAGAAGACTGGTCAAGCCTCTCCTTCATCTTGTCACACGAATTGCAGGGTACTCGGTCTCAGCTTGGATTTGCTCTACCGCGCGTGTAAAACCTTTTTTAAGCGTGGGTGCAGGATGGTGGTGGTTTATCGCCCTGCTCTCTATTTTTTCATGCTGCCAGTTAGTCTGCTTTCTTTGGTCATGGTGTTCTTAGGTTTTCTGTTTGTCTTTCAGAGGAGCTCTATTCCAGATGAAGCTTCTACCCTTGATATACATAGGGACCATCTCTCAGAAATCTTTCGCTACTCCTCTCACGAGGAAGCTGAAGCAATTGAAACTATCTTGGGTGATGCATACCATTTCAGGTCCAGGCGCGCCCGCTCTAACACGGATATTGCTTCAACCTTTGTTTCTTTCTGCTTGTTGTTGCATAGGGACACTGTTGTGGTCAAGTTCGTTGCGAACGATGAGATCTATCCCGCATACAATGTTGGTCTACGCGATGAACTGACTGATTTCTCCCTCCCTGATCCCCTCCTATGGGTTGATGATCTGGATGAGCTAGCAATAGGTTCTGGACGCAACGTTCAATGGCTCTATGGTCAATATCGGTACCTCCTCCGCTACGCTTAGCATGATGCACAATCACTGTCTTTGGTGGGTTGTCTCAACCACAGGCTCCTCCCTGAAGTGCATATAGATGAAGCTTGGTATCCTGTCTAAGTCGCGACTGAAAAATGGCGGGAACTTAAAGATAGGGCTATTGGAGCTTTCCACCTCCTTCTGCAGGAGGCCAACAAGTGTGTGGGCACATAGATTGGTTGATTGCTCGGCTTTGGCCTTGTTTCCTAGTTCGCATTGTTTTCCTCTGTTCTTGTGTTTTGGTCCTTCCTTTCTGCTCTTCCTTCTATTTCTTTCAGTGTTTCTCCTCTTCCTCTTCCCCCTCTATTCTTCTTCTGCTCCCCATCTTCTTTCCCTTCTTTGTATGGTTGTGGCCTAACCCCTCGATTCATAGCTTCGATCAAAAGCATTTATTAATAAAAAAAAACTTACAAGAAATTTTGGGATGTTACAGGTCATCATTCCATTTAGTGAAGTGCAGTGGAAGACTAGTTTTCTTGGAAGCTTGGAAACATTGATTTTGGCCTTTTTCGGAGCATGTGTAGAATCCATGGAGGAGTTCTGAAAATGTCTTAAGTATCTGAAGGTGGTATTGGAGAGCCTTGAAGATGTTAGAAGCAATTTAGGAATATTCAGGAAAGTTTTGACCATTTAGGGTCATTTTGTTCAACAACGGGTTTTTTAGGTGTAAGAAATGGACAGTCTGATTGTGAACCTTGACTTCTCTAGTTGATTCCGGGAGCTCTATAAGGAGTTAGGAGGCAATCAAGTAGGCACCATAAATCTTGAAGAACTCTCTACATGGTGTGAACATTCATTTTGATATGAGGTTTGATGGTTTCATGAAACATTCTAGACAATGCAACTGCCCCTCGTAGTTACAAACAAAAAGGGCCAACTTTTTTAGTTTCAAGCAGATTCAAGTTCTGAAACCACCACCTTTGGTCTTAGAATGTGTTTTAGAGTCAAATTCATGTAAAATTTTACCCCAAAACATTATTCCAAGCCTTCGAGGTGAAAGAAGTAACTTCTCAGGCTATTTTTGGACAGCTAGTGTAAAATTTGACTTTCTAGAAGTGGCGAGGCACACTTTTTGAGCTCCTCTTGTCCCCATTGTCTTCTTGGGGACATGAGGAACATGCAGGATACAAAAGTGTGTTCTCACACACCTCCCATATGCACTTTGTAGCACTTGATTTTTGTGTTGTCCCTTGTGTCCTCGTTGTCCAAGGGGACAAGGGGAACTAGAAAGTGCACCCCTTAACATTTTGTAACTCTCAAACCATCCATATGTAGTTAAGTTAACCCAGGTTGAGTCTAAACTGAGTCAAGGAGAGTGTGAGTGAAGGGGGAGTTGCAAATCCATACTTCACCAATTTTCCATCATGCTACGTGTCACCACCTTGCTCCAAGGCGCACTCTTGTGTCCCAAGGGGACATAGGGGACAAGAGATTCTGCCTCATAATCAAACCTAGTGTTTGTACTTCCATGTGACCTTCTATAGGCTCTGCGGGGTGATTTTTCAGCCCCTCCATCTCATTCTCATTGGCTCCTGTGCTGCCACTTGTCTCAATCTTGCTCCAAGACACACTTTATTGTCCATGTTGTCCCTTGTGTCCCCATTGTCCCCATTGGACCATTAAATTGTGTCTTCATGTTCCTAACTTGTCCCGTGAAACATGCATTCAAATTTCTCTTACATTTACAATTTTTCTAACTACCCAATAAAGTCGAGAATTGCAAATTCAAACAAGTATTTGCCTCGGCAACATTTTTCATTTGCTACTTACATTTTGAGATATCTCTCTCTACAGTTTCATCGACATCTTCCACAACACAGGTTTTCTCCTTCTTACAATTAACAAACATGTCGTGCTCTTTGTAGAGGGTATATTTTCACATTGGCTCCTTGATTCCTCTTTCCTTTCCCATGCACTTCTCCACCCTCAAATGTCATTTTCTACACCCCTCTTCATTTCCCATTATTCCTCTTCATCCAGTTTCGCTTCTTCACTATATCTCTTTCGAAATTCACATCGTACATTTAAATTCAAAAAATAAAATTGTAGAGTCTCGCCGTGAGAGAAATCACTCAAAAAGAGCTCCACTAAAACTAAATACACTAAAGAATGGAGGGAAAATAGTGGGAAAATACATTGATAAAAAGCAGAGAGCCTTAGCCGCAACGACGATGACGAATACGAAAAAGACATGCTACTTAGGTGTAAAGGTAACAAGATGTGTTACATATACTAATTTTCCATCGGCCACTACCTACCTATTCTTATGAGAACCTGCGTTACTTCTGCGCATCCGCTAATGCTGTAGGGCCCACACACATAAACCTCGCATTCGAATTTAATTATGAAATGGGTGGGATAATTGTGCGGGTGGAAAAGAGTTGCCCCCACATTTATCACGCGTATTTGAAGATGATTGCAATTTGCAACCAGCGCCAAGTTTCCCGTGGAGAAAGTGATGGCATTCCTCTTTCGGTGTGTTTGTAATATGATACACGTGAAACTCTCCTTGTTGCTCAAACTCGGACTACCTAGTAAATCCCTTTCGTGCTAATTTCTTTACGTGTTTAGTGATTATATTGGGTTAAGTTATGCTTTTTTTGGGGTACTTTTTTGGTGTTGTCTTTTTTAGATTTTGTTATTCGTGTTATTTGTTCTTTGCCTGGTTTCTTTTATGTTTCTTATTAGCATTGTTCCTCCGTGTTTTTCATTTTCTATCTTATGTTTCTCCCTTCCCAATAGCTCGCTCCTCTCTTGTTAGCGGCTTTGGTCCTACACAATAACACTTCATAAGATTTTTGACTAGAATTGTATGTACTTTTTTGTTCAATCTTGATATTTTTGGTCATTGATTTTGATTTTGTGCCTGCCTTTCACCGTTGTTTTTGGTCTCTCTAAGTTTTATGGCTTTCTTTGTCATATTTTCCCGTGTTACATGTCAGTTTGCATACAAATAAGGCTTTGTTTTGGTTTCAAAAAGTCCATAAATATAAAGATGCACTTAAGAGGATACAAATAATCACATTGAGTGATCATTTCTCACAAGAGTGATATCAAAGTTATAAAAGAAAAAATTATTGTCGTGTGAAGCATCATCGTGCTAAAAGTGAAGTTCAATCATTTAGAGATTCATTCAAACCAAGCAAATAATTGTTGCATTCATTGAACCATAAGGGGTGGAACACTTACATACAATAGATTGATTATCAACTTACATGCAGTGTCACTTTTGATTTTGTCAAATCATGAGGGTTTTCATAATCATGAACAGATAACATAAGGCCCCATTAACATCCCCCTATTTTATGGGTTTCACAAGAAGATGAAGGCAAATGTGGATTTTGATAAAGGAGATCAAATTCCTAATGATTCACAACCCTTATCATTAGTATACAAAAAGCACATCCCTATAATCAGATTTAACTTAATATTCCGAAAAATAATAAACATTAACCGTATTGATCCAAAACATGATTTTTATAAAGCTATTTTTGGAAAGTCCCGAAAATATATTTTTATTGGTTTTTTATAACTTTTAGTAGTTTCCATTTTCAAGGGTCTTCGTAGCATTTTTGGGCTTCATATTGTACGACAATTTAGCTAAAGTGTTACAATTGTAGGAATTTTTTTAGTGCTCTTTGTTGGGGTGATATCTCTTAGCCCATTGATCCAATTTACCTTTACACCCCACTACCAATTCTAAGAACACCATGGGAGTTTGTCTCAATGGATTTCATGTCAGGTCTCCTTTCCACAACACATGGCCATGATTGTGTTTTTGTGGTGGTTGATAGGTTCTTAATAATGACAATCTTGGCACCTTGCAAGAAGACAATCTCAACAAAGGAAATTGTAAAACTATTCTTTAAGCACGTTTGGATTTATTTGGCCTTCTAAGATGCATTGGGCCAAATAGGGATTCCAAATTTGTGGGGATATTCAAGTTTGCATTATGGTCCATGATGGACATGAAACTAAATAATTCCATTGCATTCCACCCCTAAACTGAAGGGAAAACACATGTAGTTAAATGCATGATTATGCATCTTCTTTGGATGTATCACTATAAACATCCACACATATAGGATGAAAGTCTTGTGCATGCATAAAATAGCTACAATCGAGCTCTTCATAGCTCCATAACACATTTCCCATTTCAAGTATGTCTCGAATTGAAACCATTGGATCTCAATGACTTATCATTATCTATTATGTTAGAAGAAGAATTTTCCCATATTAAAAAATAAATGGATAAGGATACCAAATTCGTGGAACAAATTTGACACATCCAACAACAGGTTCATGAGATTATGGAACGAACTAGCCAGAAGTACAAGAATCATCATGATGCTCATCAAGTTCCTCATCAATTCCAAGTGGGTGACAAGGTTTGGCTACATTTGCAAAAAGAGTGACTCAAGGGTCAATACAAGACACTCAAACTTATGTGATATGGACCTTACACCATCCCCAAATGAGTTTCTAAGAATGTATTTGAACTTAATTTTCCACCTTACCTTATATTACATCTAGTTTTCAATGTTGAGCTGTTATGCCCATACTTCCCACCACTATTGGATACATCAGACATTGGTGAACAATAGTAGAATACATATATGAACCCAAACTTGTGACATGAATGAGCTCTAATCAAATCATTGATAGGGTGGTTAAGGAAAAGAAGCATCAACATATCACTCTATTGAATAGTGAAGGAAGGGAAAATGGAACACTAAGCAAATTGGTTCACCAGGAGCCAGATTAAGAAGTCATTTTTGTACTTGGTCAAAAAATTAGGAACAATGTAATGAAATTACTTAGATAGATCTGAATATTGATTCCACTTTTTAAGTGATTTAATCTTATTTCATTCCCTTTTAAGATTTTAGATGTGTTTCTAACTATAATACATAAAAAGGATAAAATAATGCAATATGAGGCTACTATGATTTAATTAACTTCCAACATTAATTTACCAATTCAGAATAACACTTTACAAAGTGACTATTGATCTAGGAACTATCCAAACACAAAGGAGAGATTTCACTTAGTTGATTCTATGTGGATCTAGGAGGTCCTAAGCGATCTGAATGTAGGAACATGTTGATCTGAAATCAAACTTGTTTCATTTCTGGAACAGGAACCTGAGATTGTGCTTAGTTAAAATTATACTAGGTTAAAACCGTCTATATGGTCTTAATCCTTATATACAGTCTTGGAACTACTTGGATTCTAGATCTGTAACTTTATGTGTGCTTCACCTACTTGGAAATGAGTGTCGATCTATGTCAGTCTTCTTCTCTCTCCTTCAAAATGGCTCTATAACTCTAATCAAACCCTCATAGTGCAAGATAAAGTTCATGTAAAACAAAGTTAGGTGGGTTATGGTCACCTTTGTGTAACGCTGACATCGCCACTACTTTGAAAGGGGCTCAAATTGCACGTCATTCTCCTACCATATGATATCTATCATAGTGTAATAAAAATTTGACAAAACATTCTTTGACAATACCTTGTTTGAGTTTCACACTTGCTCAAACACTTGGGAAGGGTCACTTTACTTGTTTGTGGAGAGAAGATGGAAACTCTTGGACCTAGTAGGTGACTTCAAACTTGTAGATAATACTATCCTAAGGGATTTACATGAGTTATTTTGTAGTTTTAGGAGCTTCGATTGCCTTTTGTGCTTGTTTTTACATGAAGAGCTCTTGAAAGTGTCATGACCCTCATTGAGGTATGATTGACTTTCTTATATAGGATTATGATGATTGTTATGTTATGAAAGGCCAACCAAGAGGGAATATTAGACCATATGAAGATGATGTAACTGAAATTTTTGGTTCACAATGCATCAGTCCAAAATCATATAGTAGGTTCAAGTTGTAGATTTGTAAAAACTGACCCAAAATGGTTATTTTTACTAGAAGGGAAAAACACACAGTTTAGCTTTCTAGGTCGGATTATAACTGTCATTATATTAATTTTATGCTATAAAACCATAGGAACTGGCAATAGAGATGTATAAAAAGATGAGTAAGTAACCGAAGAGCTGTCATGGTGATCTAAGAAAGAGTGCAAATTGTATTTTTTTGTATGCAAGCGTGCAATGTCAAGATCAACAGTGTCAAGGGATAGATTGCCAAATTTGAGTGTCTACAAATATCAACATCAAAATAACACCAAAATATAGATAAATAATCACAATATGAAAGTAGAATAACTTATCCACTTAGAGTGGAATCCTCTAAACCATACAATATGACTCAAGTGCTCAATATGATGATCATCTACTAACTACTAACTTCTATATATACCCTACTATGTTATACAAAACACCAAGGTTGGCCTACTAAGCATATGAAAGTATAAATGAATGTGATATGAAATGATAAGATATTATGTTAGCCACCAATCGTCCATCCATATCCCAGTATATAACCTAGGATTAAGGGCATAATATGCCCCTCCCCTTCAAAACAACATTGTCCCAAATGATGGTAATCTCTAGATGCTACTACTAGAATTCTTTATCTTCTCATGTTGCATATTCAATGTCAAAATTCGTGCATTTGATCATTTAGTCGGTGATGAAACTTGTCATCAAATTCTTAGCGCACATTTGTAGGATTCCCACATGCTCCAAAATGACGTGTCCCTTCTCATCAAGCTTTGGTAATACTGACTGAGAAAGCACCTTTTCCCAATTACCTTCTTCAAGAAAGAAACATGGAAAACTAGATGTATTTTAGTTGGCTAACGAAGCTCTAGTTTTTTGCCACACTACCAATTCTTTGCAATACCTGATAAGGGCCATAATATTTAGGTTAAATCTTGTAATCTTTCTTTTGTTGTTTCAATAATAGTTTCTTACATGGTTGCAACTATACAAAATCAAAGTATCCAACTTCAAATTTTCACTCACTATGGTGTCGATCAACTTGTTATTTCATTCCATATTGTGCCATTATTAAATTATCTTTAAGGATAGAGAACACCTCTTGTTGGTGTTGAGTGTGCTCTTCAACCACTCTTACTTTTGGTTGGTGGATGGTAATTGCACAATCCTAAGAATGGGAATATTTTTGATGAGGTATGAAATGATGTGTTATACCACAATTTTGCAAGTGGTAGCCACTAAACCCATCTCTCCTTCTTATCTAATGCAAAGCATCGTAAATACCCTCCAAACATTTATTTACTTCCTCAGTCTTTACATTAAACTAGGGATGATATGATGAACTATGAGCCAATGGAGCACCCAAATATGATAATAAATGAGTCTAAAAATTTCTATTAAATATAGGATCACAATCACTTACTATAATCTTTGTCGTTCCATAAACTTTATCCATAATAGATATGACAAATTACTCATTGTAAAGGGATGTGAAAAGGCACAAAAATGAGCATATTTGGCAAGTCTATCAAAAACCATAATAATTACGCCTTTCCCTTCAAACTTCAACGATCCTGTGATGAAATCCATGGAAGCCTCTGCTCGCCGCTTACTAGGAATATATAGATGTTATAAAACACCTGGTGACTTAATAGTTTCTCCCTTGTTAAGCTAACACAAAGAGAATTCTGTCAATTTTTTTTTAGAAATCCCCTTTCAAACCTTCCTAGAAGAACTCTTACTTATTTTTGTGATAATTTTCAGGAACCCAAAGGGGCCTCCCATTAGAGAAGCATGGAGCTATGAGAGAACTTGATCGTTAAGGGTAGAGATCATGCATAAGTAAATTGATCTATGTACCACAATGTATCCCCATTCCATACACAATTTTATGAAATGCTCAGATCCTATTGAAAATTTTGGATGAGTGTGTGGGTCTTTGTATCATTTTTTCATTCTGATATTGCCTAATCTACCTAAGCTTCTTGTAATATGGACATGGCATACAATAATGATTATGTGGACTCATCTCTCCTACATATTGCATCAACTACCATATTTTATTTTTCTTTCTTCCAAACAATTTCAAATTCATTTCCCAATATATGTGTGAGCCATTTCTACTGTTCTTCAAATGATATTCATTACTCCAAGAAGTATTTCAAGTTTTCATGATTTGTCTTCGCTTTGAAGTGACGATCCATGAGATACGGTCTCCAATGTTTTATTGCTTGAAGAATAACCATCATTTCCTTCTCATAAGTTGGTTTTAATAGGTTCTTACCTTTGAGGTTATAACTCTCAAATGTGATGGGGGCCTCTTACATGAGTACTACACCTATGCCACACCCTGAAGCATCACATTCAATAATTAAGGTATTGGAGAATTCTTAGGTAGCCAAAACTAGAGTGGTACCCATGGCTTTCTTCAATGACTCAAATGCTTGGGTGGCTTCCTCATTCCAATGAAAATAGTATTTATTCAATAATGATGTGAGTAGTGTTAAAATTATACCATCATTCTTCTCAAATATGTGATAGTAACCTGTAATCCCTTAGAACCCCCTGAAGTTTTTTAGAGTTTTAGGAATCTTCCAGTCCACCATGGCCAAGATCTTATGAGGGTCCACTTTTACACCTTCATGAGAAATGATATGACCCAATTATTTTACCTCCCTAACTCTAAAAGAACACTTGGAGGGCTTGACATAAAGGTGTTGTTGTTCAAGAGTGTTTAAAGCTTATTGATGTGATGTAAATGTTCCTCCTAGGTCTTCTTGTATATTATGTATCATCAAAGAACACCAAAAAAAACTTTCACAGAAATGGCCAAAAGATCGAATTCATCAAACTCTAGAAAGTAGACGATGCATCTATAAGGCCAAAAGGCCTTACTAGAAAATCATAGTGGACCTTATGTATCCTAAATTGTGTTATGAGTATCTTCATTAAGAATTCTTATTTGATTATATTCTGATCAAATATCTAGTTTGGTAAAATAAACAAAACCATGCAAATCACCTAAAAATTATTTAGTGATATGTATAGGAAACTTATCTTTCACTTTATATTTGTTGAGCTCCATGTAGTCTAGACACATATGCCAAAATTCATCCTTTTTCATACCATCACCACTAGCGAAGAGTAAGCACTCTGACTATGGAGAATAATACCTACTTTTAACATCTCTTGTACCATTTTTTCAATCTCATTATTATGTAGATAAGGGTACCAATAAGGTCTAATATTGGGTGGTTGGCTACCTCGTAGTAGCTGAATAACATGATCATGATATCTTTTAGGATCTACACTTTCAACATATCCCCAAAAACAACTAAGTGTTCATTAATAATCGCTTGTAAAGCCAATGGTATAGGACCTTTTGATGGTTGATCTTCTATGATAATATTTTTCCATAAAGAAATCTTAGTATATTCTTTATCGTATTTATCTGGATATGATTTAGGATCTATATAATTCTTTTTATTTACTGTAGTATGATCTTATTTCATCTTTACACATTTGTTTATTGTTTTAAGTAGATAAACCCTAAATTTAGCATTGTAAAAACCCTCCAATTTATCAAGCAAAACAAAAAATATCAATACACGACCAATTTCTAAAGGAAAATATGATCTTTCAAAAATAAAACTCAAATTTTTGGAAACTCGACATTGTGCTTCTATTATTTTCAAAGAAGTTTGTTCATTACAAATTTACGTCAATGTAAGACTATACTAAAATATGATAACCAACATAATGTGAAGACTCGAAAAAAAATTATGTGGGTCGATCACACAAGTCAAAGGGACAATTATGACAACATCAACCAATACTTCGATAAGTGGCATCAACATAGTTTTCAATAGGAGGAATGTAAAAAATGTTAGATAAAATTGCAATAATAAACACAAGTGGTGTAAGGATATGAAGAAGAAAAGTGAAAAACGTAAGGGAAAAACACCACAAAAATTTAGATTAGGGATCCTTCTAAGTGATACACTGCAATTAGGTTCTAAATTACCTTTAAATTAGATTCACAGACTTATTTTGTTAACACAAAGGAAATCAAGATTTGTCTAGTGACCCAAAGTTTTGAAGCTATAACACAGTCATGATAATATACACTAACAATTATTACCCACAATAGCATCACATCCATATGCCTAAATGAAAATTAATTCCATCAATGTATCGCATAAGCTTAGAATAGGCTATAAACAATTAACTGAACCATAATAGTAAAGAAAATTAGACAATAATCAATAATTCTTATTACACAACTATATAATGAATATTTCCTTTTTCTATATGCTATATAATTCAAGTTAAAAAGAAATGCCTTCGAAATTACGTAGTAGAAAAATTGTGCAGCTAAGGGAGCATACACATGCAAATAGGACAACAAGGATACAATACCAAGGACAACTTAGGGTTCAGTGACATCAAATATTTTTTTCTAGTTCTGATTTAGTAATTTCCCTAAACCAACTAGATTAAGGGTTCAAATAAAAAGCAGGTTTCACGAAATGATTCATACCCTAAATATAAAAATAGTGAGCATGTAATTACTAAATCCATGATTACCATAGGTGTTACACGAAGGTAAATACATAATCAAATCACTTACAATTAATTTATAAGCTCTGAACTAGGGTTGATGCAAGTATAAATTATCTCCACATAATCAAGTAAGTAGTGCAATTAGGGTTAGTAGAGATCACTTAGATGATTTAGATTCGATATTTTGGTTGTGTCGTGAGTAAATCTAGGTCTTGTGTAGGTTTCAGGACTCAATATCATAAAGTCATTGGATATTAGCTCGATGTCATTGAGAAATTTGAACCATCCAAAGTTTCCGTATGCAACGTAACTATCTTGTGAACCCAAAGATGGTGTGCATTCAATGTTTTTTCAAGAAAGTTTCATGTCACAATCCACCTTCACTGATAAAAAAGTATATTTAGATTTATGTAGCGCCTCAAACTTGCACCTATATCTGGGTTTGAAACCCTAGTTAGAGCTCAAAATTGCATCCATCCCAGATCAAGAATGAACTAGGGCTTTGAGGCAACATGGGACTATCTCCAAGTTGTGGGACTTGCACTGTGCGAAAGACCTCCGAGAGAAGGTCGATTCCTCTTCTTATTTCTACTGCTAAAACTACTTCATAAAGCTCGGAAATGAAGCTATCTAATCCTAAACTGACATTCTAAGGGACCAAGGTTAGAAGGAAATGCATAAGGGAAATCCTAGGCTAAAAGTGGCGGTGATAGCACCAGAAAGAGGGTTGATTGCTCTCCACACAAGAGAACAAAAAGAGAGAAAACACGGGAGAGAGGGTGGAAAAGTGCACCACATACAATAATCACGCAGACCCAACTTTCCCGTGCATTGACAACACATGAAAATGAAAATTGCAAGGAGGAGAAACACACAACATACTAAGAAACATAAACAGAGAGGCAATACACAATAGAAATGAGAAAAGGGTAGACAAAAGTACCACAAAATCCGATTTTATTGCTTGAAAGATGTATAGTCATCGACATTCATGGCAAAAGGCGAGGATACATTATAGAGACCAAGTTCAAGGTTTGAAACTCATGAGAAGTCAGCCACCATTTTGGCATGGTGCCGTTACAACAAAGATGGATATGTTTCAATGAGCAAAGCTCTACAATTTATAGAAGGAGATAAGATGAGAAGAAAGAAGAGGGAAACTCGGAATTGAAATCCAACCACCAACAACAAACATTGAATTCCTGTGAATCTGCCCATAAGGCTGTCAGATGCACCTCCCCATGTTTGTTTGGCTTGTGGAAGAAGGAAAGAGGAAAGATCTGAAGAAAATATGGTGGTTGAGTCGATTAGATGTCTACATTAATGATTTGAGAAGTATTTCCCTGTTTTCCACCTACCAAATCTAGCCAAAATTTGATTTTGAAAAGTCCAACGTGTAGCCCACGTCAACAACTTTCTAACAAGCCCAGGCGCGCATGTATCAGAGCCCTATAGAAAAAGTTATGGCGATTTGAAGGTCTGCAGTGCTAAGTGAACACGCGATGACACGTAGTGCGAGCGCTGATCGGATGAAGGATCGGCCAACTATTCATTTGTTTTTTCTTTTCTACCATGTGTCACACATTGGTTCGTCGCAGGGATTTGGCACCTAGTTGGAGTGCTTTGATAGGTTACCTGTGACACGCTCAAGTTTGACAGACAACAACATGGCACAATGACTTGCGTAGAAGAATGCGCAAGGTGCAAGAATGCAAAAGACAGGAGTGCACAAAGGGGTCGTGCGGAAGTGAAGAAAGGTGCATATCTGCAAAAGAGTACAAATATGTGAGCAGGTGCGAGCATTTTAATTGAGAAATGTGCAGCGATAAGAAAGGAAAGGGCACGCAGAATAAAACCAGAAAGGAAGCACATAATGCGCAAAACATTAAGGCAAGATAGGCAAGGGAAGAATGCGGATAAGGAAAATGAGCAAGCGTGAGGGAACACGTAGAACTTAAGAGGAAGGGCACACACGCATGAGGCATGTCGGGGGACTTAGCTGATTTAGAGGGCAAGTCTACAGGGTTGCACAAAAGTGTGTGCGAGAGTGTTGGAATGAAAGTGGGTGCGCAAGAGGAAGGCGCAAATGGGAAATGGAAAGAGATTGAAGAATAAAGGAAGGGCACGTACTGGAGCGAGAAAGAAATGTAGCCAAGAAAATTCTGCCAAGGGGATAACCAGAGTGCGCGCAACATATGAACTTGGACTTCATAGTCAAAAGCAAGATGTAAGTTGTCAAAATAACTAGGGGGTTCTTTTGGACAACAATTATTCTCTTGATTGTCTTTTAGCCTTATACTCGTAATAGAAGCGAGTCTTAGAAAATTATATGCAACATTGAGATTCTTCAAAACATTATTTTTCTAGCCCCAATTTCAAGATGTCTGGACAAATATTTGACTTTTCAATATGTTAGTTACTCCCACATTATTGTATAATGTATGGATGTGAGATTTAGGGCCCATACTTGAGACAATGATTTCAAATGTATGGAAAGGGTTTTCATCTCAGTCTTATCAAAGAATGTTTAAAGCAAAATAATGATTCCTCGCTCAATTATTCTTACAAAGTTTGGGGTACGTCGATTTTTTATCTCTGTAATTTTCCACATTCTCACTATGTTATATAGGCTTCAATGCATAACATATTCTCTTTAATTAGAGTAGGTATCCATATTTAGCATTTCAATATTTTATGAAACTTGCCAAATAAAGATTCAAATTTTGTTAGTATGCAAGAGTTATGGCTTTCCTCCACAACCTATATATTGATATATAGAAAGGCTCCTTCTTCTTGGGTTTTCTATTAATGGTTCTTAGTAGACAAAACATGAAAGTAACAGAGGTAAATGTGAAGAGATCAATAAATAATTTAAGTTTTGATATTTTCACAATTCTATAAAATAATAAATGAACTTTAGGATCTATTTAGATCATTTTTGGGTTTGCTCTTATCTAGTCATAACCTCCCACATGGTGAGGATATATGTTAATTGTGTATTCTACAACCTGAAAGTGAAGGGCATTTTGTATTCAAGTGCCCTATCTACTATAAGTTTTGTGGAAGATATTGTTATCTTTTAGAGATTTCCAAATATCCTTGAAGAGCTTCATTTGGTTTGAGATTGCTTAGTTTTGTTTATTCATGAAACACTTCAACTTTGAGAAAGAACACTCATTTATAAGAATAACATTTCTTACTTCTAAACAATTGACTTCATGAACTTTAAGAGAATGCATACCTAAGCAACCTGGGGTAGATCTCTAAAATAACATATATTTTATTAGTTTACTAAATTTGTTACTTTCAATAGTAAAATCGTTTTTTTTTATTGAATTTTTATGATGTTTTTCTTTTATTTCTCTTATATATGTCTTTCAAAGACGTAATTGGTGCTTCCTCTATATATTAGATTCATGTAATATTTTCTCCAATAGCATCCACTCTTAGTGTCTAGTAAACATTAATATCTAAATAAAATTGAGTGAAGACCCAACTTTCTTTTATTTTAATGAGAGAGCCATAAAATTAAGAACGCGTATATTTGACGTTTCGGATCAAACGGCATAATCCATCGTGAGAATGATCAAACTTACTTTTATTTTTTTAATTTTATTATTATGTATAATTAAAATGTTCCTCATCATGGTTTGCGCAAAGCATAACTAAGGGTGTGTTACGATTAAAAAAGCAGAAGTGGAGGGATTTTTGAAACTTTGTGAAGCAGGGATAGAGTTACGAAATAAAGATACCAATTCAAAGGGCGCGCTACAGAAGAACAAAATCATTTAACCGACATATGCTGGTAATTAATTTCTCATTTCGCTGATAAGATATCAGAATACAAGAGATCCAAAAATAATAAAGAATTTGGGCGGGAGAAAGTTTCCCGTGAAAATGGGGAATTGGAATGAAAGTTCATAGAAAGAATTTCCGGGGTGTATTAAGTTGGGGCGGCATAGACAATCTCAAATGCCTCTGTTTTGTATCCGAAGCCTCGCTTTTGGTGTTGGATTTATAATTGGGAGGATGATAATACATCTTAGCAGTTTGAGGACAATGAGAATGGAACCTTGCCACAATCCTCACTCCCAGATCTAATATCTCCACGTATTTCCCCATTCATAAATATAAAAATACGCCCTCCCTGCGGCGTCTCGGTCTTTACAGAATTTCAATAATGCACAGAAAGAGGAATGAAATTTGCAGGGGTGAGGGCTGAGTTAAATAGGCGTGCAGTCTCCACATGACTGCAGGCCCCACGCGCATACAAGTCTTGCCCGGCGGCCGACTTTTACCGGGTGTTGTGCGTTCAACTTCCATGTGAAGCATTGACTAACGTGAGGAACCCGTCAATGGTGGGACCGGTCCGGAGGATGCACATGGTTAAAGAAATGGTATACGATAACCTTGGACCAGGTTCGGAAGAGCCAATCTCCTGAGTCCTATGTCAAGTTGAATCATAGATTGAACATGAGACTTACGCGACTTAAGTCATTGAACCAACCCGCTTGGCCCATTCACATTAAGTGGTTATTTTTCTCAATAACAAAAAATAAGGACTTTTTAAAAAATATTTTTACATGTCGAAGGCGTTCATAAGTTGGGTTGAGGTTTGCTCCCTTTGACAGTAGAGAAGTAGGTAGACGATGTAGATGGCAGTCATGCTTCGTCGACATATTAATTTTTTATGTTGATCTAACGAATGAGGCATAGGAAGACATTCGCATATGTGCTTTGTTCTGACATATTCTTTCATAGATGTATTAACAACCAGGATCAGATGACTGTGCCATTCTTGTAAAAATTAAATGGTCTGGGTATTTTCTTCACAAAATCCGGTCTTATTTCTAGAAACCTGTAGCAATCGGCTAGACTATATTGTTTTTTGTTTCCATTTTTTCAATCTAAACAGAAATGTCGGTTTTTAGGCACCATTTTTGCTGATATAACCTAAGAGGAACAAAAAAAGCAGGGAAAGTTTCATGTAAAGTCTTATTGTTTTCAATGTCAGAATAGTTAAATGATAATCAATCTTGGTGATTGGAAAAAAATTACAAAGGAAGAAATTATGTGAAGTAGGTGATATTGAAACATTTGCCTCAGCGCCCCTGTAACACATCTCAGCACCTTCGGTAGTTGGGTTTTTTGGCCGCTAACATCCATATGTGGTTGATCTGTCACTGTTGCCTAATTTTGTGAGGGTAAATTTTTGTTTCATTAGTTCCTTGTGTGGTGGTTGTTGTATTCACATAAACTACTCACCTAACCTCTTGTGTGCAACCTTGTGGGGATAGCAGTGTTGTGGACGGCATAAGAGATGAAGGGGTGGAGTGGTATAAGGACGAGTTGTGATTGCAAGCTCCACGGCGACGTATGTAGACGTTGCACTACGCTTTAGCAGGTTTTACCTCCGCTTTCTTCGGTTATATGTTTTGCATTTGTATTGGCCATGGTTTCTTCCTTTTGTGTATAGATGGGTGTGTGTTCATTTCTTTGTTTGGGCTTGGATTTTGTATTTTTTTTCTTTTGTTTCAGGCTATAGACGGAAATTCGAGGCTACATATCTACTTGGTTTGTAGTTTTCTTGAACTTAGATTGCAGGGGTTTTGGGTGCAAAAAAGGCATCCATAAAATATCAAAAGCTTTTCGGGTGTAAACTTTTATAAATATGTCATTCGTTCTTTCAGTTCGTATGTTGCACTTAGAATTTTGGGACTGTGAGAAATGAAAGGATTTTGGCCTGATGTGTTATCAATATTCAAGGAATCCCCCATTATAACACAGGGATTGACACAATTGAACTCAATCTCAAATATTTCTGAAGCGATAAATCTCTCTACCCAACTTTAATAAGTGATACACATTCGCTTTGGTCACCAAATAACCTAGGGATTACACTTAGTTGTGTAGCAGGCATCACTTACGCCCCGCAAACATTAAATCACCCAATGATTTCACCTCATCCATTAATTTTACCTTTGTGTACCTAAAGAGAGTATTTCACCTACACAAATGGGTATTAGCTAGAACCATACATAGTTGCTCGCCGCACATAATCTGTTACCAATACATATATTACAAAAAAATATGGTGAGATCTTTTAACTTCTTTTTATTTTCTTTTGGGTTTGTAGTGTCCTATTAGACTTTAAATAACAATTTATGGTATTTTTCAGTCAATACATTCACCTTAATGTCAGTCATTGTTTTTCTATTGCACTCAATAGTGACACACATGATGTCTACAATTAGTAATTCATCATCAGGTCGCATGCGTTAAAAATCATGATGTCACATCCAATCCTTTTTACACCTTAACAATTAACTAGATTCTGGCAATATAGAAAACCCATGGGAAACCCTGTCTTTTGTGTGTTTCTGAGGTATGTGGCAGTGATAACAGGAAATCCCTAAATTTTGACATAAAACTTACTATTTTTCTCTCAAAATGGTTTTATGAACTTCCCCTTGACACTCTCCTATTCAAACCAATGAGCTCTCACCTCACTTTTGCATCAAAATTTAACTAAGAAACCCTCAGTGAAATCTACGCATAGCCCATGTTCTTAGTAGTAACATTTCATCCTACTAATTGAACACGACCAAAAGTCAATATTAATTGTGTATGTATGTACACTGTCACAGAAGATGCACAAAGAAAAATAGTTATGAACAATAGTGAGGGTGCACAGCGAGAAGACATGACAACAACATTTTACAATCACTTGATTTTGTTTGAATATATCTTAGAATCTATTTTTGGTGTAAGCTTGCAGATAATGCCATAGCTACCTGCAGTTTGGCTTTAAAAAAAAAAATCTTTTTCTTGGTCTGAGATGTGGCAAAGTCAAACGACTATTTTTAATTCATTGAAATATGGTTAATCATCCAAAGCTTTGAAGGTATAATATTAAAGTAAAAAAATGCATGTTTAGAAAATAGTAAATGTTATCCCACACACCTCAAAGGTAGACACTAGAATTTCAATTTCTTCTAAATTAGGTACAATATCTCATGTATTTTGATGTTTGCTCCTAAGTCTTGTCTTATTTCATTAAATGTGCTTCCACTCTTGCCAATTACTTTTTCAACCTTGTCAATTGGGCACAAGATTCTAATAATAACATCCTTAGCACGGAGCCCTCTGAAGCATTGATGTGATGGAATGTCGTCATTGCCTCTTGTCATTTTTAAACTATGTTTGTTTATCTTTTTAATTTTTGGATTTAATTATGTTGTTTTTTATTCTTGACAACATTAGGGCATGTATATAATTGACATTATGGAAATATTTCTTACAACCAAGGTGATAAAGGATTTCACAATATGATGTGCAAGGATAGTAACTTTTTCTTCAACCTGCTACTCAAATCCTTAACGGGAAGGCTCCTGAGGGAAACATGGGAATGCCTCATAATATAAAGGAAGTTTAACGCACATGCAAAGAAACTCATTAATATAAAGAAGGGAGTGGATTTCATCTACAATGAAAATTCATCTTGGCATTATCCAGGGTGAAACCTCGTTGGACGTTACCAACTATGATCTCGTCCTCCTCCTCACCATTATTTTGGAAACGTGAAGTAAGACGTGCAGTTATGGGTGGATTCTTCGGGGGAATTGGCACTCTTAACTAAATTCCATACTTTCTTGCGTTGTGGAAAAGCATTTTTTTGTCAGCAGATAGATCATTGTTTTGGGTATTTATTTAGATATGTATTTTTGGATTAAAACATAGAAGGGGAGCAAGGAAGAGATCATTGCATTTAACCGATTTTTTGTATTGTGCCCATTCTGAAATCACAATTTCAAGCAGTTGTTATTACAATTAAATTGAATATGAACTTTAATGAAAATCTAGAGTTGACTGATTCCCCACATTATAGTTTCTCTAATTTAATTTTAATTATGCGGAAATGTGTGGTGACTGCTACAAAGACCAAGGGGGGTCTAACAACAAATTTTAATCCTCTCCATCCATATCCTCGTTCGTATCAACGTCCACGTACGTATGAAATTTTTCATCGTCCAAGTCCTCGTCCTAATCATCGTCTATGTCTATATCAAGTTCCTTGTTTGGATTTTAATAAATGACAATCATTGTTTGACATGTGTATACATTGATATATTTAATACGCTTTCGTATGTTGGGTAGAAAGTGTCATGTTTATTTTTATTATATTATGAGGAAATGAAAAAGCGATAGTTGTATTCCTATCATCATTTTTTACTCATCGACATACAGTGATATTTATTTTAAAGTAACTTTTTTTCTTCCTAATATCGCAGTTTTACTAAGCAAAATATTGCATTTTTATTTAAAAATATATCATCGTATTCAATATTAAATTGGTATGGAGTCAAATTGTGGGCCCTAAAATATAATATGCTTTGATCAGTATCTCATAATCAAAATATTGTCGTATTGTTCTTAAATACATGGAAAAGTGAATTGTTAAATATTAGTAAGTGTCATGTACTTGGTTTATTCTACTTAAAGACATTATAGCGATAAAATACATGTTTAATTATATATAATTAAATGTTATATCATGGGGTTAAACATAATTACGATTTTTATGGATTGTTCGCAAATAAGATTTGTTGATACAAATTTATTTTATTTTGACTATTTCATAAATTTGTAATTTTAAAATTGATTGCAAAAATAATTCTTATTAAAAAAATTTGTGTGTTATTAATGTTTTCATTTATTTGTCAAGGATGAAGGCTTCGTTGTGTTCATCCATATCAACAAAAGGCAGACCACGAGTTTACAAAACAATTTCCTTAATTTTAGAATAGTCGATATTTATTTTGTTTCTCCCCACTATAAATAGGTCCAAGTGTTTATTAGATTTCGATTCCTTTTTCATGTGGGAGAAATAATATTTTTAAAAATATTTGAAAGTAAATATTTATGCCGAAATGCATTTTTTTAGTGAGAAGCTTGCCACCACTCTGACTTTTTGAGAAATTTATGACTTTTTTCATTAATTTTGTTTTTTCCATGAATTATCTTATTTGTGCCATTAAATTATCCATATTATATGAATGTGTACCTTTTTATAAGTATTAATGAAATGAATGTGGTTAAATATTCAATCTTAACCTATATATCTTATTTTATATATTTACGCTGAAAGGCATGCTTACATGTAGAAAGCTTGGGGGATTTTACAACATATTGTAATCGTCGTTGTCCATATTTTAGACCTATTAATGAACCTTACATTGTGATATCATACGTGTTGGTCATCCGTGATGGAACAAATGTTTTGTCTGTCTTTTTGCTTCACTTTTTTTCTATATTTTCATAGCAGTATCTCTTTGGGTGCCCTTACGACCATCAAGCAAGGAGTAATGGTGGTTTGTTTTATAGGAAATGTTGGTCCTTCACATGAAACAACTGGTACAATTACAAATTGGATGTTTAATGTCAGCGGAGACACTATCGATAGGGATTGTGTTGCTGCCTTTAAGTTGGGCAATGACATTATTGTTGTTAAGGTATCGTCTTTCTTCCTTCACAAGGATAATGCTTTCACATGGATATCCCTGGCTACGCTCCTTCACCGATCCAGGGACCCTACATTCTCCAAAAAGAGGGAGTTTGTTTATTGTAGGGTGAAAAATAATTACTCTTAATTGTATCATTAAAGTTATGTTTTGGAAGATAGATTGCACGTTCTTCGCGGTTGATTGTTGAATGCGCCTTACCACTGTGAATTTTGATTTAAAATGTATTAAATGTCGTCCAACCAAAAAGATAAACACTTTAAACGAGGTAATAAAATAATAACAAAACCCTCTTTTCCATTTTTTCTTTTTAAATATTCCATTTCAATCAGTCATGTACGATCAATTTATGGTGTCATACAACTTATGGACAATTTAATGACATTGATTATGTGGCGCCTCCATATGGCTTAAAATTAACGCAATACACCACTATTCATAAAGTCAAACACCTATTCCGCTACTCAATATTAATGTTTATGAGGGGGAACCTTATTTGCATTCTTTATGTCTAAAGAGAAACCATAATCATATATGAGCTTAAAATTGACAACATAATGAACTCTTAATGCAAAGAATTACAGTTTTTAACATGTGTTGACTTTGAGATTGAACAAGAAAATGTAAGTTTGTCTTTCAGCAACATTTCAAGTATTCATTGACAACAACTTTCTCTTTAATATATCTCCACACAATATTGCCATACCCTGCACACCGTATCCCCTTTCTTCATCAAACATTTGACAAAATATGCACATTTTACATATGTTCCTCCTCATAAGAAATTTTTCTTCCTCATAATGGTTCCACCCAATATTGTCCTCTCTTAATTATTTCTCCTCCCTCTAACCCCCTATTTTGCACCCCTCTTCCTCCTTTTATGTCTTGGTCCCTAAAAATCAACCTCGTCTTACACAACCCCTTCAACGTTCACATTGCACATTTCACGTGTGATTGCTAGTTTACACACACACACACACCCACAGATATATATATATATATATATATATATATATATATATATATATATATATATATATATATATATATATTTGTAATATGTCGACATACACTAATCTTTAGTTTCTTATTTTGGATTTTTCACATACCACATTGTTCATAGTAATATAACTATCTTCTCCATTGATCTCCACGTTGTAACAAATAACATCCATCACGAATATATTGGATTGAAAAAGAAATCGAGGATAAAAGGGGTTCCAAACTGTCATGTATGGTTAAGACATTACAATTTCCCATTGACTTCTCTAAGAAAAAAGAAAAAACTTCTAAGTACCACCAAATGAACATCAAAGTAAGGTTAAAGTTTCCATTTGATAAGCAAATAAATGTAAAATTTTAAGGTCAAATATAAAAGTTAATAATTCACTATATTACACTCACCCATGTTACCCTTGTAAAATGTCTACCGACATAAATATAAAACCTCGAACAACTAGATTATTTTATGTTAGTAGTGTATTAATGGCCATCTAGATGACCATACATTTTATCATTGCATCACACTCTATTTGAAGAATACAAAGTTTTTCCTCAATAAATGAGAGGGGCTCACAATCCTTAACAATATTTCAACTTACAATTAGTTTAAGTATCTTAAATATATTTACTTAGTTAAATGGTAGAGTTTGGGAATCATTTTTTCCAAAAAGAATTTTTTGGGCTTTACATATTGGTGCATCTTGATTTGAGGCCATATGTCACTAGTGGGTAATTACCAGAAAAATTCAAGATATGCACCTCAAGACTAATATCTCTTGATGTTTTTCAAGTGCATGTATATAAGATATTTGTACAAGTCCATATGGCATTTATAGAGAATCCAAATGTTGCTTCAAGTAATAAAATCAAAAAATTTAAAACATCACTTGTACTTTTTATCAATGTATCATGATTTGGAGACAAGATTTTTATTTGAGAGTTATAATGGAAAATCTTCTTACTTTTCATATTCTAAAACCACCCCTTATCTAATAGATCCATAGAGGCCAAACTATTCATATTGAGCTCCAACGATATTAATGCAAACACAAAATCTTAAAAATATAATTTAACAATTTGCACAAATCTTGCCTTTAAAATCATGAAACAAAGCCAAAATGAAATACCATTTCATTATTTCCTAAAGTTTTTCAAAATTAATTTGTGTTGAGAAGATAAAGCCCATTCCGTCCTTGCCCAAACCTCAAAATTAAATATTGGTCGATGATCATTTTGCAAATGAATCCTTTTTCACTTCAAGGAAGAGGCATTTGTCTCCAATGCTTGGAGATTTTCGCTTAGACTTTATCCCTTCCATTCAATGGAAAAATCCCAATTGTTATAGACAATTTTTCACTCCTCTACCAAGTTGGTTGCAACATTACAAGTGGCATTGGAATCAACTTGGTGAGAAATTCAAACTTGTATGTGTAACCTTTTCCTTCCAAGAAACTACCTATGACTTATCGAGTTATGTTATTTGAAAGGTGGAGAAAAAAAATTCTTACTAGATCACTAAACCCCATTCCCTAGCCAGGAAGTTATAAGTGTGTTGTAAAGACTACTCATCTCTAGAATTCTTCATATTATGCTCCCTTTAAAGCTTCCTGTGGCAAGTTGGAGTGACTATTCAAATATTTTCTTTAAGCCAACTAAGGGTGTCAAGGGTTTCTATAATGTTGCATGAGATATCTATTGCAAACCTAAAGAGCTAGGTGGACTTGGCCTTCTAGATATCAAACTTTAAGGTATTGCTCTATGAATCAAAAGGATTATTTGTTCCATTAAAGGAGATGAAGCTTGAAATATCTTGCTTCAATATTTCATTTTGCATGACACCCTCTCACTGAAAAAGCCCTAGAAGGACTTGGGTCTCCATTCTCTCTTGCTCACTTAGGTTGTCACATCCTATATTTATGTGTTTATTATTTAATAAACATTTTGTGGACTAGGTAGTGACTACCACATTTGATACAACACATTATACTATTTTTATTTTCTTTGATTAACATCATAAAATATTTTATGAGTAAAATAATTGTTATAAGTGATGATTTGCAGTAGACGATGTTTTGATTCATATTACATTTTCACAATTATATAATATGAATCAAAATATAATCAAAACATCATCTATTGTTAATCAATCACTTATAACAATTATTTTACTTGCAAAATATGTTATAATGCTAATCAAAGAAAATAAAAATAGTATAATGTGTTATATCAAATGTGGTAGTCACTACCTAGTCCACAAAATGTTTATTAAATAATAAACACATAAATATAGGATGTGACAACCTAAGTGAGCAAGAGAAAATGTAGACTTTATGTATGTATGTATGTATGTATGCATGTATGTATGTATATATGTATGTGTTGCTTACCGTTCATTTTAGTTGATTTGATTATTTGAATGAATAATGCACTAGGTAATTTGGTCTACTTATGTGTAGGCGTTCTAGTTTCGAGAAAGGGTATCATTGGCAAGAGGCAAAAGGATGCAAAAAGTGGGTATGGATAGAGATTTTTTATGTGTGATTTAGTACATGAGAAACAATGTCAAACTGTAAGTCGAGGTCATAGATCCCCTTTCATGATTCAACCTTATTTTATATTTTTCGCCTTGTGTGACAAGAGCAATTTCTTCACATTGCGATAAAAAATAGTGTTGTGCGCTCTCACTGCAATGAGACACACAATGTCATATTGCACATTCGTCGAGTGACACATTGTCACTTAACGACAATGAAACATTTTTATTTAAATTGGTGTATTATGTTTTGCATTATATATTCATATAACATTATAGCAAGTATATTTTTAAGCAAAATAAAATATTGAGGGTTTCATTAGAAAGGATGCATGATTAAATCCTTAATGTTATTAGTTTCATGGAGCTCTTACAACTAACTAACAATGCATTATTATAGTTGAGCTAGGATCATTATGCAGTCAAGCTACATTAAATCCAACTCGCATTAAAATTGAACTCATTGCAAACCAACCACATCATTAAATTACTTGTATGACATTGAGCTCATATTACATTACAACCATATTAGATTGCATTATGTCAACTAAGCCAGGCTTGTATCCTATCAAACCACATTGAATTCATAAGGCATGCATAGCTTTACACTAGACACAACTCATCTCCCAACTCAACCGAGTTATCATGTTTATCAAGCTCATTGAGTTAGCCAAGCTCGCTAAGTTACCCAAGCCACACAATATGAAATTCCACTAGAATATAGGAATCAAATATAGGAAAGTTCCAGTCATCCTTCTCTATTCCCAATTCATATATGCGGATGGAAAATGTAGAACTCCATTTTCCCGTGTAAGATTATAAACTTTCATGTATAAGAGACATGAAGCTTTGTATTAGAAAAACATTATAAGTGCATGACTCTATTTCCTTTAATAAACCAAACTTTGTCGCAGAAGAAAAATATTTAAATATTGATTGAAAATTTGTTGGGTTGCTAAGATATTGGACATCCATCAAAGCATAATTGAAATTCATTTGTTATCCGATGTTGTAGTTGTAAGTGCTTTGGTAGATATGTATGCAAAATTTCTGAAGCATACACAAAGTGCGTGAAGTGTTTAACGAAAAATCAGGGCTGAATTAAGGTTTTTAAGCGCCCTAGGTAGTACTCGGAGCGTGCGCCCCCCTTCCCACTCGGGACCAGCGACCCACCTATATGTGCATGTTTTTATGCAATTATGCAAGCTCCAGGCACGGACACCATTCACCAAGTTAATACTCTAGAAACAAATAAAATAGATAATACTCTAGATCGATAGACAGTTTAGAGTAACTGTAAGTATGACTTCAGTCTCTAGACTTCACCGTTGTGACTTCATCATCATGCACTCAATGTATTATGTTCTGATGTTTAGCGAAGCTCAATTTGAATTTCCACAAGTAGATATATAAATTTATAATTTTCCTTTCCCAATACAAAAACTGAAAGCATACAAATTTACAATCGCGATAAATCATAAGGATTCAGTGCACAGTGCACTGTGAGTTTGTGCACACTACATTTGAAAAGATTTAAGAACTAGAACTTAAAAGATAACGGTAACCCGTAATAGTTAACTCATTGTTCACGAATCATTGTTCACAGTGTTGGCAATGACGTTGCAGCATGCATGCACGCAACACACTCGTGAGTCGTGACTGAGGACTCCCTTCAACTTCACTGGGTAGTAATTGTGAGGGTGACCTTGATGACAATAGGCACGTTTACATATTTTAATGTTATTCTACGTTGATGCATCCACCTTTAACCTTCTGGAGGTTTCATTCAAAAAATCGCAACTTCCATCGAGTGTCAAGTTAACAAACGATACAGACATATGCTACCTATTCTTGAAATGTTTGATACCTAAGAACCTTGCCAATAGGGAAATGTTGCTCAACACATTCATTGATGCCAATCAAAAAATCGCAGAACACTTGTGAGCTAAAAGTTGAGGTCAAGTTGGACCATGGGGTGTGTGCTTCCTAATGTAAGTAATAGACGTTGACGATTTTAACAATTGAGATAATATCTTTCAACGACCTTAAAAATCGAGACCTATAATTAATTGGATGTTATACAATGTGTCTAAATTAACTCAATATCAATTTAATTTAGAACACAACTATCAACATAAAAATTATTTTAATAATTGGCGGATAGGCCTTACTAGAGACAAATTTCTTGTGTAACTAAAATTTTGTCGTCATAGTTGTCCTTATTTTTCAAATTGTGATAACTTTTAATACTTTTCATCAGCTACGGCTGAAAATATTGAGTGTGCACATTCTAACTAATTTAATTTAATTTTGTTCTTTGTAAGTAACTGATTGAAAATACTGACACACGTAAATCCAAGCCCTAAGTAAGTAACAAATTTTATTTATATTTGTTTTTTGTCCTTCTACCAAATAAACTAAACGGCTGCGGCAGGCAACGGATGTGGACTTTTTCCCTCCTGCCAAATAAATTAAGTAATGGTTGCTGCAAGTAACGACTACTACAGTTAGATAACTGGCTGCAACCATTATTGTGATATGCCTGCTAAAGTTCAAATTCTTGCAGGAATAACGCTCTTGCCAATCATCTTAGCCGACAAAAATTGTTTAAAAGAAATACCTTTTATTAAAAATAAATCAGGATAAAATTTCAAACGCTTCCTCTTCTGCGGTAGCGCACATAAATATGATTTACGAATCGTGGGAATGTTGTGTGGTGCAGAATCTGTGGGGTGAGAAAATCGGCATCATTTCTTTTGGTAACAACTGTGTGATCTCGATGAAGATTAAATTCTTATAATAAGTAGTGGAGGTTTCTAAGAATGCACTTATTTTTTTGCAGATCCTGAAATAACAAATTTTTGACGCCAATTCCAACAGACGCAAGGATCAATTTTTACAAGATATCAGTGTCTCTAATGAGTATAATGCACCCGAAGATGGTAACAATGGATCCGATGGTGTAATTTTAAAATGTAGCTCAATTATTGCTCTGAAAAAGTACACATCAAATTTATTCAATATATGTATGATCAAATGAGCTTACTGTATAGGGACAATCGATGTTCTAACAGATTTGTATCTGATTTTTGGTCTCAAATTGCAAAGACATACTGCGACCAAAAAAACAGGAAAGGGAGGGTTTAGAAACAATTTATTGTTGAATATATATGTAGAATTTCACCACATATGTATCGTAGAGTAGAAGACCTCGCAAAAGGAAAAATTAGATAAATAACTTGCATAGACATGAAGATTGAATCAAAAATTGATTTATTCTTGTATGATAGGACACCGATACCAGCAAAGGGACCATAACAATATTTTTCTAAAAATGATAAGACCAAAAAAAGCTTTTGAAACATAAATACCTGAAAAAAAAAATCCTCTAAAATCTAATTTAGAACCCAATGTCCAAATCGTTTGGTATAAAATGGTATGGTCTTAAATTTCATTTTGAATTAGTTATGTTTATCAATCGTAAAATTAAGAATAACTCTATTAATTAAATAATTGTATTTTTGAGTAAAATTTAATCATATTTACAGCCACATTCTTCTAAATTTATAGTAATTAAATTTTGAAATAAAATAATAGAAAAATCATCTAAGATTTTTTATTTTAATTGGCTGATATGATTTTATAAGTTTTTTCTTTCTTTTAAATGTTTTCCCCATTTCCTAATTTTTTTTTGTATTTATTTAATATTTTTGTCTTCATCTTCGCCTTTGAAGTGGCAATGTTTAGGGTGGAAGTTCCAAGGTGGAAGAGCAACAATTAACAAATCATTGAATTTATTTGACTATGTATTGGATTCATTTAGTAAAAAAATCTTGTCTAAATCTTTTAATGTCCGAACATATATGATTATGTGATTCTAATGCGCCCCTTTAATCTTGTGTTATTTGTTTGTGTCTAATGTGCTTCCACAATAAATTTGCAAAGAAGTTAGGAAAGACAAGATGAAATGGTGTTTGCTTTTGACATCTTCCTTGGTAGTTAATTTTCATGAATAAAGTTCATCAATTAGCTATTTCGATGTATATGATTAGCCTTTTAAAATAATTTTTTTAAAGTACTTTTGATAGATTTTATTTAATCTAATACATGTTTTATGTGAATTTTCTATGTAAAAAAGCCTACACCATAAAGAGTAAGGAGTGAGGAATTTTTTTATTTATATAAATCTATTAGACATAATTATATATGTGCCTATCGGCCTCTCACAATCACATGTGTATGATGTTACTAGTAATATGTTATTGTAGAATATTATTGTCAATGTCTCATTATATGTTTTTAACTATATGTAGCTAACTTTATTTTGAAAATAAGTTATGATAGCTAAAGTATAATATCAAATTAAAAAAATTACAAACCTTGAAAAAAAGGTTACATACAAATTTAATATATTTTTGTATTATGTTTGTTATTTTTCTCGAAACCCATTCCAGGGTATTTTTGTATTTAGAGGTTTGTATATTTTAGGTTGTATTTTTTCAGCTTAGTATCAAGTGTTTTGCCTTCATTGTGTGTAGATAGCTTACTATTTTTCTCCTATGAGTCAAGGTTTTTTAATTGAAAATGATAATTAATTGAGATTCAACTCTTGATTTGCATTAATGATAGTCATTTGCAAATTAATGACATGATAAGTTCACATACCAAAAAACCTATTAACACACAATAAAACCATGTTCATAAAATTTGTTGTATGGGCTCCAAAGCTCACATTTACAATTATAAAGGAAATTGTTTCACTAAGTTAAGGTTAGGTAAGAAAAAATTATAAAGATCACATACAGCGGAAAATCGCCACCAAAAACAATCTGTAAAAAAAACTAAACCTTATTTCATCATATGATATCTTCCTTAAAATGATTCTACCCTTATTTCCTCATTGATATGTAAAATATTTTAATCGGACCTTTTAGATAAATGTTAAATTATTTTTCGGAATTTGTCACTTGTAACAAAAAACTAATTATAAAACTAAACCACCCCATCAAATTTAGAACATTAAAGTGTCACAAGTACATTGGAAATAACTAACCCTTAGTAAACCATGGAGAGGTCATTCTATCCATTTTCCCCCTTTTTGAGAAATGCATGAGTCCCCTGTGGCTATCATGAAAAAGGCAATCCTTGACATTAATACATTTAATTTTTATCTTTATCATCTCATATTTTTAATGTGTGGAAATTGATTCCTATTTCATGCTACGTGAATATCTCATGAACCACTTCATTACTAACTAACTAAACAAATGTCAAAATCATGTTTTACACTTTTAGACATCATCTCTCATCCAAAAAATATTGCAATGAATGGACCCGTTGTAGTGTATTACTGTTGATGTTGACATGTACACCCATAAGCCTTTGAAGAAAACAATTTTTTTTTTTTTGCTTTCAACCTTTTCAATTAAAAACATGATGATGTATGATGTTCTATGCTTACTCAACAAAGGTTTTCATGCCAAGTAAACATGTTCAAATCCAATGTAAACTAAATGATGAACACAAATGAAAAAAATGGTATATTAACAATAAATTTTGAAACATATTTTAAAGGTTGTATCAAAATTTCCTTTGCATTTTTTATATCGAGTAGAAGTTCTCCGAAAGAAACTTGTATTGAGTCACTTCATTGGTGCTCAGAGTGTTGTGGTCTCATCAGAGTCAAAACAACCTCCCCTAGTTTTATTTTCATGGCCATTAAGAAGGTATCGCATGGGTGAGAACCCCATCGCTACCTCTTCTTACCGGTCTTTAAGCACCACAAGACCGAGATATGCCCTTATGTCAGTCTTGATTCCCTGTTATAAGGTTGCTTCCAAAAGAGAGCAAAACCAAACCTGTAAGTAATTATAATGGCCTCACACATAAATGTTTTTTAGGTCTTTTCTTGACTTTTTGAGCAATGCTGAAAATGGAAAAAGAAAACTTATGACCAGGATAGTAGTGTTGCATCACATTCACCTTCTTTTAAGATATTTGAATCTATCATGTTCATCTTCTAAGGCTTGTTCTTTATCACCCTCTAGTTTATATTCCTTGATATAAGAATATACAAAATTGTTGACATTGGAGATAAAGAACAGCAGGTGTGTTACATTCACAAATGTCACAAGAACCTAAACCATTACCACCTATGTATATTATCAGCTTCTTCATTCATAAGGTAGTTTAAGATGTCTCCTGAGGAATCTTTCCACCTCAGGAAATAATAGGAGTAATCACCTCTTGCCTCTGCACTCCTCACGGGGGGTTCACTTAGTAAAAGTATGGTATAACACGTGCGTTCGAAGGATATTAAAGAATACCCTTAATTCTAGTTTTTACCTCTAATTATTCAATTGATAATACCCCCTCCTGTTATATTATTAGAATGAAAATACACCCTATTTTTTCCATGTACCTTACTTACCCATTTTTTAATTACAATTTTATTTACCCCTTTTTATTTCTACCCTAATAAATTAAACAAAAAATATATCATATTTCTCACTCATTTTTTTTTAATATGCATTTCCTCTAGAAATATAGTTTGAAGCCATTGAAGACCTATTACCAATCACCTTATAAATGTTAAGCTTTAATAATTTATGAATAGTTCTTCAAATAATTAAGATGGTGAAATAATATCACTTGTGTTGAAAAGCATACTCAATCCTAGTTTTCTACCATCCTATTATTTTTTGGTTAAGAATCTCTTAATTGAAATTTCTTTATTAAAAAAGAGATTATAATTTAATTTATGACCACCCTCCTTTTGCAATTTTAAGGTATTTACTTTTATAAACTAGGGTTCAAATGTTTTAGTTTTATATTAAAAGTAAACCTCCCTTTCCTTTGGCCCACCTCTCTAACCTACCCCCAATACCTGATTCAAAATAGTAATAAATTAAACCCTTTCACCCCCTCTTGTCTACCGGTATATTGAATTGAATTTTATTAATTTTAATTACCTCAATATTAACCCACGTGCTAGGATATTGCCTAGCTAATGAACCCCCCGTGCATTCCAAGGGGAATTTAACTCACAGTGACCAAATCATCACTGAGTCATCATTCCCAGTGTTGAGTCACCACTTGACCAAACTAACTGAGACTTCTTCTCAAACCTAATTCGACTTCATTTAGGACCCTCTTACCTTTTCTAACAAGAACTCCACTTCCCTAAACGGACCCAACTTGGAAAACACACCAAATCTGGGAAGATCTATCTATTTTGGGTAAAAAGGACTATTTCACCCTAACTGACATCAATTTATCCTCGGTAGACATTGGTTACCTAACCGCCATCAGTCACTTTAAATACACTTGCACAACTCTTCACCCTGGTTGGTCATTCATTTATTGGAGCATTATTACATTCAAGCTTGAATCTTCAAGCCTCCCTGCATCTAGATGACGAACACACACAACCATAATGCAAGAAAACCAGTCGATTCTCCATCCAAAGCATTGGAATATTCACAAGAGCACACAAGTTACACTGTTGCGGCACTGGACTTAAGCATCTCTTCTCCGATCAACCACCTACCATTTCCACTCACATGATTTACAAAATACAAAGTATTGTGATTTCATCATTTTTGCTTATTCAAAGTGTAGATCTCTTACTTCTTTTTGTATTTTTATTCCTTCCATTACCCGTTTATCACCTTCTTCTCACCAACCCACTATACAACCATCCCAAACCTTTATACCCTTTTCAACCCCCTTGTCAGTATTCATGAGTCTTCCTAATAATATTACAACCCTATCTACACCCCTCCCACTCTCTGTGCAATCACAAAGAGCTTAGAAACATATTTTTAATAAATTCCCACCAATTTCCCCTACTGACGCTGGCTAGCTAACCGTCATAGGTTCCTTTCCTATACCAACATCGGTCACCCGACCGATACCGATCTCTATGGCTAATAATATTCTTAGACTAGCTAGCCTCCCATTCACCCAAACTCAGCCCAGACCTCAACCCACCAACCTCAAACCCTTAGCATACCTCTGAGAGACTTGTCTGACCTAAACAAACCCCGGTTCTAATTATATTTAGTGTTCTATTTGATATTTAGCCTACAATCTAATTTTATTATGTGTATGGGAAACCTAAATCACTATACAATAGGACCTATTTATTTTAGTTTTGTATTTACATTAAATTATTATTAAACAATGAATTGACAACCTTTCTAGGAAGCACCACGCTTCAAAGATCTAGCATAAGGTAGGCAGCCCATTGTCTTGTGTTATTTAATACTCTTTTTGTGGTCTTGCTTTGCATTTACAAGTAGTCCTTCCCAAATAAAAAGGAGCTCTCTACATTTGGCTTGGATAACATCAACAACATGTGAATTCTACCTTCTACCTTCACTTCATAGGTATTCTTCCTCACCTTTACCTCTTTTTTTTTGCTCATACGTATGCAAGTTATTGTTGAAACATTTTGGCACGCCTGGTGGGACCCTCTCTTGGGTTCATTGCATTTTCTTCATATAGGGAAATATTGTGTATGTCTCTTTCTTTCTAAAAAATACACATTTAAACCTTCTCCCTGATAACATTCTCTTCTTATAAATTGATCTAAACAACACTTAACACAATGAAAATCAGTCGTGATCTCTATACCATCTTGGTTTGGGTGCATCATTTGCATTAGGCACCATGGGCGGATATTGAACCATGTTCACCACCTCTAATAATCTCAAAATCATGGATAATGAGTCTATAAGGGGAGTAAATAGTCGTCGTTTGACTAGATTTTGAATAGGCCCTTTGGTAAGTTTTAAAAAAAGACCACTTTGAGCCGTTTGACGTGTTTGAACTCATTTAGAGTTGATGATGATATCACCTATGATGTTCTTGTTTCTGTTAAAAAATGTAGGCTTCTCCGTAGGTTTCGACTCTTGTTTATCCTTTTAAAATGGTTTTATTGTTCCCTTTACTATCAAAACCTTTTTAATTTGCCTTCCTTTCTTGATAAATTCCTCGAATTTAGTAACCCAGTGTATTTATAAGTGGAACCCAATGTCCATAGTCAAATTCGGCATGAAGATACTAACCAATTGTTTCAAAGGAACTATGCAAGGGAACTGACTGGCTAACCCCCACCACCATCACAATAAAATGACGAAGGTTTCATTTGGTCTTTGTTTAGTGTTACACAAATTTAACATGGTTACGTCATTCTCCATATTAAATGAGAAATGACGTACAAATTTCTCTGCTAGTGCGGGCCATGTGACTATTGACCCCATTGGTAAATGAAGGAACCATTCTAGTGTTTCTCGTCCTAAACTACGAGGGAACAAACATATGAGGTAATTGTCGTTATAGACTACTTCTTGGCAAGCCATGTAAAAGTCTTTAATGTGATCACGAGGATCCCTTTTACCTTTATATTTATTAAATTTTGGACAATCAAACTTTTTTGGAAATGGTGTTATAAACATATCACTTTCAAAAGGGTAAGGACATAACTCCTCATATTGATATTTCTTATTATGGTCTATGTTACTTTCCTGAAGGGTCATAAGCATGGTTTTCATTGATTGTAACTCTTGCGTAAAAAGTTACTCTTTCGTAGGAGAAGATGGTCTAAGCACTCAATTTTTCTTGAAAGCTTCATCTTTTGGAGGTTCAATGTAAATTTTACTAACCTTAGTATTAGGTTTCTCTTGACGTGTACCCCTGTTTGTGTTCTTGCTTACAGAAGAAGCCAAGTTTGCTAGTTGTTGGCTAAGGGTTTGTATTTAATTTTATATAGTGAATTCCTCATTTTGAGGGTCCTATTTGTCATCATTTTGAGGAGGAGGTAACTCCTCATGTTTACGCTCTACTCTAACCCTATGGAGGATTTTAAGGGGTGGTTGTCGAGAACCACCTTTTTGTCTTGATGTTTCACCTTCCATGTTGTTACCAAAGGTAGAACATTGTCTTCCTTCAATGCCATCATCCATGGCAGGTCTTTATGTTTCTTCTTCTTTCCTATTTGTATCATGGCTAGGGGCTTCTCGTTCTTGTGGCACTCTGGTACCTAGCTCTAAAACATGTGCACGCACTCGATCTCTATTTCGGAATAGGAAGTCGTCAAAGTGACTGACATCAATGTTGTTGATATCTTGAAATGAATCACTCTCATCTCCACTATGATTAACCAACCTTTCTATTTCCTTTACTTCAGAGAACAGTGGACCTAAATTGTGACCCAAAAAAGGGTTTAACTCTTATTTCTTGGATTCCATTATCGTGATATGGACCGTTATGAATTTTGTTTACACAAGGTTCTGTCTAGTGTAATCAATGATATAGAAAACCTAAGTGTAATGTGTAATTGTTTTTTTTATGGTTTAAAAGTATGTCAATAGATGGACCAAAGAATAATAAATAAATCAATTCTATGAGTTCAATAACACGCAAGGAACACTCGTGCAAGTTTCTAGTAAACCAATCAATCAACAAGAAACTAGACCCTACTCTAATGTTTTTCAAAGATAGAGTGACGTTATATGATCAACACAATTTCAATACTTAAATCAGGTTTGAAATGAACAAGGTGTAAGTATTAACAAGGGGTTAATGTGATCTCCAATCAAAGGATGCTTATAACAAGTCTAGAGACAAACAAGACTCAAAACCCTATAAAAATGGAGTTTACCCATGTAAGCCACTTAAGAATACTACTAAGACAAGTTACCAAAGCTTTGTGGAAAAGCAAGGTATTAGTATCACACTAGTATCAATACAACGAAAACAAAGTAATCAACACTCTTTGAAGATCTAAGTAATGTTTGAAATAGAACCAAGTCAAAGTATGCTAAGGATTTGTTAGGATGTGGGCATCGTAACATCACAATAAAGACACTTAGACGACATTTACTAGAAAGGAGATGTAAGTATCATAATTGTGGTGAGGTAATGTGAACAATGTAACACTTCTAAGGAAGATCAATGATGACTCAAGCCTAGCTACGATGATAATTTGTCTCAACATGGATTTGAGACAATGGGCTTACTAGAATATGCTGACGTGCCACTTAAACTTTCAACACTTGCATTCTGGCATTGCAACCTAGTCATGCAAGTAGACTAGAAAAGTGGTGGACACAATTTATTTCTAGCAGTATCCATGCTTGTTGTTCTATTTTTTCCCAAAATGGACAACAAGATAGCAAAGGTGTAGATCAAGTGAGGATGAAACAAACTAAGCGTAACTTCGGCGGAGTTTCATCTTGTCTTAAGATAAGTGAAAAACTAGGAAAAAGTAACATGTCATAGGTCCCGTGATGAATAAGACACAGTTCTCAACTTAAGTGGACTCTCACCTTGTTCGAATAACAAGGTCTTGAATCGAAACAAGTTATCACTTTGTGATAGCTCTATAAAAAATGATGTCTTGATACGGTAAAGTGGGCTCCAAGATGATATAGCTTCCTATTGATTCTCTCAACTAGGTGTCACAAAATACCTATGTGTGCTCAGTTTGCTAAAGAATTCGCAATGACTAAACCTTGGAGTATCTCGACTTTACTTTATCCCCTTCGACACAATGACCATAAAATGCGTTCAGTTGTGTTTCCACCGGGGTCACAATGGAGATATTCTTGACTCTAAAATCACAAGTGCAAACTATTCAAGTGGGTAAGTGGAGTGCTTCCCGTTTCGTCCACAAGGTTCTCTCTTGCGTGGACTACTTTGGGGTTCCTAGGAGCATCCCTTTTGTTATAGCATAAGGCTTATGCCAAAGGGAGTTTCTCCTAGTTTAAATCAGATGTGTTTACCCTTATCCAAACATGGAAATAAAGTGTTTTGAATATGGTGTGTTTTCTTATGTTTTAGATTAATGAGGTTTTTGTCACACACCGTTTGGAAACCTAAAACAAATGTGTTAGCCTTTGTTTATATCCCAATTATTTCACCAGTGATATGGTCCTTCACACAAATATTAGTAGTTCAAGGCATCATAGAAAGAGGGTTAGGTGTTTCTTTTGATTCTTAAGATCGTCCTAAGAAGCGAATGAAGAGCATACACAACGTAGAACCCAACTAGTTAGTAAATAATGACGAAAGTCTGTAAACCAAAACACACAACTCATTCCTTTTATCCAAATTTTGAGTTCATTCCCTTAACAATCTTTAAATGAAATGTTGTTTTGAAAGCATGAGAAAGGTATTGAACTATTTTTTGATTCCCAAGATCACCTAGAAGGTGCGAGGGAAGAACATACATGATCCAAAACCTATAAGTAAAAAGAATGCAACATTCATCAATTTTGACTAATAAAATTAAACACAAATGAACTCTAAAATACCCTGGAAACCACTGATTCATCTCACGCAAACCCTACAAAGTTTTAGAAAAACCAAGAAAATAAACTTTGTAAATTTTAAGAAATTGTTAAACATTGCATTGTAATGCCTGCACACCTTTTAGGACATATACGCGCACTTAGTGATGAATGCACGCCTCCATAAAAACACAGTCAATATTTTACGTATACATGTCCTGAGAGATGCCTGCGTGGTTGCTACACCCTTAACCTATTTCCTGTATTAGGATATAAGTAGCCGACTTGTGGTTTACCATATCATTTTATTATAGCTGACTTGTGGCAAACATTGAGACTATAAATGAAACTTTCCCTTGCTGTTAAATTTGACGAGCCCTGAGTTAATTGTATTAATCATGAGCATTGTTGTTGATAACAAAACTCCAGATTTGATTATAAAATTTAGCAACAACAATTTGAGATTAGCACATGAAAATAGGGAAAAATCTAGAGACAAATAAAATAGCAAAAATAATTGATAGATTAAAACTTGAGCAATTACATGATGAGAGAGCTTACAATATATAGGAGAATGAACTCCTTAAAACAAGGATTAAACTCCAATATTTAATCCCATAAAATCCTCACATATCTCTCCTATAATCACTCCCAAACCCAACAAGCTCTCACACAACTCCCAAATAGCTACGTGAGTTGTTTATTCAACAAACTCACAACTAATACACATTATCCTATATTATTAATAATCAATTGATTAATAACTCATATTAATAATATTACAAACTTTTATTTTTCTCACACAAATATGATATTAATATATCAATATTAATATCATACTAACACACTAACTTACTAATGTAATATATGAATATTACATTTAACTATTACAAACAATAATGTGAGCACTAATTTCCTAACAATTGTGTCTGCTTTAAGTTGAGGTGTTTTCAGGTAGCTATTCATGTTCCTGTTGCAAACTTATGTTAAGAATTCATCTAAATCACACAAGATCTTATCCTTTTGGTAGCATTGTGGTACTTGCAAATGTGTTTTGAGAAGAGATTTCATGTCATTTTACAACAAATAGTTTTAAATTCATTCGACTTCCATTTTATTGATACAGATTATTTGTTAGCCTATGAGTGTATCTTACGCGTGATAGATCAAGGATTCTTGATGTTTGATTGAGTCTTTATCATTATCTTTTATGTTTAAATTCTCAAAGAATGTTTGAAACAGTGTATCTTTGGGATTCCATGGATGCACATCTTTTGGCTGAAGGTTCATTATTGATTAGTTGAAGTGTTTTCATCATCTCATCTGGCAAATTTTACTACATTTGTTAAGAGTTCCCAAATATTTGGTAGAATCAACTTTATCCTGCATAATTACCCAACCAAATATATGTAAAACAAACAAATCCCACCAGAACTACCCATGTTTTCCTTCTTAAAGCCAAAATATGCATAAGCAAGCTAGTTCCATTGTTGTATTTAGTAGTTTGAGCCTTGTTTTAGGAGACATTTGCATTGTCTAGAGTGATAACTCATTAGAGTTAGAATTTGTTGAATTGACCATGTCTTCCCAAGGTTGTTTCTCATTTTCCTTATAAAGGAGTGTCCAATACTGCTTATATATTCATTTCCATTACAAATATAGAATACAAAATAGATCCTCTCACCCTGGCTAAGGGTAGAGCCTTCAGTAGGAGGGTAGGTCATACCCTCAGCACAGTGCTATCCAACTCCTCCAAGCTTGAGTGACTAAGAGATGATGAAATCCTTCCCCGAATGCAAAATGACTTAAATCTTGATCCATCATTCTCCAGGCACCGTGCTCAGCCTATTGATGTTTCTCGACTACAAAAGGAGGACCGATTTTGGTACCAACACATCCTATGAATCCATGGTCTACCAAGGATCATATTATAGTTGGTTACCCCATCTATAATAGAAAACTCGATGAATACAGTCTTATGTCCTAGAGAGATCGGGAGAACTATGGTCCCAAAGGAAGTATCCTTGAGGCTATCATAGCCTCTTAGCATGTTTCAAGTTGAAGATCAATTCGTTTCTACATAACCTAGATTTTGTAAGAAAGAGAAGGGGACCATATTAACCGCAACCCTGTCATCTATCATATCCCTCTTAACGCAATTGTTATAAATCCACACTTGTAAATAAAACACATGTTCACCTCTCCTCACTAACTCAGTGTCTATGGGCATCTTGTTAATATTGAAAAAAACCCAGTGTCCCTCTCATCATGTTGGCCTAGAGGATAAACATCGAAGTCGATATGATTGATTTGGGCCTCTTGACATGGAGTAACGTGAATTAAGTGGCTAAGACTAAAAATTTATAGCAAATAAGATCAATGCGCTGAGGATTTCTTCAACAAAACCAATAAGGAGATGTTGTAGAAATTACTTTGATCTAATACAAAGAATCCATGAAATAGCTACAGACAATAATTGAAATCAACAACTCTATATTATATTTTTATTATTACATTCACTATTTCATTACACTCCATTATATAGGAGATGTAAAATAACAATCCTTACAACAACATTTGTCTTCATATACAACCATACACCCATATGGTTTCAACCTTTCACCAATATAATAATAAAACAATACTAATTGTTTTATTATTCTAACTTACTAACTTACCACATACTAACCACATTTTACATTTACTATTTACATTTACATAGTAAATGTACTTTCACTAATTTACCCTAATAATAATTACACATGTAATTATTATTCACCCGTACATACAAATGGAGCGCTAAGATATATTTCCTAACATATGTGAGATAATGTTTTGATTAGGTTTGTAATAAAATCATAGGCCCCCACTGGTTTAGGAACTACAATTGTATCATCTTGCACTGAAGGGTAAACGGGGAGAGGTTGCGACGTGTGGTCATGAGTGCGGGTGGCGACATGGATTTCTAGTTCAGTCTCCAACTCAACCATGCCCACAATCTTAGTCTAGTTTCATTATTCCAAAAGAGGAGCAACTCATGGGTCAATATACGTGATGGATTCATGATCGTTGGTTCCTATAGAAATACCCTTTCTTGATCCCTAATGATTAACTTTTTAAATTTTAGGGTGCTTTGGGAAAGGATCCATATAGATGCCAAGATTAGCATTCTGTGGTGAAACAAGTCCCATGTGATTATTTTAAAGAGTTCCCGTGGGATTGGCTAAGAACATCTTAATGAAGAGGTTCCTCTAATCCTCTGGAACACATTATATGAACTTGTTACAGTCCCTACGAGTCCTAGCATCACGACCTATAACTCTATGGAAACCACAATACAAGTTAGGATAATAATCTGTAGATCTCTTATTCTAATTTTGTTGTGGTCTGTAGTTCCTGTTGTTTATTTTGATTCTGGTTGTTGTAGTTATAGTTTGGAGGCCTTTGACCTTGGTTCAGGAATTGATTCAGGTATGGACTAGGGCCCCGGGCCTGAACTTGCTAAACGAGAGGACGAATAAAGTCAACTACATTAATAAGAGGAGTAAGGTTATTGTTCCTTTGGTTGTTTGCATTAGCATTATTGTTATTTACATTTTTGGTGTTTGGAACATTGGGTTTCTTGGGATTATCAGTCATGCCATCCATTGTGGCACCACAATTTCGATTGCAGACCTTGGGTCCTTGATTGTTGTTCGAACCATTTTGATAGTTAGAATTATTCTGAGCGGGAGTGATTAACTTCTCGTTTGGGCCATAAGTCTTGCACCCAATGTCTATCACATCTTGGTCAATACGAAGGGCACCCTCTAAGACTTCTTCGTAGCTTTGAAGAGGAAACTTTTTGACTTCTTCCTTGGTTTCTCGGTTAAGAGAATGAAGCAATAAATCACAAAGCCTCATCAGGTCCATGTTGGGAGCATTAGCAGAAGAATATAGGAATTTTTGCCACCATTAAATGAAATGGGTAGCGGAATCATTGTGTTCTTGTTTAATATGCATGAATTATCTAATCCTTGTTCTCAACAACTTGTTCATGTCGAAAGCCTTAATGAACTCGCATACAAGTTGCTTAAAGGAATGGATTGAGGCTTCTAGGATTCTGAAATACTAGTCGAGAGAAATCCCCTCAAGAGTCTTAGGAAATATTTTTGTGGCAACTACATCCCAAGGGAGTAGTTCTCTGATGGTAGTGGCATATGCCTTAATATCCAGGCATTTGGGTCTCCCTCCCCCTTAAACTTAGGGAGGTCTGGAAATTGCCGCAGGAGCATAACAAATTGTAGAGTGAAATCTACAGGCTCTTTTAGGTACTCGAAGTATCTTCCCACTGCATTTGATTCAACCATTGACTATTCGTGATGGGGAAGTTAGTGTACTTGTGTTTTAAAGAAATTTTATAATGCCGAAATTACAGTATATTATGAATGTAACATTACAAGTACAATATGATGATTTGTTTTCATTATGATTGTGTTTTTAAGACGTTGTTTAATCGTTGTTTAACAACAATATAGTCATTATGAATTGATGTTTTAAAGTGATAATGCTACCATTTTGTGTTATCTTCATAATCTAATAATTATATAATGAAACAATAAGATAAACAAGAAATATGAAAGCGTACTTACAGGAATTAAGTATTCACGATGTACTTGTTCATAAATAAACTAAATTGTAAATGTTAGTGTATAAACATAAAACAATAGTAAAACACCCTACGAAATTTTTATAATAGCAACATACACTTTTTAGATTGAGTCATATCGTCATAATATCATACCTGATTCCATTTTCATTCAATGTGAAAGAAGTTACAATGATATGGAACATATTACGAAGGTGCATCGAGAACGCACGTAATAGTGTAGTTGTACATATCTGACTTAAGCAAACTGAATTGTATAAATTTTTATTATTAAGCATTAATAATATTTAAATAATGCTATTAAATGGATTAAGTCTTATACTTGACTAAACATAATCAATTATCGTAGATCGATATAGTTGGTTCTACACAAATGTTCTCTACATTGAGGCATTCTAACAATAAAGTAACATGCACCCAATATTGTTTTATATGTTTACATAGATATCTAAATTAAAGCATCTTAACAATAAAGTAGCTTATACCTAAAGTTTTGTATGTCTACATAAATATACTTTAAATTGAAGTATTTTTAACAGTTAGGCAACATGTACCTAGAGTTATTCTGTGTGTCTACACAAATCACCTCTAAACATTTACATCATAATAATAAATCTACCCAAATTTCAATATTCTCCTATATGTCTACAAAAATATTCTCTAAATTAAGGCTCTTAAGAGTAAATATGGCTGATGGCCATAACATATGAATAGTATATATAGGGGTTAGTAAGTAGTAGTTGAGCATCATTAGAGCATTTGAGTCTTATTTTATGGTTTGGAGGTTGCCCCCTCGAAGTGGATAAGCTATTATACTTGCATATTGATATCATTTATCTTAAATCTTGTGTTCTTTGGTGCTCTATTTATGCTAATAATCAGAATTATTCAAGTATTTTCATTACAAGTGGTATCAGAGTTGCGATCTGGGCCAAAATTAGGGTAAAAACCCTAAAAAAAAATTCCACTATATCTTGTGAACCTGAGCGAGTATATTGGAGATTTTTTACCAAAGCTCCGAATAAGTCCAAGTAAGGTTCCATGAAAAATTTAGACTTTTTAGATTTATTTTATAAAATTTATTGCAAATTTATGATTTTTCATAAAACCGCTTCATAGGATTCAAATTATGAAATTTTTCAAATTTCTTTACATTTTCAGAAAGAGGATAAAAAATTAACTAGAGTTTGTTCTTTGAGTTTTTTTATATTTTTCCAAAATCTTATCGAACTCCCAAACCCTAAAATTTGACCTTGATCCTTAAATCCTCCTATTTTGGGCATCATGGCAGGGCCTTCCACAAGAGGAAAAAAGAATCCCATCACTCCAGGTAAAACACCAAAAAAGGATGAGATAATAGTTGGGGAGTTAGAGTCAGAAGAGGTAACTATAGATTCCTTCGGGTTAGGGTTTACTGCGATGGACCATAAGGTAAGCCAACTTGAGTTTAACCTGTGAGACCTCGAGTCTAGGGTGGCCAGAAAAGACAATGTGGAAAGGATTGGAAAACGATTTGAGGATTTATTGCAAAAATTCAGTACACATATAATGGGTAATCATACTTCTATCAAACAAGGTGGATCTTCAGGTCAAAATAATAGACAAATGTGTCAGGGTGAATCTTCGAGCATGACCAATCTAAATACAAACACTCTACAGGCCCGTAATATGTTTCTGAAAGTGGAGATCTGTAAGTTTGATGTAAAGGATCCAATCAATTAGATTAACCAGATGGAGAATTTCTTTGATTTACATCAGATTCCATCAGGATAAAAGGTGATCATGGATACTTTGTATCTCGAACCTGACCTATTTGTCTGGTATCGATGGTTGTGTGCTCAAAGGCAAAAGAGTGGTCTCAATGTTACATGGACAATCTTCACCGAATATTTGTAATTAAACTATAGTTCTAGTGTGTTAGAAAATTAATTCAGCTAATTAGCAAATTTAAGACATACAAGACCCATTAAGGACTACATTCATCAATTCCAAAACCTTTCTTTACGGGTGGAAAATATTACTGAGGAGAATCTGAATGACCTATTTCTTTGGGGTCTTAAGGATCACATTGAGCATGAGGTGTGTATGTTTAATCCTCATAAGTTTTCTCACTCCATGATTATTGCATGAAGGGCAGAGGAAAAGTTTGTTTCAAGCAAGAGATAAAATTTCACTAATATCAGAGATCTCAATACCTTGTCTCCAACACTCCCTCGGCCAATTAGATTGACACCTCAACAAATTGAAAAAGAGAGATCAAAAGAGTTATGTTTTAAATGTGACAGTAAATATGGACCAAGACATAAATGTGTTAAAAATATGTTGTTCTACATTGATGGGCCTCGTGAAGATGAAGAGAAGGACAAAGATGTCGAGTCAAAGGTCATGGTCGAGCCAGAGGAGGAATCAGGAGATCCCCAGTCAATGATCTCATGCCATGCAATTTCAGGCATTAACATCCCCCAAACCCTCAAGGTGGTTGGATTCTTAAAAAAATAGAGGGTCACGATGTTGATTGACTCATGAATTACTCACAACTTCATCAATCATAATTTAGCAGTGCGCTTGAAATGTTTTATTTATCCAGCTCCTGAATGTCAAGTAATGATTGTTAATGGAGGTATTGTTACTTGTTCCAGAAAATGTCATAACATTAAGCTTGTCATGGGATATTACACATTAAATAGCCCCATGTATTCCATTTTAATGGGAGGAGTAGAAATTGTGTTAAGAGTTCAATGGCTTACCACCTTGGGAACCATTGTGATGAACTTTCAAGAATTGTTCATGCGCTTTCAGTCTGAAGGAAATATTTTTGAGCTAAGAGGATTAAGAGCAAAGTATCCACAGATAGTGAGCTCTCATCAGATGCACAGAATGCTAAAAAAGCGTGCAGAAGGATTCGTGGCAAAACTATTTTCATTAGAGGTGCATCATTTTAAGGACATTATACCATCATATAATGCAAACAGTTTTGGATGCAAACTTTGTTGTGTTTGAAAATATGTGAAAGGGTTTACCTCTAAAGAGAGATCATGATCATGTTATTCAATTAGTATGAGGGAGCCAACCTCCTAACATCATACCTTATATATACCCATATGTGCAAAAGAGTGAGATCGAGAAGATTATATAAGAAATGTTGGAAGCATGAATCATTCTTCATACTCAGGGTGCTTATTCTTCTCTAGTAGTGATGGTGCGTATGAAGATGACATGTGGCACATGTTTCCTAATTATAGGGAACTTAATAAGTACACAGTCAAAGATAATTTTCCTATTCCTGTAATTGATAATTTACTTGATGATTTTTATGGTGTTGTTTACTTTACAAAGCTTGATCTTCGTTCGGGATACCACCAAATCATAATAAAGGATGAGGATGTTCATAAAAATGCTTTTCAGACACTTGAAGGCCATTATGAATTCTTGGTAATGCCTTTTGGACTCACAAATGCACCTTCTACATTTCAAATTTTGATAAATTCTATTTTTAATCTATTCATGCAGAAGTTTGTTTCAATGTTCTTTGATGATATATTAATGTATAGCAAAACATGAGAGGAACATTTGCATCATGTAAATAACTGTTCTTTTGGAGTCAAGGAGGTTGAATATTTGGGCCACGTTGTCTCTCATGAAGGTGTTAAAGTGGATCCTAATAAAATCAAAGCCACGATGGAGTGGAAGCTTCCAAAAACCCTAAAGAATTTATGAGGATTTTTGGGGCTTACAGGTTATTATCGGATATTCGTAAGGAATTATGGAAGAATAACAACACCTCTCACAATTTTATTAAAGAAGGACTCTTTCCATTGGAATGAGTACACTACTAAATCATTTGAGTAGTTAAAGGAGGCCATGTGCACCACTCCCATCTTAGCTACTCCAGATTTTTCCAAAACATTCATTGTTCAATGTGATGCATCAGGGTCTAGTATGGAGGTATTTCTCATACAAGAAGGCCATCTTATTGCCTTTTTTATCCATAAATTCAAATGTAAGAATTTTTCAAAGCCAACTTATGAGAAGGAAATACTAACCATACTTCATGCAGTAAAGCAATGGAGACCATATCTCATAGGAAGACACTTTAAAGTGAAGACAGATCATGATAGTCTGAAATATTTCTTGGAGAAACATTTATCATCTTAAGAACAACAAAATTGGGTTTCAAAGATGTTGTGATATGATTTTGATATTATCTACAAGAAAGGGAAAGAGAATGTAGTTGCGGATGCTCTTTCTTGGAAAGATGAATCAGCTGCAGCATTTTTATGTGTCATATCCATCTTACAAGAAGATTGGGGAGAAGAGGCAAGGTCCGAATGGCGAAATTACCCAACTACACAAAACCTCATTCATAATCTCTAGAATGATCGAAGCATGTCTGAACAATTTGTATTGAAAGGGGATGCTTTATGGTATAAAGATGGATTGTACCTATGTAAGAACTCTACTCTTAAAAATAGGGTTCTATTTGAGCTTCACGCTTCTCCAGTATGAGGGAACTCTATATTCTTGAAGACTTATCATCGTATCAAACAAGATTTCTTCTGAGAAGGGCTTAAAGGGGATGTCCAATTTTTTTTGGTAGAATGCATGGTTTTTCAACAAAATAAGGCTGAAATAGTTCGGTCCCTAGGTCTTCTACAACCTCTATCTATTCCTAGCCAGCAGTGGGAAGAGGTTTTCATGTACTTCATCACAGGTTGCTTAAATATGAAGGGGAAAATGTCGTCATGGTTGTGGTGGATAGACTCACCAAATATGCTCATTTTTGTGCCTTGTCACACCCATTTTCTGCCAGCATAGCAGTGACAACCTTCATGGACATAGTTCAAAAGCTACAAGGGACCTTGAAGATTACAGTAAGTGATCGGGACCCTATCTTTACTAGTAATTTTTGAATTGATTTAATATGAAGAAAATCAATATAAAGCATTTGAAAGAGGGACTTAATGAGCTCGTAGCGCTACCTATCATGTCACATTCTCATTAACTCTGCAAACATAAGTTGTAATTAATTTCAAAAAGTGAACAACTATTGGTACTTTTGTCAACAACCTATGGTGAAACAGAGATGTACATGTTTTGGTACCCGCTCGGTTATAGGGTCCTCTCCCCTAGATGTGTAGTAAAATTGATCTTCCTTTGTAGTAGGAACACTTCATCCAAAATTGTAATGAAATATAATAGATATTTCTATGGGTATGACCGGTATCACTTTATTATTATCATGATTCATTGATGAGGAATAATTCTTTGAAGTTAGTAGCAGTAGAAGTACACATGCAACATTAACAAGGTAGGTCCTCAATGTAATGTCAAGTACCCAATTCTTATCTCTTTCAGTTACATAATTAATATGACAATAGGTGCAAGCATGCTGATCCACATTTCTTTAAATGCTTGAATGTTGATCTAAATGCTTGTGAATCTGCAGTGACTGGAGATATTTGGTGTGTTCACTTATCACTATAAGCTTATCTCTATGTCATTTTATTGTCAACTAACATGCACTTAGAACGGACCTGTGAATTTATAGTATTATGGCCCCCATAAAAAATTATAGTACATACCTATTTGTGTGCATGTTCAACATACAACAGGCATGAACAACCACAGACAACCAAAATGGCGATAGACCCATGAATGTTTCTTTGGGTGAACAGAAAGTAATTGGTTAGAGGATATCTGCCCACACAACATAAGGGGATTGAAATTGTAATGGTACGGTTATGGGGAATAAGTCATCTGTAGTGAACTTGATATGCATCCTTTAGGGGAACTATGAACTAAAATATTGTCGACAGGTTATGGGGAACTGACAACCATACTTTCACGGTTATGGAGAAAACCCATAAAACCAATGAAAATGCAACAAGGAAAGAGAAAAGTACAAACATGTAGTAGGACCCAGTAGCTTCTCAACATTGAGAACACATAGAAGAATAGAAGGAAAAAAATGTGTACAAAATGACCGAAAACTAAGGATCATACACCAATAGAGTAGCCTATGCTTGACCAAAAATCGATAAACACCTATGTACACTATTTACAATGTAAATTGTATAACAAATAGCTACTCTCGTACCAAACTTAGGTGCCTTCATAATGCCCCACTTTGGTAACTTGTGTATGTAGCATACACATCAAAGTAAAATAAACATAGTGGATATAAGTTATAGTTCTTTCCATTGATATATGGTAGTGACTAGATCCTTAATATCTGAGATTCTGTCCTAAGTTAATAATGGAATAATAATGAACTAAAATTCAAAAGGAAAGACTACTTATTTCCTTTATCTTATGGCTTGATCTACATACATAGACTGGTTCTATGGATTTTTATTCCTTGCCTGAACTAAGCATAGGCCCGTGCTCATTGAGTTCCCTAATAATATATGATATTGTTTCTCAATCCTGTTTACAAAGGTTTATGCGAAAAATATTCTTGCGAAGTGGATAATAATCTTAATAATCAATCATCTATGATTAGCATATTGAAATCTAGGCTTGAGTAAGAATTGGTTATGAATACACATGGTTTGTGTTGAAAGTAGGATGATGAGAAGCCGATTTGTGGAAATTACCACAGTCATTTGATCTTATGTTAAAACCTCCATGTATACATCTTCTCAGTACAATTAGTTAGGTCGACCTGGGTGAAAAACAAAACAATATAAATAGTATATGATAATGATTGAGTAGGTAGGGGTTAAGCATCATTAGAGTCATTTGAATCTTATTCCCATAGTTTGGAAGTTGCCACCTTCAAGTGGATAAGATGGTATACTAACACATTGTGATCAATTATCATGGGGTCAATTTTCATTGAATATCTTTGGTACTCTATGTCTGGTATATAATCAGGGGTAGTGGTGTAAAGTATTTTCATTACACCTCCTCCATGAGAGTGTAGTTGGTAAATCCTGTAAAATGACAACACATCCATGTTTGGATATTTTTACCAAGTCAATCCATCTAATGTCATATCTAGGTGATGGGAATACTTCATCACATCATCTACATCATGCTAATCAAGGGTCATCAACCTACAATTGTTTCTCATGTGATGGGGACTAACATCTGAATACCACAATCAATCAATCAAGAGCAAACCCAACATCATTAAAGGAGGAGCCTAGCAGTTTGGAGATAAAATATGTGGCATTTGAATGCTCTCCTCTTTTCGAGATGTGGGATTGAACTATGTGAGATCATATATCTCAAAAGAAATGGATTAGGGAAGCAAGTTTGCATTTTGTATCAGATAGGAACTCACTAATGTTAGTGACATGGACACTAGCATCCTATCTACTAAGATGTCATCGCGTTGAAGTTCTCTATGTTGTGCAAGTAAGAAAGTTTCGCTTGCGATGGAACCCATGTATTCGTATCCACTATAAAAATCGTTGTAAAGTGTAGCCTATAAACCCTCTCATTGTGGGAAATATATATAAGAAATGTAAACATGGGAGTAATCATGGTGCAGGATTCAAGTGAGGTCGGTCAAGAGTATGATATCAAAAAGGTGATTCATGCCCAACAAGTGGGTGATAGACATATCAGACCTTGTAAGCACATTAGATAAATCATTTTCCCCCATATATGCAAGATATAATCAATTCAAGAACATAAGTATCATTATTGATTTTTCTCCAAATATGTAGTTAAAATGTGGATAGTTTACATCTACTGAAGAATCAAACGAGGTGCAACCTAGTCCCCCAAGACATCCAGTATTATAGTCTCTAGGGGACATAATATGCACCAGTATGGGAAAAGTATAAGTAATATATCAGAGAGAATGCATACTGTATCATCCTTTGGGCAACATATAAACAGGTGCACTCCCACACAGTATAAGTCCTATAACCCCTAGTAAATGTATGAACATGGACCACCCAAGTAATGGAGGAAATGCTTCATCAATGCAAAACTAGGAGTGATACAAATCATAGCAACTCTAAAATCCTCATTTCAATGACATATAATAATAATTTTGAAACTAAATAAGGTTTGCTTGGTTCACCTTAGTATATTCTACTCATTTTATAAAAAAATCCTTACTGGTATATCCTATTGACTTTATTACAATGGAAATGGCCCTGTCACTTACATGATATGTCAATTGGGGCGATGCCGCAATAAAACCTATCTATCACACCTCGAATGAGAATTGTTGAACGAGTCTTCTACACTTGCCTATATCTACTTCGCTTATACTACCCATAGTATATATATATATATATATCGTGCATATATATAATCATTTTCAATTAATTTGTAGTAAACCATCAGTAATTGAGTTTTCTAAAAGCAGTAAACACTGACACCTCCTTCGAGTAATTTTCTCAATTCATAACTTGAACTATTTTCACTTGGGATAACCGTTTCATGTTGATATCATTTATTTCTGACTAATGAGGAAAACTTAAACATACTTTGAATCCATGTGATCTGTAAACCTGGCCAGATATTAAAAATAACATCTTGACCACATGAGTTGCACCTTATAGGTAGAAGTTATTCTTTTACCGAATTAACTGCCTCATAAATTAATAACATATCAATGTTTAAATAATGTTTAATCGCTTGGAGATAAGAATTTGGAGAGCTGCAAATTTATTTTGATATTGGAGTTCGACAAAATACCTATTCTTTTACCGCCAAGTTCTACAAACTGAGCCAAACCAGTCCATATATTTGAATGCTGATCACTCCTCCCAATACAACTCCTAAAATTCTGCATAAATTTCTCATGTTTGTGTGATTTGTCTCCTACCAAAAAGCTTGGTGCAAGTTGATCCTATTGAATCTGAAGTATGGTACTTGGATAAGCTCCATGCTCTCGAATCAAATTCGTCAATAGGTTTGTACACTTTTTAACAGATGACCTCCACTTTCACTACCACTGCATAAATGTATACCTCTACAAACGGTGCTAGGTCTCCTAGAATTTTGATGTTGATCAATAACGCTCATCTTCCACTCTATTACACAACCCTCCAGCCTCTACGCAGAGTTTCATAAGATTTTTAAACATAAAGTGTCTGGTGCTTGACTCAATGATCTTCAAGCTACTATGTTACACTATAAGGGCATACCATGTTGAGTTGTGAAGCTCAATTACTTTCAATTTAGCATGCAATATGGAACTTGCTAGAAAATACAGTAACCAATCATTGGTTAAGGAGAACTAGCATCGGTCATTGGTCAAGACCAGCATCGGTAAAGCAAGTAAGGAACCGGCACGGTTAGGTCAAAACCGACGTCAGATTACCTGTGCGGGAGTGTTTTAATTAACTCTCAGGAATTATATCTATTTTTAGCATTAAAACAAATCTATTGATTGCAATTGCATGGCTAAGTTCTCTAAGTTTATAAACGACTATATAAGCATAAAAGTTAGGGTTTAGAAGTAAGATGAATTAACAAGAATTAGAAAGAACTTGAAAAAGGTTGTGAGTGAGAGAGAATTCTTGGTGGAAGAAGCAAAAGCTTGAAGGAAAGAAAGTACTGAACATCTGAGAGGTGTGGAAGATTGTAAATATTCATTCTATATCTTGTCAAAGCTTTGGATAATAGATTGGCTTGTTTCTTGGTGGACGTAGCCCACACTGGGTGAACCACATTAAATCTGGTGTTGATTTATGTCTCTTGTTTTGTATATTTCTTCTGGTAGAATATCCACTTTTCATTTGCATGTATGCTTAGATCTGATATATTGTCTATACAACCTGGTGTGCTAACCCCAACAACTGGTATCAGAGCTTTGTTTGAGGGTTTTGTGTGTTGACATATTTACTCACAGAGGGTTTTTTGATTGAGTGGGAGCTACAGCAATGGAAGAAGAAAACAAATACAAGGTAGAGAAATTTGACGGCCGAAATTATCAATTATGGAAGATGCAGATTGAGGATTATCTGTATCAAAGAGATTTGTATTTACCATTGGATGAGAAGTCTAGACCTACGAAGATGACTGATGAAGAATGGAATATTCTTGATAGAAAGGCTTTGGGATCTATAAGATTGATCCTGACAGTATATGTGGCTTCCAATATTACAGAAGTGACTTCTACGGTAGGGTTAATGAAATCTCTTGCTAATTTATATGAAAAACCTAGTGCTTCAAATAAATTTTATTTGATGAAGAAACTATTTAGTTCTAAGATGCATGAAGGTGGATCTACGTCTAGTCATTTGAATGATTTCCGATCTATTGTAAATCAGTTAAAATCGGTTGCATATACCATTTGATGATGAAGTAAAAGCACTTTTATTCTTATGTTCTTTGCCTGATAGTTGGGACAACTTGGTAATGGATGTTAGTAATACAACATCTGCTAATAATATTTTGAAGTTTGATGATGTGGTTAGTATAATCTTGAATGAAGAAATTCATAGAAAGAGTACAGAGGAAACATCATCTAGGAAATGCTTTGAATGTAGAAAGTAGGGGTAGGCAGAAGGAGAGATCCAAGAGTAAAAATAATGAGAAATCAAAGTCAAGGGATAGCAGATCTAAATCCAGAAGTAAGGGAATTACTTGTTGGAAATGTGGAAAGAAAGGACATGCAAAGAAAGATTGTTCGTCAAAGGAAAAAGAGAACCAACAACCAGACAAAGGTAAAGAAGCAAATCTTGCTGCATCAGAGGTAATGCAAGATGCTCTTATTCTTTCTTTAGATAGTAGAATTGAATCATGGGTTTTAGATTCAGGAGCTTCTTTCCATGCAACCCTAATAAGGGTTATTTCAGAAATTATGTCCAAGGTAATTTTGGGCATGTTTATTTGGGTGATGATGAACCTTGCAGTATTACTGGTAAAGGGGAAGTTCATCTAAAATTGCAGAATGGAAATACATGGGTATTGAAAGATGTGAGGCATGTGCCAAGCCTCAAGAGGAATCTTATTTTTGTAGGGCAAACTAGGTGAAGTCTGGTTGCATGGTTACTTTTATAAGAGACTCTTGGAAAGTCACCAAGGGTTCTTTTTGTTGTGGCAAGAGGTAAGAAGGTAGGAACATTATATTTATCTACTTGTGTTACTGATTCCTTTTCTGCATTATCTACTTCACATTTAGATGCATGCATGTGGCATAATTGGTTGGGCCATATGAGTCAAAAAGGAATGTAGATCTTAAAGGCTAAGGGTAAGTTATTAGATTTGAAAGATTTAGATCTTGATTTTTGTGAGCATTGTCTCTTTGGAAAGCAAAAGAGAGTGAGATTTCTCAAAGTTGGGGCAACTAAGAAGGAGCATAAATTGGAGCTTGTACACTTAGATGTGTGGGGACCAGCTCAAGTAGCTTCTCATGGAGGATCCCAGTATTATGTTACTTTCATTGATGATGCTACAAGAAAGGTATGGGTTTATTGTATTAAATGTAAATCTGATGTTTTTGAGACTTTTAAAATATGGAAAACCCTTGTTGAGAATGAATCAAATTCTAAGTTAAAGTGCCTTAGATCTGACAATGGTGGTGAATATTGTAGCAAGGCTTTCAATGATTATTGTTCAGTGAATGGATATGTAGAGAAAGAACGGTTCTAAGAACACCACAGGAGAATGGTGTTGTAGAAAGAATGAACAGGACAATCATGGAACATGCTAGAAGTATGAGGATACCTTCTAGATTTCCCTTGTAATTTTTGGGCAAAAGCATTTGATACAACGGTTTATTTGATTAACCGTGGCCCTTCAAGTTCACTAGATGGAGGAATACCAGAGGAAGCTTGCACCAGAAAAGATGTAGATCTTTATTTTCTTAAAGTTTTTGGTTCAGAAGCTTTTGTGCATGTTGATAAGGAACCTAGAAAAAACTTGGATGCTACATCCAAGAGGTGCACATCCATTGACTAAGGAGCTGGTGATTTCTGTCGACACCTAAAACCGACCTGTCTCACGACCACTTGTGACTCGCAAGCCATTTCGCAACCTAATCTCATTACCTAGAAAAGTAGGGAAGGTGGGCTGTTAATTACCTTGTAATTGATAATAGCCTACTTTTTCCTTACCCGCCATGTCACTTTGCCTACCTCATCATGACCTAGCCGTAACGGTAAACTAACGTAACTAAGACCCATGACTTGGTCTAGACTCACATCCATAACTAATGGCCTCCTTACTCAAACCAAAAACAAAGGATCGGAATTCTAGCCATTTTTGGATCAAGCCCGAAAAGGATCTCTCGGGGAGATCAAGCAGGGAAGAGCATCAGGAGCGATTTTCGTAGAAATACCCTGACTCTTTACTTGACTGATGCCGGTTCCTACTCGACCGCCGTCGAAGTTACGACAACCGCCATCGAGTTAGCAGTAAATGGGCTCCCCAGAGCAAGCCCACGGACTCGCAATTTCATTTTAGATACCAGTAAAAGGATTTCTGTGATACAACAGAGAGCATTGCGATCGAGGGAACTGTGTGCCAGACCATCACTTGACAGAGCAGAGACGAGTAAAGAAACCAGAAGTGTTTGCCATCAAGGAGCTCTTGGACTTGCATCTCCGTGAATAATCAGTAAGCTCACTTCTTGCATGTACTCTTGTAATAACATTTCTTCGATGTTTCTTGAATCATAAGTCCTCACTAAATCCGTTTCTTAGATCCACTACCCAACGTGTCATTGCATCTAACTGTCATTCATCTCAGATCCTCATCACCCTATTTCCTAATATTATCCTATATACAGCCAGCTATTAAATAACACCAACTGTACCAAATAACACCGTACCACCCCACAAAACAACTAACGGTTCAGATCCTAGACTCTACCGATATCGGTCATCAATAACCGCCATCGGTTATCAGTAACCACCATCGGTTCCTACTGAACAAATAACCAGATAACCAGCCTTTCCCCCTACCCAGTTCAACAAAGCAATTTAATTGATATCTTATGCAGTTTTTTGTGTTAATTCATATTAGCAAGGGAACTGACCACCTTCGAAAGGAAGTTTTATATTTCCTGGGCCCAAGGCAGTTTCCTCATTTATTGTCTAATTAAAATCTTGTGGTCTTGTGTTCTTATTTGCAGGTAGTCCTTCCAAGACAAAAAGGAGTTCTTAGCAGTCAGCCTGATCTTTCTCTACGGTACGCGCACACCATCTCGACATTCTACAGGTATTCCTCCTAGCCCCTAACCTTATCTGTTTCTAAAAGGAATGAAAGGATAGAAGCCACTCTATTCCCAGAAGCCGAAACATTCCGAGCGAAACATTTTGGCACACCCGGTGGGACCCATTTTGGGTTTCTATTTCTCTTGCTTATTTTCATTTTAGGAAGCATACTTGCTGTTGTTGCTTTTGTCATATATTTCGTAAGGAATTTGTCTTGCTTTCCTAGTTTCGCATTAGTGAAAGTCATCTCTCTTGCTTCATCAAACATAATTTTCGATTTGGGTTTAAAACACGTGCATTGCATTCCTGCTTGTTGTTTTTTTAATTCTAGTGAACGTAGATTAAGTAACAGGTCGTACACGTGGGGGGTGATATCCACGGTATTGACAAGAAATTAATCTTAGTTTCACTGCACAACACATACCGAATCACTTCACAATTAACACAACAGCTCAAACATCCCCCTTTTTTTTCCGCGGTATTCCTCCGCCTGATTGAGGTAACCTTATAAGCCAAAACAAACTTGACATTTCCCCTAAGTCTTCTTGTTTAGGATTCTGACATCATTCTACGTCTAAAGGCATAAGCCCACGATAATTAAAATTAACCCTAGGGTTAGTCTCTAGATTTGTGTGTGCATCTTGCTTGTTTTCAGTTCTTGTTTTCTCTGTCTCATACTCTATCTTCTGTGATCAATTAGAACAAATTGATAAACGTATACTAAACGTTGTTAAAATCAAATTAGCAGCCTTTTTATATCTTCTTATCCTAGACTTCTTACACCGACATCGGTTAAGTGACCGACGTCGGCTATAGTGTAACCGACATCGGTTACTAGACCGATATCGGTTACTCTCTTTTCCAGTTCCTGACAAACCAGCAACCAACCAATTTCACCATTCTGAGGTTGTTTCTGTTCCTGATAGATTGAAACCCTACTGTGTACTCCTGGTCCATGGTTGTTATCACTCGGAAGCAAGCCGCCGCCATGGTTTCACATGCCTGCTCTGTGTCTTTGCCTGAATCACCCCCTTCACATTCTATAGGGAACCCTACGGACACCAGTGAGATCCCCAAAATTCCTGTAGGAGATAAGGACTTTGGCCAAATTTCTGGATGCTAATCCTAGCGCTGTACAATACTATTTGTCTCATACCCCTGACCGTACGCTTGATGGTCAGCTCCTTGTTGGTATGCCTATTAGTATAGCTGCTCATTTAGCTCCCACTCCGCCTGATAACACTGCCTTTCTTCCTGCATCTCTAGCCCCGTCTCCCAATCCGACTGCTTCAGAGGTTCATACGACCCAGATTGGCTTTCCTTTGGTTAACCTTGGACCCCACATATCATTACCGCCGACTGCCCCTACCTCATCTCTCTTTCAAACTGCTCCGTTCATGACTTGCTCTCTGCCACCTATCCACACGAGCTTTCCTTCTCAAGCTCCGCCTACCTTTTCATTCCCATACACGTATCCAGTGACCTCAACATCCTTATATGGGACATCCCTATTCAGTTGCCTTAACATATTCATCCTCCACACCTTATCAACAATTCACCCCACCATTGATCTAGCGGTGGTCCTTGGCCCAATTTGCCTCTGTTTACCATAGCCTCACCATCATCTCATCCAACACAGATTTCATCAAACAAATGATGGACAAAATGCAAAACCTGGAGGCTTCTGTTTCAGGAAGTCGTAGCGCCTTGACATACGAGCAAGTTTGTCGGGAGCCCATTCACCCTTCTGTCCCCCTTCATTCATATCCTCCTCAATGGGAGTTGCCAAAATTTACTCGTTTTAATAGTAAAGAGGATCCTCAACAACACTTGCGATCATTTAGACATGCTTGTTATTTGATTGCCCATGATGATGCCTTGTTACTCCGCACCTTTCCCATGTCCTTATCAGGACCTGCCTTGGAGTGGTACAGTGCTTTAACCCAGCACTCAATCTTCTCTTTTAACCAACTAGCCCAATCTTTCTTGGATCATTTCTCCATTAACATTGCCAAGAAAGTATCTATCACCGACCTCTATGCCATTCGACAATTTGAAGACGAATCTATCGCAGATTTCGTTGGACGATGGCGGGGCCTTATCAACCAACTTACATATGCCTTGCCTCAAACCGAACTTATCGAACTATTTACGCGGGCCTGCGCTAAGCACATCTCCCCTACCCTCCAAATTCAAACTTTCTGCCACATTCGACGAGGCCTTTACCATGGCTCGGAAACTAGAAATTCGAGCCTTAGAAGAAGAGAAATTGCGGGTTGCGTAACAAAAACCCCAATTTCTGAACTCCTGATTCTACCAATAAACCAAACACCACCACTCCTCACGCGTACACTCCTTCTAAATCAAAAGGAGCTGTCCACGCGGTGATGGTCAAATCTCAAACACCGTCTAATACCCCACCAAAAACCACCTATAAGTACAAAGCCGAGCCCATCAATTACACTCCCTTGGGAGAAACTTATGGTGTCATCTTGGAAAAATTGCTCAAAGCTGGAGCTATCACCTTGCCTCCTGTTAAACCTCACTCTGGGTTTGACTCCACCCGCGCTATACCTTCCTGGTACAAAGAAAATGACTTCTGTAACTTTCACTGCGTAAAAGGGACATAGTCATGAAAACTGCAAGATGTTGAAAAACATAGTGCAGGAAATGGTTGATGGTAGGGGATATAACCCTCGATAATCCTAATGCCCCTGCCAACCGAAATTTGAAAATCTTCAACAAACCATTCCCGAATCACTCTCCCAACAGTAACACAAACCAGGATATCTTAGCCGAGGAGAGTGTTCATGAGATCCATGCAGTCTTCGATTCCCAGCCAAAAGCCTCTATTGAGAAAATTTTGAATCAAGCCTCTTCACTAACACAGGAGTCCGAACCTCCTTCACCACCATCAAGCCAAAGTGAAATCATTCCTTTACCCATAGAAGGAGTTAACTGCCCAAACTTCTCTTCTCATCGATGAGTCTTCTTACACCACATCCCTACAAGACTGTGAGAATGGATGTTATCTAACTTATCTATTTCCCAAACGTCCCACTTCTACCACTCTTGCTGCACAAGAGGAAAGCTCGCCACTCCTTTTGACATCCTTAGACGAGAAATCTCTTGCACTGACATCACCAAATTCTTTAACCATGACAGATCCTCTCGAACATGCCCTCCTACCTATTAGTTCTTCATCGCCTAAATCTTTTCAATGACCGGTTGACCTCTTAACATCTATTGATACAGTGCCTCATCTACCTCTTGTATCACACCCACAGTGGACCGGAATCACAACCCACCTTTCTTCCGTACAAAAGTTACAATTCACACCTGAAGACTGTCATTCCACAGAAGATAGACAGGCCCTATGGGAACGTTTGAGTACTCCTTATTCTACTCAAATGCAAATGACCGATCCTGATGACCTCCACCATATACCCGAAGTGTTTACAGAAGCTTAAAATGCCCATGTTCTCACCTTCACCCCCCTCACCTCTACCAAATGCCTCATCCACTTCTATTAACTTAACCAAATCTTCCCCTACGCTTGGGACCTCACCAATACCCAGTCTAACACACCCACCTAAGCGACTAGATTTATCCAAAAATAAAGCCGCCCCGCCACTTAGGAGACAAACTCAATCCGTGCCTCTATCACAATCAAAACCATCATCGTCATACCTACCTTCCATATTGGGACCTCATCCCTCCACCTTGCACCAATATATCATACCTCTTACATTTTCTTCAAAACCATCTACGCCTTCTGCACACATACAGGGATCAAAGGGTATATCAACACTATCATCTCCGCGTATCCTATCCACCTATCAACCCTAAACAAATTCCATCATCAAAAGATTTGTTTTCGGTCACTCCTATTTTACCGCCGTTGTTTTCCGGATACCACACCATTTGTGAGCCTCATCATCTAACCGGCTATACGTAGTTTCTACGACAAAGAAACCACATTTAGTGAAAAACATGTATCAACACCCCTCGGTTAAACCACCACCCATACGAACTAACCACGCCCAAACATTAGTGTAAACCCGCACAAGCAATACCCTGGATCGCACATCAGCTTCTGACCCACTCAAAGGATGTTCACGGCAAAATCCTTGCTGTGATTAGCACAGACATGCGAAACCATTTCCCTACCCCAAGCGTGGGACCTTGTGAAACCGTCTAGAGACCTCGAATCTCTAGAGTTAGGCTGAGTTCCTAAGATCTGCGCTAAACTACCTGCACACCAAGACATGATGTCCAGTGCAGGCAAAGCTTTAAAAACTAATCCTTAATCAGTCACCTCTGCCAGATAGAAAGGTTACAGAGAGACAACTTACGAAGGGGGAAAACTTTAGTTTCCAAAGCCTACTCCTATACCACGGTGATACACCAGCCTCAGGAGGATGTTGAACATCTATCAAAACTGCCACCTGGGACAAAGAGAGGTGAGCAATGGGAAGGATGGACAGATGCATCATCCGGTCCCCGAGATTAATATGATTAGTGTTGCTACTCGAGCGCAGAAAAATGTCTCAAAACTCCATGAACACAGCTCCAAACCTGCAATGAACATTTAGACATGCACAAATACCTGCAAATGAAGAGAGGCAATACACGACCAATTTCTAAAGCAAAATATGATCTTTCAGAGGATGGACAGACTGCAAATTCATAGAAACACGACATTGTTGCTTCTAGAAGTTTGCAACAGAAGTTTGTTCATTACAAATTTACGTCAATGTAAGGCTATACTAAAATATGCCATTACCAGAGCAGGGATGCGAAGGCTCAAAAAAACTCCATGTTGGTCGAACCCTATAGAAGAAAGAAGGGAGGGCCGATTATGACAAGAATGAACAACCTCTTTTTTTTTTTTTTGCAACAACCTAGTTTTCAATAGGAGGAATGTAAAAATGTTAGATAAAATCTGGCAATAATTTACATTGCAAGTGGTGTCGAGCCTATGGGGACAGAAAATGTGGGAAAACGTAAGGGAAAAACACCATTCAAAAATTTAGACTTCAGGGATGCATCTAAGTGATACACTGCAATGGAGGATCTTACCATTACCCATACCCTAGATTCACTTTGAGTGATTTTGTTAGGAGAATGCAATCAAGATTTTGTCTAGTGACCCAAAGTTTTGAAGCTGCTAACACATGTCACTTCTGGCCGTGCACTAAGAAGAATGTGACCCACATTAGCATTACAAACAGGTATGCCTAAATGAAAGGTCACTTCCATGGCCATGTATCGCACACGCTCAGAGCCGGCTATAAACAATTTTCTGAACTCATAATAGTAAAGAAAACTAGCACCAATAACTCGATAATTCTGATTACACCACTATATCATGTATAGCATCTTTTTCTATATGCTAGCTAATTCAAGTTGATATAAAGAAATGCCTTGGAAATTCCGTAGCTCTGGATCAAAATTGTGATGTGACATAGACTTTCATAAGACATTTGATACAATACCAAGGCATCTTTCGATTCAAAACGAATTTTAATATTTTTTCCCACTCTTTGCCGATCTAGGACGATTTCACGTGGCAACGTGCTTGATTGGATGCAGGTTTTAAGTATATTCATACCAAAATGGGTAGTACATGTATAACATCCATAGTACCATATGTGTGAAACAAGGTTTCTTGCTGGGCTCCCTTACAACTTTGGACACGTGGCGCATATTCATTGAAGTATTGATTCATGCGCTCGATAAATCGCCCCTTTGACCTGGTTTGACTTGTTGTAGGCTCCTGTGAGGACACGTGGCAGTTTCTGATTTGGTCCTCAGCTCCTTACAAATGCTCCTTCGCGTGACTTCACACTCCATTACAAGTCTTGAAGATGTACCTCGATTTGATTTGATGAGGCCCTTTAATGCTAAATTTCGGCCGGTTCGAAGCATTTCGTGTCCATAAAAAAATCGATTGTCCATTCAATGTAATCCCGCTCAGTTAGCATGTACAATCAATTTTTCATAAAAAACAAAACAAGGCAATTTCGCGCCCGCCGTGTACACCTTATTGTCCCAGATGTCCCTGGTTGCTTTGTCGGGATGCTCAAAATTACACCCGTGCTTACTATCAGCCAATGAACCGGCCGGCTTCGAGGAAACCTGGACTGTCTCCAAGTTGTCCCGACTTGCACCCTGAGAACTAGGACTTAGAGAAGGTTGGTTACTCTATTTTTTCCTAGATGCTAACACTACTTCTAATGTCGGAAATGAAGCTATCTAATCTTAAACTATCATTCTCAAAGCTTGCTCTTTACCTCTCAGACAGGAGATGCATTAGGAAAATATTTGAGGTAAAAGGGACTGGTAGCAACACTAGATTTTTGGCCCCGAATCAATCAATTTTCCATAAGGGGACTTGAATATTCTTGATGCTGTTATCAAACATGGGAGAAAAGGTGGGATGGTGCACCACTGACAAGAACCACGCAGACTCAGCTTTCCTAATCATTTACCACACATGAAAATGGAACCTGCAAAAGGGAAATACACACAACATGCCAAAAATGTGAACAGAGAGGCAAGTAACAATAGAAATGAGAAAATGGCAAACATAAGTGCCATAAAACCTGATTTTATTGCTTAAAGGATGCAGAATCAGCGACCATTTCCCTACCCCCAGGTTAGACCCTATGACCCGTGCTAAACCTCGACCTATAGGTTATGACGAGTCTGAAATCTGCGCTTACCACCGCACACTAAGACACGATTGTGGCAGGGATAGCATTACAGCCTTAAAGGGATCCATCCTTCAATCAGAAAACCTCTCTCATTATAGAAAAGGTTAAGGAGAGAACAGGAGGATTATGAAGAGGAGAGACCTTTGGCTTCAATTCCCTCTCCTATACAACCATGTCCCCGCCTCACCAATATCTGTCGTTATTACAACACCTGTCAAAGCCCATGAGTCATCCCTATGTATTTTCCTCCTCTTGTGGAAGAACGAAAGATGATTAAGATCTCTTCGCAAGGTGTTCGGAATCCAGAAAGCTTGTTGAGTATACATTTGCATCCCAAAAATCCTTGTCTAGCCTCTACATGTTTTGTCCTAGCCTTTTCTCTCTTTTTCCTTGTTGTTTTGTTGTTATTTACAGGTTGTTGTTAGCCAGGGCGGTGGTCCTGTAACCGTCACCCAGCCAGGGCGGCGGTCCTGTAACCGCCACCCAGCCAGGGCGGCGGTCCTGTAACCGTCGCCCTGCGCAGGGCGGCGGTCCTGTACGCGCTTTCCAGAATGTTCCGACGATCGCGTCAAGCGTGAAAATTCAATTTTCACCCGCATTTCTCAACCACTAAAGCTTGTATTTATGTTTTTACCAACTGAATAGTGATTTATCTTTATTTAATGGTGGGAGAGTTCAATTTGAACTTGCCTTCTAGTCATTGCAAATGCTATAAATATGTAGCTTGTTTACAAGTAAATGGTCTTGGTTCTTTGGTCTGGAGTCTTCATTCTTGAGTTTCAGTCTTCAATACTCAGTCCTAGATTTATTTTATGAATCATTTTATCTTTAGCATGGATTAGAATTTTGAGTATTTAGTTATGCCTCACTGTACACCGACAACGATCCTGCTAGGAATCGTATAGGCCAAGCTCTGTTCTCTTGTGCCATCCCTCTCCTACTTGTACTTCGTTGTATTTCTCTGAAGCTGCTATTATTCATTGTTTGAGTACCTGTTGTTTATCATTTTATTTCATCATTGCTGCAACGACCCTGCTAGGAATTGCATAGGCCAAGCCAGTTCACTTGCGCTATCCCTCTCCTACTTGTGCTTCGTGCCATTTTTACTTCAAAGTGACTACCGTCCCAGTGCCTTCTCTTGCTGATGCTGCCATACTCCTACTCTTTCTGGATTCACGTGAACATGCAAGAACGAAGAGATCACTCTGAGGGGACAAGCTACAACAAAACTGGATTTGCCTCTGCTCAGTAAACTCCAGGTTTAAATTGTCAAAGTTATTATCAAATAGAGTAGTGAATCATTTTATTTCAGTTAAGCTTACTTTCAATATTGCCAGGGAAGCTGTGAGGAATGATAGTTTCTGAGAAACTATGATTTGTTCCTCACTTCTGAGGTAGGATTGAAGGTTTTTCAATTAAGTTAATTAGTTGTATTTTATTTAGATTCACACATCTGCACAGGTGAATAACCACACCGGGTTATCTCGCTTGTTTAGTTTTAGTATAAAAGTAGTTTAATTGTTGCTTGTAATTATAATGTTTCAATCGTATATTTTGTTTAGATTAGTTTCCCTTTCAATAGTAGTATAAATTGTTATTTTCAGTTTAAGTTAATTTAGAGACTTCATAACTAGATTAACGCTGAGATTCTAGTTAGGAGAATAAATCACTAGGGAATTTATGCTACCCGCTCATAGCCTCTAAATCTCCCCTTTGTCATTTTAGCTACCAGGAGATCACACTACCAGATCTTAGTCACTGATCCTCCCATGGTTAGCCATAAGAAAGTTGCTTGCCGATTCTCATCCTCGCTTGTAGCTTTTCTATCATAGAAAACTGACCATAATCCCGGCTGTGACTTCATCTAAGTCACCCGCATTTCAAACCACCGGCTGTCTCGGCACGACCTCGGGAGGTCGGGTACGGGGAAGGTCACTTGTCGATTATCATCCTCGCATGTCACTTTTCCATCGTACAAAATTGGTGAACCCGACGTGAAACAAACAATTGTTTCACCTTCTGTACCTCATTAGCATTCACATCAGTTTCACCAACAAAATTGAACCCGACGTGAACTGTTTCCAAGTTTAGTTTACTATTTCATCTTCTCCACCTCTTTAGTCCTTTCACGTGTTCTTTCACAAATCACCTTCGCTCCTTCCCATTATTCTACGGGTATTCATATACCCCCCGAATATGTCGGGATTCGATGCATATGGCAGACCCCTCTTGGGTCTTGAGGCATACTACGCCCAACAGAATAGACAATCATCACCCTCACTCTCAGTATGGGGTGACAACTATTCAACTAATCAGTTGTCAACACAAACTCCAAGAATCAGATATAATTCATCTTTTCAAACTGAGGAGTTAGATCAACCCCCTCGAACGCAACAAACAGAGCCTTCAGGCTCGAACAATATGACGTTTACTGGAGAATCTGGTTCGTCTCCTCAGATGCTACTTAGACCACAAATTAGTAGACAATCAGACCCATACCTGGTCTTAGATGATGAACAGTCAATACGTTATCCTAGGAGTGAACAACGCTCTCGGGGTATGTACCCACCTATAGGAGGTTTACAAATACAACCCGAGGTCTCTTTTCAAGAAAATACCTCTATGCCACTGCATATAGGAAATACTCTCGGAGAAACTTGGCAAGATAGCGATCAGTTCATAGCAGGATATCACATGCCTATACAACACCAGGGTATACAACAAACGCCGCTAAGGCAAAGCACCGTGACTTCACCAAATGAAGTCATTTCAACGTTAGTAGAAAAAGTGAGAGGGTTAGAACTTGCTCAAGCAAGTCAAAATTCTCAGTTCATGCAAGCAGGAAGTTCCAATCCTCCATACCACCCTAGCCAAGTAGATCTCCTCACAGGAGTAGGCACGTTAGGCATGCCTCCTCAGTATCCACAACAAACGCCAACAAGGCCCATCATCTCTAACACCATTCCTCCCGGTCTAGTATCAAACAATCCATTACTAGACAATACCCCGTCATACTTAAACATGTACTCCAAATCACCACAAGGAGATATGTTCTCCTCTCCCGGCATTTTGCTCAAACACAGGGACTTCCCTATGCCCCTGCCAATGCATACGCTGCGCCATATCAACAACCCATCCCACCACCACTCCCTCAGCAACCACCATCAATGGTCGAAACCTATGCGATAGGGACTTATTCAGAATATCTGAAAGAGCCCTTAGACTTCACCATACGAAGCGTCATGCTTCCAAGACCCCTTCCCAATTTACCCAAGTACAAAGGTGAGGGAGATCCAAACGCGCATATCAAAGCTTACGCTACAGCCATACGAGAACTACTCCCTTGGGATGGGGTTGTTGCTAAAATATTCCCCAAAACCTTGGAAGGCATTGCTCTCGATTGGTATTATAGAATACCTGAGGCTTCCATCCATTCATTTAAACAACTCGTATCAGAGTTCATTAAGGCATTCGACATGAACAAACTGTTAAGAACAGGAATCAGGGAGTTCTTACACATCAAACAAGAACACAACGAATCTGTCGCCCATTTCATCCAGAGGTGGCGTACAGTTCTTTATTCTTCAGCAAGTGCTCCAAATATGGATCAAATGGAACTATGTGATTTATTCCTTCATTCTCTCAGCAGAGAGGTGAAGGAAGAAGTCCAGAAGTTCCCACTAAGAACTTACGATGAAGTACTTGAGAGCGCTCTTCGAATAGATCAAGCAGCAATAGATAGTGGTCGTAAGACATATGGAACAAATGGGAAATTAATCACTCCTAATCAAAACACTATGACCTATCCTAATGCTGGGAATACCGATCAAGGACCCAAGATCCTTAATGAAAACCGTGGGGTTACAATAGATGGAGTCACTGATCAAGTCAAAGGACCAAATGTTGTGAACACCCCGGCACCTGCTAACAATCAACGCAATAATAACTTCACTCCAGCGATCAATATGGTGGATTCTAATCATCCTCCACAACAGAAAATCCAGCCACAAGGCCTTGCTCGGGGCCCAGATGGATATCAAAACCAAAGCCAAAGGCCACAACCTCGAAATTTCAACTATAACAACCAACAGCCCAATCAGAACTTTGGGCCACAACAGGATTCAAACCGACGACCACGGAACTATAATCCCAATCTATATTGTGGTTTCCACAAAATCAGGGGTCATGATACTAGGACTTGCCATGACTGCAACAAATTCTTACAACGTCTACCAGAAGAGCAAAAACAACTCTTTGTAGATATGTTTCTGGAAAATCCTACACTGCCACTTGGTATGGGATCAGTTTCCACTCAAAATGCACCTCTCAAAATCTTCAATGATCCTCTCCCAAATCATTCTAACAATAACAGGTTAGATCAGGGGCAGTTTTCCCTCAAAATGCACCTCTCAATATCTTCAATGATCCTCTCCCGAATCATTATAACAATAACAGGTTAGATCCAAATGGGAAAAACAAAGGTATCATAACAAGAAATAACAATCAAGATGCCTCAACTCCTGACAACTCTCAAATTGCTCCTAACCTAGGTTCAAATGGTAATACAAAAATCTTGGGATTAGTTGAGCTAGAGGTTGAGTGTGAAATTAATGCAACAACTCGGACAAAGGAGTATGTTTCACAACCCCTACCCGATATTTTCTCCACACGAGATGAAGTTCCTACAAATGCTAAACCGGTAGGATCCTATGATTTAATATCAGATTTGAACAAGACCTTTTCCCACATTTCATTCCTAGATTTGCTAAAAAATTCACCCACGCATCGCTTTGCGTTGCTCAATGAATTAGGTCTTGGTCATCTAATCAACATTACGCCACCACCCGAAACACAAGTGAACCATGTAGACTTTGATATCCACCCTCCGGGGCAGCCAGATAGGGATACCGAGTTTATATTCGACATAAACAAAATGCCAACAGATGCTGAAATTACACGTAGAGGTGATCCGGCCTTGCATTTACAGGTGTGGGTTTACAACAATTACGTTAAACGTGCAATGGTGGACAATGGGGCAGCAGTTAACATAGTCCCCTTCTCTTTCCTTCAAAAACTAGGATATGGGGAAACAAATTGTTCCACGACTCGAAATACACTGAGAGGCTATGATAGCCTTAAGGCCACTTCGATTGGGACTATAATACTACCAGTCACCTTAGGACCCAAAACAATCCTCACTGAATTTTATATTATAGATCGGGAAACCAACTATAATATGATTCTCGGTCGTCCATGGATACACCGCATGAAGGCAATTCCTTCTACGCTATTTCAAGAAGTAAGGTTTTTACACCTAGGAAAGGTCTTCATCGCTAAAGGGGATCCTAAACCCTTTGATATACACTTAGAAAACCTCAAGAAAAAGAAAGGATTCCATACAGAGCATGAACTTCCCATGAATCAATTAAACAAACCGCCTCTAACAAAAGAGTTAGTCTCGGTCACCCCAAACATTCCAAAGGTTGAATTTGTTGACCCAAAAATATACGAGGTGGCAAAGACAAATAAAGATAAGTCAATTTCTGTGGAAACAGTCTCCACTAAAACCACAACAGGAATTATGAAACTCTTGGAGAATGATGAGCCAATCTTTCTCCCATTCGAACCACAGGGAATGGGTAGTCTTCTCGGTATAGCACCTCTTCCCTCCGATGACCTAAATCTAGATATAAACATGATAGAATTAACAAACGAAGAAGGGCAATTTAAAATTGAAACGATGCCTATCAAAACCATCTCTAGGCACTACCCTATTCTAAAGTCTAGCTTCGACCCATGCGTGTCTAAAGCTAAGTTTTCCCTATCCATGGGGCAAGACCTCATCATTAACACAATGCTCACTATGAGAGAGAAGGTCGAGCAGCATAGTCATGCTCACCCACATGCCATCTCTCAAAAACATGACAAAGAGGTACGCGAATGCCTCTTTCAGAAAAATGTTTTTAATAATGGGACATATACACCTCTGGGCAAGGGTTGTAAGTTCAAACCCAGAATGGTAGGCCCTCGTCAAGAAAATGAAAAATTTGAGGATAATGGTTCTCCGCTGTGTACTTCTAGGGGTGAAGAATTCGATATTCGTCAACTTTCTTCACCTTAGACATCATGACATATGGTTCCACCTGCATTTTCATATGTACATGGTTGCAGTTGCATTACATTAGTAATTTAGTTGGTTCATTTTGTTCACTCGTTTCATAAATATTGTAGTCCAGGAACTTACTCTTAAGTAATCTGTTACAAATTTCTGAAGATATTGGCAAAATTATTCAAATCACATCTCTTCAAACATCATCAAGTACTTTCAAATCTTCTCATCAAGTTTGACAGACAAACATTGACGGAAACCATACCAAGACCTGCATACTTGGCTTTGCTCTTTCTTTCTACTAGGTAAAGTTGTCCTTGCCTACGGTCTGTTCTAGAAGCTTCTTGGTGTCACATCTATCCCTCTTAAAATCTCTTGGAACGAAAGGATATCCCAAAGTCATAGATCAAAAATGTCAAAATCAAATGCAATCAAAAGCACCAAGCAAACAAAATATTTTATTTTACACACTTCTTTGCCCCATCAACCTTCGGTGATAAGCCCACATCTCTTACTGGTGATGTGAGGTTGGGAAAGGAAAGAAGTGCCCTTACTCGCCTGTATCTTGCCTTTGGTGACAAACCCATGCTTCTTACTAGTGGCATGAGGCAAGGTGTGGGGGGTCCAGTCACACAAACTAACAAATCTTGGTATGCTAAAAAAACACAAGTCAAATTCTGTTAAAAGAAGGCAAATATCCAAACATCCAAATTCCAAAGAGATCAAATCCTTAAAACCAGATTTTGTCAACCAGGTTGCCATTTATGAATCTAAGTCTAGATAAACTGAAAAGTAAGTGGCCTTCTAAGCTTGGTAGTAGTTCTGAGTAGGGTGGGTGTGTAGGTCAAAATTTGGTTCTTGTTCTTGTTTTGTCTGTCTCTCATCATTCCACTCAAATCAAACTCATACAACTTGTGCCCTTCCCAATTCTTGGTGTTGAGCCCTCGCATCTTACTAGTTGCGTGGATTTGGGATTGGGGCAAGTTCATCTCTTTATCGCTATACATTCATCACGTTTTGCCAACATAAGAAGAAATCACAGACATTGTCTAAAGAGGCCAAAAGTTCAAAACTACATGATCGTCATCACATATCAGCATTACAAAAGCAAATAAAGTAAAAACATTTTGTTTAACATTTGTTATCACTTGTCATCCATTGCATACATTCTGAAAAGCATGTGAAAATCGGCGGCATTTCGACACACGGGCATGTCAGGTATAGCCTCTAACTCCCCATTTTGGGACCGCCATACTCGGACCCAACGTTTTATGCCTCTTCATGGCTAAAACACTTCTCCGAGGGGGCAATATGTACGTACCCAAAATTGTATGTACTGTACAGTCAGAAATTGGTTACAGAAGCCCCAATGATGATTAAGATCTCTTCGCAAGGTGTTCGGAATCCAGAAAGCTTGTTGAGTATACATTTGCATCCCAAAAATCCTTGTCTAGCCTCTACATGTTTTGTCCTAGCCTTTTCTCTCTTTTTCCTTCCTTGTTTTGTTGTTATTTACAGGACCACCTCCTTGCCAGGGCGGCGGTCCTGTAACCGTCACCCAAGCCAGGGCGACCGCCTCCTGTAACCGCCACCCAGGCCAGGGCGGCGGTCCTGTAACCGTCGCCCTGCGCAGGGCGGCGGTCCTGTACGCGCTTTCCAGAATGTTCCGACGATCGCGTCAAGCGTGAAAATTCAATTTTCACCCGCATTTCTCAACCACTAAAGCTTGTATTTATGTTTTTGCCGACTGAACAGTGATTTATCTTTGTTTAATGGTGGGAGAGTTCAATTTGAACTTGCCTTCTAGTCATTGCAAATGCTATAAATATGTAGCTTGTTTACAAGTAAATGGTCTTGGTTCTTTGGTCTGGAGTCTTCATTCTTGAGTTTCAGTCTTCAATACTCAGTCCTAGATTTATTTTATGAATCATTTTATCTTTAGCATGGATTAGAATTCTGAGTATTTAGTTATGCCTCACTGTACACCGACAACGATCCTGCTAGGAATCGTATAGGCCAAGCTCTGTTCTCTTGTGCCATCCCTCTCCTACTTGTACTTCGTTGTATTTCTCTGAAGCTGCTATTATTCATTGTTTGAGTACCTGTTGTTTATCATTTTATTTCATCATTGCTGCAACGACCCTGCTAGGAATTGCATAGGCCAAGCCAGTTCACTTGCGCTATCCCTCTCCTACTTGTGCTTCGTGCCATTTTTACTTCAAAGTGACTACCGTCCCAGTGCCTTCTCTTGCTGATGCTGCCATACTCCTACTCTTTCTGGATTCACGTGAACATGCAAGAACGAAGAGATCACTCTGAGGGGACAAGCTACAACAAAACTGGATTTGCCTCTGCTCAGTAAACTCCAGGTTTAAATTGTCAAAGTTATTATCAAATAGAGTAGTGAATCATTTTATTTCAGTTAAGCTTACTTTCAATATTGCCAGGGAAGCTGTGGGGAATGATAGTTTCTGAGAAACTATGATTTGTTCCTCACTTCTGAGGTAGGATTGAAGGTTTTTCAATTAAGTTAATTAGTTGTCTTTTATTTAGATTCACACATCTGCACAGGTGAATAACCACACCGGGTTATCTCGCTTGTTTAGTTTTAGTATAAAAGTAGTTTAATTGTTGCTTGTAATTATAATGTTTCAATCGTATATTTTGTTTAGATTAGTTTCCCTTTCAATAGTAGTATAAATTGTTATTTTCAGTTTAAGTTAATTTAGAGACTTCATAACTAGATTAAACACTTAAATTCTAGTTAGGAGAATAAACCATAGGGAATTTATGCTACCCGCTCATAGCCTTTAAATCTCCCCTTTGTCATTTTAGCTACCAGGAGATCACACTACCAGATCTTAGTCACTGATCCTCCCATGGTTAGCCATAAGAAAGTTGCTTGCCGATTCTCATCCTCGCTTGTAGCTTTTCTATCATAGAAAACTGACCATAATCCCGGCTGTGACTTCATCTAAGTCACCCGCATTTCAAACCACCGGCTATCTCGGCACGACCTCGGGAGGTCGGGTACGGGGAAGGTCACTTGTCGATTATCATCCTCGCATGTCACTTTTCCATCGTACAGTCATGCGGAAGTGAAGAAAGGTGCATATCTGCAAAAGAGTACAAATATGTGAGCAGGTGCGAGCATTTTAATTGAGAAATGTGCAGCGATAAGAAAGGAAAGGGCACACAGAATAAAACCATAAAGGAAGCGCATAATGCGCAAAACGTTAAGGCAAGATAGGCAAGGGAAGAATGCATATAAGGAAAATGAGCAAGCGTGAGGGAACACGTAGAACTTAAGAGGAAGGGAACACACGCACGAGGCATGTCAGGGGACTTAGCTGATTTAGAGGGCAAGTCTACAGGGTTGCACAAAAGTGTGTGCGAGAGTGTTGGAATGAAAGTGGGTGCGCAAGAGGAAGGTGCAAAGGAAAAATGGAAAGAGATTGAAGAATAAAGGAAGGGCACGTACTGGAGCACGAAAGAAATGTAGCCGAGAAAATTCTGCCAAGGGGATAACCAGAGTGCGTGCAACCTATGAACTTGGACTTCATAGTCAAAAGCAAGATGTAAGTTGTCAAAATAACTAGGGGGTTCTTTTGGACAACAATTATTCTCTAAACAGCCTTTTAGCCTTATACCCGAAATGGAAGCGAGACTTAGAAAATGATATGCAACATTGAGATTCTTCAAAACATTATTTTTCTAGCCCCAATTTCAAGATTTCTGGACAAATATTTGACTTTTCAATATGTTAGTTACTCCCACATTATTGTATGGATGTGAGATTTAGGGCCCATACTCTAGACAATGATTTCAAATGTATGGAAAGGGTTTTCATCTCGGTCAAAGAATGTTTGAAGCAAAATAATGATTCCTCACTCAATTATTCTTACAAAGTTTGGGGTACGTTGATTTTTTATCTCTGTAATTTTCCACATTCTCACTATGTTACATAGGCTTCAATGCATAATAGATTTTCTCTAGTTAAATTAGGTATCCATATTTGGCATTTCAAATGAAACTTTCCAAATAAAGATTCAAATCTTGTTAGTATGCAAGAGTTATGGCTTTCCTCCAGAACCTATATATTGATATGTAGAAAGACTCCTTATTCTTAGGCTTTCTTTTAATGGTTCTTAGTTGACAAAACATGAAAGTAGCATAGGTAAATGTGAAGAGATCAATAAATATTTTAATTTTTGATATTTTCACAATCTATAAAATAATAAATGAACTTTTGGATTTATTTAGATCATTTTTCGGTTTGCTCTTATCTAGTCATAACCTCCCACATGGTGAGGATATATGTTAATTGTGTATTCTACAACCTGAAAGTGAAGGGCATTTTGTATTCAAGTGCCCTATCTACTATAAGTTTTGTGGAAGATATTGTTATCTTTTAGAGATTTCCAAATATCCTTGAAGAGCTTCATTTGGTTTGAGATTGCTTAGTTTTGTTTATTCATGAAACACTTCAACTTTAAGAAAGAACACTCATTTATAAGAATAACATTTCTTACTTCTAAACAATTGACTTCATGAACTTTAAGAGAATGCATACCTAAGCAACATGGGGTAGATCTCTAAAATAACATATATTTTATTAGTTTACAAATTTGTTACTTTCAATAGTAAAATCATTATTTTTGATTGAATTTTTATGATGTTTTTCTTTTATTTCTCTTATATGTCTTTCAAAGACGTAATTGGTGCTTCCTCTATATATTGTATTCATGTAATATTTTCTCCAATAGCATCCACTCTTAGTGTCTAGTAAACATTAATATCTAAATAAAATTGAGTGAAGACCCAACTTTCTTTTATTTTAATGAGAGAGCCATAAAATTAAGAACGCGTATATTTGACGTTTCGGATCAAACGGCATAATCCATCATGAGAATGATCCAACTTTGTTTTATTTTTTCTCTTTTATTACGCCGAAGGCGTTCCCCCTATGGGAAAGGCCCTTGCGGACGTTTCTCCAACTATGTAAAATTTGACGGCCGTTTAGACGTTTTGGAACTGTGCAAGTATTAGCAGGGAATAGGGAATTACTTCGACAACAGAATCACAAGCTGCAATGGCCAAAATGTCAGCACAAGACACAACTCCACTGCAAGCTGCCTCCACTTGAGTTTTGATGGTGTCGATTACGTCAAATCCTCTCGCTGAATTAGCATTGGGCTGCGCAATTTTCTCACCTGTTAAGGATGCGGAGTCATCCAACAGTATCGACCCGTCGCACCCCTGCAAACCGAAAGACCATTAATAAAAGTGAAATGTAATGTTTCACAACTATGAAAACCTCGTGCTGACAAATCTTACATTAACGAAACAGTCATGGAAGTGAAGGCGTAAAAGAGACGCTCCCATCCGTTTCTCGTTGTTCACTGCCTGCTTGACTGCAGATTTTACAGTTGACAACAGATCTGGACACGTCGTACTGTAAAATGTTGAGCTAAGCTGCCCATACGCCATCCTCAAACATAAGAGCAAAATAATACTGGCAGCAAATTCGATTCTCATAGCTGCAAATACAACCAAATATCCAAGCAAGCGAATAGATAGACTGTCGACTTGTGCTGAAGTTTGAAGTCTAAGAATGTGAATTTGTGAATTATCAAGTAATCATGGATGGGTTTATATACCAGAAGGATTCAAACATAACAGCGTTAAGCAATCACACTAGCTTGGAAATCGCACACCACTGCCTAACACTTATTGAAAGAGAACTTGTTTCCCCAATAGTTCTACTGCTTCATATTTAAATATGAGGCTTACAAAGCTCTGTTATTGAAGTTTTTCCACTTTGCACATTATGTCACTGCAGGATAGTAGTATGACGGTAGATCTGCCCTGGTTTGTAAACTGTATTGGCATATCTTCATAAAAATTGATTTCAGGTGTTTGTGTAAAGCGTTATGCTACTGCAGAACAGATTGTTGAACGGTCTTTAAGACATTTTTTTCCATTTAAATTGCCGGTTGTCAATGATTAAGATTTTTGTTTTGTTAAGTAGAGTTTATGGGTGGGTTTTATGGATTCTCTTGAAGGGAAGAGGGTAGCTAATGAGATTGATCTGAGAGAGCGACAAGGGGTTTGAGCATTGATCATATTTGAAGCACCCACAACATGCTTTAGCACAAAGGTGTGCTCCATTCCTGTTTTAGGCTGAATTTGTTCTTCTTTTTTAGTTCTATGGACAGAAATTGGAAATATGGGCACTTACTAATTTGTACCCTTGAATTTTTTCTCCTGCTCTATAGGTCTATGCACTGAAATTGGGAATATGGACACTACGTAATTTGTACCCTTGAAAATGTTCTCCTGTTTTTAAGGTCTATGGACTGAAAATAGAAATATATAACCGCTCACTAAATTGTACGCGCTCACAATACTCAGAAAATATGCAGAAACAAAATTGTACCCTTCGGCAATAATAAGAATCTATAGAGTTTTAGGATTGGGATCAAAACAGCCAGTTACTAATTTGTACCAGGGTGGAAGTTTCTGGATACAACCACCTGATACTAATTTGTACCTTTACAGAGCCCTTTGACAAGCTCTTTATGAGAAAAGATAATAGCAATCTCTTGAGCTCAAGAATTGGAATTAAGATAACCTTTACAGTAGAAATTAATAGGATCGAAGATGGACTTATTGAATCCAATAGCTTGCATAATGCATGACATTTCACGAGAAATAACACCTAACCAATTGGCAAACGATAGTTTAGAATGCCGTAAACCCGGACAACTAAGATAGCCTACCTGCAAATACAAACAAAATAGAGATTAAAACAAGTTCACTTAAAAGAACAGAGAACTATCTGCTCAATAAGTTTGATTAAGATGTCATTGCAGTCATTGAGACCAAATATCTTTCAGGCATGCATTTTGTCGAACAATTCGCATGCTTCCATTTCTTACTGTGCCCTTGGATTTGGCAAGAACGCCATTGGAGGACAGAATGGTAAATTTTATGTGTTCTATTTGTTTATGGTGATTAAAGGTTGGGGAGATCACCAATAGCAAGCCCAATGGTATAAAAAAGATGTAGGGGAGAGGTATTTACTCCAATGGACGTTTCTACAACTATATTAAATTCAAGAACTTAATATGTTTTGTATCAAAAACCTATAAGTTCTCGGGCCCTGAATATCCTCGAATTCAATCTAATGAAAGCCAATTGTAATCAGTAAATACAAACTAGTGAATGGAAAAATGTATGCCAATGAAAAAGCTATTCTAATATAATTTTAGGTCTTATTAGTTGTACTCTAGATAGCTTTTAGAGATAGCTAATGCCATAAAAAATGGGATAACTGATGTCTAAAAAATAGAAAAGAAGACAAAAGCATATGGAATAGTTAACCTCGACAGCAACATTGATGACAAGCTCAGATTAAAAAGAACATAGATGAAATTCTCCACAGGTGCTAACAGGAACAGTTTGGTAAATGATATATGAATATAATTAATTTAGACCCATTTTCAATGAAAGAGTAAGAAAGCAAGTAGCTTCATGACTAAGAGTGAGTGTAAGTAATTTTCAAAAAGAAAACCAATTCAATAAATCTTTATAATGAGCACTGTATTTTTTTCATCATAACTTATATAAAAAAATAACAACATAGATATTATATATCCCAAAAATCATAGCGAATCAAATGGATTTTAACTCTGGATTGGAATGAATTCCTTGTTTATACAAGTAAGGTAAATATCTATAAGTGATTATGGGGTAAGGCTTATGTCAATGATTCGAAACTTTCAAGTTGAGAAATTGAACTTCAGGAAAAATTATAAAGTCTCTCTGTTTCCCATACCGTTCATGAAAATCTAAATTCAAGACTAATACTAAATTATTAAAGAAGAAGATTCAAACTTGGCATTGCAACCGGGTCTTGATCACATCAAGTGGTGTTGTCACAACACTTGCTAGAGCTCCAACTACCCTGCCTGCAGTGATGTGAGCAAGTAAGTGCTCTTCACTTGCGTTTTCTGGAGAAAATTTGGTGAGGACTTTCTTGGCAGCTTCATAAGTTGCAAAATGAACAGCAGTGAAAGGGGCATTCATTACCACATAATCTGCATGCTTATCCAACCTGTATTGTAATTTTACTACATATATTTTAATAATGAATGATCTGAATGATATCTCTTCCATGGATCTAAGATACTCCCATATACTATTGAATTCTTTCCTTTGATTCTCACCAAATTGGATTTAGAAGCATCTCTCTGTGATTTACTTGCGGGTATTGCCTTTGACCAGTCTTCCCCTTTTATCCTTGAAGCTTTTACAACAATCTACATTTGATGTGCTAACATGATGGGCATTTTGTTTCCCACCCACAATTTCACTACTTCCTTCTAAATCTCATAATGTGGCATAGGAGCCGGTATACAACAACAATTGTTATGAAACATAACATTGAATCTGGAATCCCTCCAACAATCAGGGACAACCACTGACATTTTCTATGACACATCAATGTTACCACCAACATTACCTTTATTTGTTATTGTCAAATTTGATAGATACAACGGCCCATGTTGGGATCCCTCCAACCCGTTACATATTTGGATACCCCTATTTCATGAGGGAATCAAAGACAATTGCTGAATAAAATGGCCTGATGATTCACTATCCACAAGTCTCAGGGACTTACTTTGCATAGAGCAACTATCAACATTGGAACCACTGAAAGGCAAGGTTTGACATTCACAACTTTCTCCATAGTTCATCCACTTTTAAATATGTTCATTTCGCCTCCTTTTTCATTCAAAAGGTACTCAAAAATGGCACACATACCAACACTCGGAGCAAGAAGAAAGAAGGAGTCAAGACTACTATCCCTCGACCAAAACAACCCATCATAAATACTACACTCTACTTTGATAGCACCTCCAGTACTACTTTAGTCAACACTTATTGTGTCCAAAGAGGCAATTCCATTCAAGGGGTATCAAATGTCTTCATGTTTAGTGGAAATAAAATTGGCCACAAAATGCTACCATTCATGATATAAATTCTCTAAATGTACAAAGGTCTTCATGTATTCATGTTTAGTTCATATATCGTGATATAAGATTTGCAACTACATATCTACGATTTTGTAACAAATTTAAATGTATACACAGAACATTTCGATGTAATGTTTCATATATAATCCAACACTTCCACTATCAATCACACCCCTTATCAACTTGTTATCGACAGTATAAAAATGGATTTTTCAACAGCCAACTAACCAAACAATCGATGTAACCATTGTCCCAAACACGTTGCAACACAAACACAATTTCCCCCAAATAATTACAAACCACATTAACTACAAAAGTAATCAACTATCACTCATGATATAAGATTTGCAAATGTATATGTACGAATTTGTAACAAATTTGAAATGTAGAGATATAACCTTTAAATGTAATGTTTCATCTATATTCCTACACTTACAAAATCAATCACACCCCTTATAAACATCAACTACAAAAGTAATAATTATCCCTCTAAATCAAATAACATATGTCGTTCGGCGTTCACATTGCATTTTACACATGCGATTGCTAGTTATTATGTATAATTAAAATGTTCCTCATCATGGTTTGCGCAAAGCATAACTAAGGGTGTTATACGATTAACAAAGCAAAAGTGGAGAGATTTTTGAAACTTTGTGAAAGCAGGGATAGAGTTACGAAATAAAGATACCAATTGAAGAGCACGCTACAGAAGAACAAAATCATTTAACCGACATATGCTGGTAATTAATTTCTCATTTCGCTGATAAGATATCAGAATACAAGAGATCCAAAAATAATAAAGAATTTGGGCGAGAGAACGTTTCCCGTGAAAATGGGGAATTGGAAAGAAAGTTCATAGAAAGAATTTCCGGGGTGTATGAAGTTGGGGCGGCATAGACAATCTCAAATGCCTCTGTTTTGTATCCGAAGCCTCGCTTTTGGTGTTGGATTTATAATTGGGAGGATGATAATACATCTTAGCAGTTTGAGGACAATGAGAATGGAACCTTGCCACAATCCTCACTCCCAGATCTAATATCTCCACGTATTTCCCCATTCATAAATAAATAAAAATACGCCCTCGCTGCGGCGTCTCGGGCTTTACAGAATTTCAATAATGCACAGAAAGAGGAATGAAATTTGCAGGGGTGAGGGCGGAGTTAAATAGGCGTGTAGTCTCCACATGCCTGCGGGCCCCACGCACATACAAGTCTTGCCTGGCGGCCGACTTTTACCGGGTGTTGTGCGTTCAACTTCCAAGTGAAGCATTGACTAACGTGAGGAACCCGTCAATGGTGGGACCGGTCCGGACGATGCACATGGTTAAAGAAATGGTATACGATAACCTTGGACCAAGTTCGGAAGAGCCAATCCCCTGAGTCCTATGTCAAGTTGAATCATAAATTAGTGGTTATTTCACATTTAGTGGTTATTTTTCTCAATAACAAAAAATGGGAGTTTTTTTAAAATATTTTTATGTCGAAGGCATTCACAAGTTGGGTTGAGGCTTGCACCCTCTGACAGTAGAGAAGTAGGTAGACGGTGTAGATGACAGTCGTGCTTCGTCGACATATAAATTTTTTATGTTGATCCAACGAATGAGGCATAGGAAGACATTGGCATATGTGCTTTGTTCTAACATATTCTTTCATAGCCGTATCAACAACCACGATCAGATGAATATGCCATTCTTGTAAAAATTAAATGGTCTGGTTATTTTCTTCACGAAATCCAGTCCTATTTATAGAAACCTGTAGCAATCAACTAGACTATTATGTTTTTTGTTTCCATTTTTTCAATCTAAACGGAAATGTCGGTTTTCAGGCACCATTTGTGCTGATATAACCTAAGAGGAACAAAAAAAGCAGAGAAAATTTCATGTTAAGTCTTATTGTTTTCAATGTCGGAATAGTTAAATGATAATCAATCCTGGTGATTGGAAAAAAATTACAAAGGAAGAGATTATGTGAAGTAGGTGATATTGAAACATTTACATCAGCTCCCCTCTAACACACCTCAGCACCTTGGGTAGTTGGGTTTCTTGGCCACTAACATCCATATGTGGTTGATCTGTCAGTGTCGCCTAATTTTGTGAGGGCAAATTTTTGTTTCATTAGTCCCTTGTGTGGTGGTTGTTGTATTCACATAAACTACTCACCTAACCTCTTGTGTGCAACCTTATGGGAATAACAGTGTTGTGGACGGCATAAGAGATGAAGGGGTGGAGTGGTCTAAGGCCAGTTGTGATTGCGAGCTCCACAGTGGCGTATGTAGAGGTTGCGCTGCGCTTCAGCAGGTTTTACCTCCGCTTTCTTCAGTTATATGTTTTGCATTTGTATTGGTCATGGTTTCTTTCTTCTATGTATAGATGGGTGTGGGTTCATTTCTTTGTTTGGGCTTGGATTTTGTATTCGTTTTCTTTTGTTTCAGGCTATAGACGGAAATTCGAGGCTACATATCTACTTGGTTTGTAGATTTCTTGAACTTAGATTGTAGGGGTTTTGGGTCCAAAATAGGCACCCATAAAATATCAAAAGCTTTTCGGGTGTAAACTTTTATAAATATGTCATTCGTTCTTTCAGTTCATATGTTGCACTTAGAATTTTGGGAGTGTGAGAAATGAAAAGATTTTGGCATGATGGGTTATCAATATTGAAGAAATCCCCCATTATAACACGAGGATTGACACAGTTGAACTCAATCTCAAATATTTCTGAAGCGATAAATCTCTCTATCCAACTTTAATAAGTGATACACATTCGCTTTGGTCACCAAATAACCTAGGGATTACACTTAGCTGTGTAGGAGGCATCACTTACGCCCCGCAAACATTAAATCACCCAATGATTTTACCTCATCCATTAATTTTACCTTTGTGTACCTAAAGAGAGGATTTCACCTACACAAATGGGTATTAGCTAGAACCATACATAGTCGTTCACCGCACATAATCTGTTACCAATACATGTATTACAAAAAAATATGGTGAGATCTTTTAACTTCTTTTTATTTTCTTTTGGGTTTGTAGTGTCGTATTAGACTTTAAATAACAATTTATGGTATTTTTCAGTCAATACATTCATCTTAATGTCAGTCATTGTTTTTCTATTGCACTCAATAGTGACACACATGATGTCTATAATTAGTAATTCATCATCAGGCCGCATGCTTTAAAAATAATGATGTCACATCCAATCCTTTTTACACCTTAACAATTAACTAGATTCTCGCAATATAGAAAACCCATGGGAAACCCTGTCTTTTGTGTGTTTCAAAGGTCTGTGGTAGTGATAACAGGAAATCCCTAAATTTTGACATGAAACTTACTATTTTTCTCTCAAAATGGTTTTATGACCTTCCCCTTGACACTCTCCTATTCAAACCAATGAGCTCTCACCTCACTTTTGCATCAAAATTTAACTAAGAAACCCTCGGTGAAATCTATGCATAGCCCATGTTCTTAGTAGTAACATTTCATCCTACTAATTGAACACGACCAAAAGTCAATATTAATTGTGTATGTATGTACACTGCCACAGAAGATGCACAGAGAAAAATAGTTATGAACAACGAGAAGACATGACAACAACATTTTACAATCACTTGATTTTGTTTGAATATATCTTAGAATCTATTTTTGGTGTAAGCTTGCAGATAATGCCATAGCTACCTGCAGTTTGGCTTTAAAAAAATTCTTTTTCTTGGTTTGAGATGTGGCAAAGTCAAACGACTATTTTTAATTCATTGAAATATGGTTAATCATCCAAAGCTTTGAAGGTATAATATGAAAGTAAAAAAAAGCATGTTTAGAAAATAGTAAATGTTATCCCACTCGCCTCAAAGGTAGACACTAGAATTTCAATTTCTTCTGAATTAGGTATAATATCTCATATTTTGATGTTTGCTCCTAAGTCTTGTCTTATTTCATTAAATGTGCTTCCACTCTTGCCAATTACTTTTTCAACCTTGTCAATTGGGCACAATATTCTAATAATAACATCCTTAGCACGGAGCCCTCTGAAGCATTGATGTGATGGAATGTCGTCATTGCCTCTTGTCATTTTTAATCTATGTTTGTTTATCTTTTTAATTTTTGGATTTAATTATGTTTTTTTTTATTCTTGACAACATTAGGGCATGTATATGATTGGCATTCTGGAAATATTTCTTGCAACCAAGGTGATCAGGGATTTCACAATATGATGTGCAAGGATCGTAACTTTTTCTTCAACCTGCTACTCAAATCCTTGACGGGAAGGCTCCTGAGGGAAACATGGGAATGCCTCATAATATAAAGGAAGTTTAACACACATGCAAAGAAACTCATTAATATAAAGAAGGGAATGGACTTCGTCTACAATGAAAATTCATCTTGGCATTATCCAGGGTGAAACCTCGTTGGACATTACCAACTCTGATCTCGTCCTCCTCCTCAACATTATTTTGGAAACGTGAAGTAAGACATGCAATTATGGATGGATTCTTCGGGGGAATGGGCACTCTTAACTAAATTCCATACTTTCTTGCGCCGCTAAAAAGCTTTTTTTTGTCAGCAAATCGATTGTTGTTTTAGGTATTTATTTAGATATGTATTTTTGGATTAAAACATAGAAGGGGAGCATGGAAAAGATCATTGCATTTAACCGATTTTTTTTATCGTGCCCGTTCTGAAATCACGATTTCAAGTAGTTGTTATTAATATTAAATTGAATATGAACTTTAATGAAAATCTAGAGTTGACTGATTCCCCACAACATAGTTTCTCTAATTTAATTTTAATTACGCGGAAATGTGTGGTTACTGCTACAAAGACCAAGGGGGGTCTAACAACAAATTTTAATCCTCTCCATCCACATCCTCGTTCGTATCAACGTCCACGTACGTATGAAATTTTTCATCGTCCAAGTCCTCATCCTAATCATCATCTATGTCTATATCAAGTTCCCTGTTTGGATTTTAATAGCTGGCGATCATTGTTTGACATGTGTATACATTGATATATTTAATACGCTTTCGTATGTTGGGTAGAAAGTGTCATGTTTATTTTTATTATATTATGAGGAAACGAAAAAGCGACAGTTGTATTCCTATCATCATTTTTTACTCCTCGACATACAGTGATATTTATTTTAAAGTAACTTTTTTTCTTTCTAATATCACAGTTTTACTAAGCAAAATATTGCATTTTTATTTAAAAATATATCATCGTATTCAATATTATTGGTATGGAGTCAAATTGTGGGCCCTAAAATATAATATGCTTTGATCAGTATCTCATAATCAAAATATTGTCGTATTGTTCTCAAATACATGGAAAACCGAATTGTTAAATATTAGTAAGTGTCGTGTACTTGGTTTATTCTAGTTAAATACATTATAGCGATAAAATACATGTTTAATTATATATAATTAAATGTTATATCATGGGGTTAAACATAATTATGATTTTTGAGGACTGTTCGCAAATAAGATTTGTTGATACAAATTTATTTTATTTTGATTATTTCATAAATTTGTAATTTTAAAACTAATTGCAAAAATAATTCTTATTAAAAAAAATTGTGTGTTATTAATGTTTTCATGTATTTGTCAAGGATGAAGGCTTCATTGCGCTCATCCAAATTAACAAAAGGCGGACCACGAGTTTACAAAACAATTTCCTTAATTTTAGAATAGTCGATATTTATTTTGTTTCTCCCCGCTATAAATAGGTCCAAGTGTTTATTAGATTTCGATTCCTTTTTCACGTGGGAGAATTAATATTTTTAAAAATATTTGAAAGTAAATATTTACGCCGAAATGCATTTTTTTAGCGAGAAGCTTGCCACCCCTCTGACTTTTTGAGAAATTTATGACTTTTTCGTTAATTTTGTTTTTTCCATGAATTATCTTATTTGTGTCATTAAATTATCCATACCATATGAATGTGTATCTTTTTATAAGTATTAATGAAATGAATGTGGTTAAATATTCAATCTTAACCTATATATCTTATTTTATATATTTACGCTAAAAGGCATGCTTACATGTAGAAAGCTTGGGGGATTTGACAACATATTGTAATCGTCGTTGTCCATATTTTAGACATATTAATGAACCTTACAGGGTGATATCATACATGTTGGTCATCAGTGATGGAACAAATGTTTTGTCTGTCTTTTTGCTTCACTTTTTTTCTAGCAGTATCAAGAAAGGAGTAATTGTGGTTTGTTTTATAGGAAATTTTGGGCCCTCACACGAACAACTGGTACAATTGCGAATTGGATGTTTAATGTCAGTGGAGACACTATCGATAGGGATTGTGTTGCTACCTTTAAGTTGGGCAATGACATTATTGTTGTTAAGGTATCGTCTTTCTTCCTTTATGAGGGGAACACTTTCGCATGGATATCCCTGGCTCTTCTCCTTCACCGATCCAGGGACCCTACATTCTCCAAAAAGAGGGAGTTTGTTTGTTGTAGGGTGAAAAACAATTGCTCTTAATTGTATCATTAAAGTTATGTTTTGGAAGATAGATTACACGTTCTTCGCGGTTGACTACTGAATGCGCCTTACCACTGTGAATTCTGATGAAAAATGTATTAAATGTCATCCAACCAAAAAGGTTAACACTTTAAACAAGGTAATAAAATAATAGCCGAATATGGTTCTTGCATTTGGAATGGCCGAATGTGTAGCCTAATTGTAACGCCCTGATTTTTGTAAGTTATCATGGTGATTACTTTCTTAATGTTGTAACTGCTGAAATGAAGACAAACATGTTAAGATATATATTGATCTTAAAGGAATGTGTTGCTAATCTAGACTCTTGTATACTGTAATTTGTTTACATGGGACAGCAGTTATTATTGCTTGTATGTTTGCTGATGTGACGACAAATCTGTCATATGCTTGATGAACTCTATTCGCTGATTGACAGCACACCTTGAATCAATTCCATTGATCCAAGGTATGTTGTGGCCTTCTTGTAATCACTTTGCCGATTTACTTTTTAAACTAGACTGAAGGTTGATATAAAGTGTTGCCGCACCTGATTTCAGGTATGAATAGCTGGCACGTAGATGCCAACGAAAAAGGTTCGATTCTCAAACCATGCACTGTTGAAAACGCTGAGACCCCGTAAGGCGATAAAGGCTTGGATGCGGGTGGCTCAGGTATGAGGAACGTGGGACGAAACGTCCTGCATAGTACTGAATTTGGATGTCAGTCGGAAGGACTTGATTAGGAATTGATTAATTAAGTGTGAGGGGAATTAGAACCTAATCTACTCCTAAGTTCTACCTTATACCCTAACTACTATCCTATGTGGATTTTTAAATTCTATAAGGGTGAAAATAGAACTAAGTTCTATTAACCTATTAACCTAAGAACTAGGCAAATGACCTAGGTATGAGCACTATTATAAATCCTATAACTAATCCTAACCTAAGGAAGGGGATGCACAAACCCATCGGGGATGGAAAGGATAAGGATGGAAGGAAATTTAATGGGCAGTAAATAAGGTCCTTGCGTGGACAGCGTACCAAGTTTGGCGGGAACAAGGAAAAAGCTAGAGGACATCCAGTTAGTCATGGGACTAAACTCTGGTTTTCATGCAAAATTTGAATTTGGCAATTCGCCAACCTGAGTTGGCGGTGGCGTGAGGAAAATAGGAAAAGGCAGAGCCTTCAATGCATTTAATTTTCTTGGTCTTCGTGACCAGCCCGCCTTGGAAAGAGTATGGAGGAAATTTTGTTGTTTATTATGTTCGTTTCGGATTTTTGGAAGTTGCTCTGCATTTGGTTTTTCATGGTTCTGTCGAACCAGTTGTGTTTGATTGTTATCACTGTTTCTTTGGAAGATCTAAGGCTATTTTTGAGCCTGTAGAGGAAGGTGATTGTTTGGGAAGCTTGGCTGTTGTCGCCGTGGAAGGAAATAACTCCTGTAGGCGCGGTTTTCTTCGAGCTTCAAGGAAGATTATCAGGCATGTTAAGCCCTTCTCTTTAAACTGCTTGCTTTGCTTAAACATCTCATTAAAACAACCCTGCTCTTCTAATGGAGGGGGTTTTGGGTTTATTTGATTTTGCTGGCATGTTTGAAATGATTATGGGTAGAGTTGTTTTGTCTTAAATGTTGCGATTTGAACTGTCTTTGCATAATTATTGAAGTTGAAAATACAGCCCATGTTGTGTTTATTTGTTCGACAATATTGGGGAATTCGTTCTTTATATTATGATATTGTGCATGATATGCGAGTTGTTTTGACATTGTTTCTTTACTGAAATTTTTCAGGAAATGAGTTCCTCTTCCTTCTGCTGTTTTAGATTCTGAAGGAAATAGTAATTGGGTTTTATTGAGCATTATGAGCTCGGTTTGATGGAAGTGATAGTAATATTCTGAGTGTTGTGCTTTTCTTTTGTAAAAGTGGAAGGATGAATACGACTTGGGTATTCGTGGGAGTTTGAGAAAGTAATTGTTCTTCTTACTGAAATTATAAATGAATTATGTTTTCTCCTTGTTGTGATGGAAAGTTGATTTTGTTGTGTTTTATGGATGCGGTTTGATCTTCCAGTTTGGACTGTTGTTGTGAAAACGATCTTGAATTTGAATTTCTCGTGCAAACGAGTGAAATACATGGTGAATTTGCTTGTTGTTTGAGACTGTTTTGACTGTACCAAGCTTTTGCACATCTAGTACCCTATGCGGGTTTGCCTTAATATAGGTATTGTTATATGAATATTGCATTTCTGGGTTCTGCACATTATTGTGAAATAGAAGAATGGGATTTCGGGTAGAAATTTCCATTGATAAGGAACTCGAACTGGGTATTTCTTTGCATATGGTATATTGAATGAAAATTATACATGTTGTGTGAGTTTGTTTCTGACATTGTTGAACAATCGTTCTATTGTCAATATGGGTTTGAGTTGTCATTATAAGGCAAACACGACTTGGGTGTTCTTATTACATTTTGAAGAAAATGATTGTTTCTTTACTGAAATTAAAAGGAAACGAGTTCTTCTTCTTTCTGTTGTTTTAGATTTTGAAAGAAATGGTAATTGGGGATCCATTGAGCATTTTGGATTCGGATTAATGGAAGTGACAGTGATATTTAGATTATGTTTTCTGAGTGCTATTTGATCTTTCTGTACAAATGGAAGATTGAAATGTTTCGTGTGATACGATCATGGTTTTGCACTATTGCTGTCAGCAAAAAAATGATGAACTCGACTTGAGTGAATTAGCTTGTTGTGTTGGAAGAAAATGGATGTTTTCTTACTGGAAATACCTTACAGGGATGAATTTTTTTTTCTCTTCTATGCTGTTTGAATTCATTGAAATAGCAGGTAGAGCTTCATTGTGACACCTAGGTTGGATTCTGGGTTGTAGGTACATAGCAATGTGCAAATTGTTATTTATGAACTGTGTGCATTCATCGGATATAGAAATGTCATGTGAATAATTGATTAAGTGAACTCGTATAACTGTTTATTTGGTTACAAATGGCAGTGAAAGAAGTGATGAATTCTTCTAGGCTACAGTAAGAGCATAGTATGACATTCTTGAACAATTGTTCTATTGTCTATGATGGATACGAGCTGTCATTATAAAGCCAACTTGTTTTTGGTATTCGTATGTGCCTGATTTAAAGGAAGTATTGATATGGATGATAAATTCTTCCTTGTTTTTATTTAAAGCTGAATAGGAATGGATCTTATTCCTTGCTGTTGGAAAGTGAATTCTGAATGGATTTTGTAAGTTTCACTCTGTAACTGGTTACCTTTAATTGATGTCATCGTTTGGATTCGGCTTTCAGTACAGTCATGAGTGACAAGGAATAGGAGTGTGGATGGATAACTTCTGAATAATGATCATTTCTTCTCTATACAGTTACGGAAGATCTGTAAATCGTTTCAAGTGATCTCTGAATTTTGTATTGTCTTTGGGTTAAACATCTACATTTTATTGTTGTTTGCTTTTCTCATCTGTATTTGATTACTTGAAGATCAAATGGATGTTTGCGTGGACTGGAAAGGAAGGTAAATTGGTATTATATTTTCAGTCAAATTCTTATCTGTTTGATATTATAACTAATGAAAGGGAAGGATCAATTGATAGCATTTAATGTTATAACAGCAGCATGCATACATGTGTTCCTAGTTTTTACAGATGTTGTAATCTGGAACTGTTTGAAGTGCAAATTACTATTTATGTACTATGATGCGTTCATGGGATATAGAACGTCGTAGTAGAATCTTTGACTGATTGGGACTGGTAATACCAACGGAAGGTCATTCCTCCCATTTATACTGCTGGTCCATGTAAGTATGAATCCTTAACATAGTCCTCTAAGAACTTGATTAACTGCATCTCGGTCTGTCCATCCGTCTCTGGATGATATGCATGAGATACAATGTTTTACCAATTTAGTTCCCAAGGCCGTATTAAGCGTATGTGCCAAAACTTTGATAGTATTTAATGTTATAACATCAGCATGCATACATGTGTTCCTAGTTTTTATTAGATGTTGTAATCTGGAACTAGTTTGAATGGAAATTACTTCCTTGTAATGATCATTTGGGAAAAAGGGGCAGTAGTTCTTTGACTGATTAGGATGGTAATTAGATGTTTTAGTCTGTTATGCTGATCATTCTTGAATTTTATACTTAATTCTGGATTAAATGTTCATATTAACAGTTTCATGAGGAAAGAAATAGGAGTTCTTTTATTGAGACAGTTGGAATTAGAAGCACCTCATTTCTAATGACAAGTGCTTAATATGCTCAGTTCAATGAACTGACCCGTGCAAATAATCGTTAAAGAAGGCATGGTATGTATTGCTTGTAGGCAAATTCTACCAGCGGAAGGTATTCCTCCCATTTATACTGCTGTTTGCCATTCAATACATCCTGTAACATGTCCTCTAAAACTTGATTAACTCAAATCGAGTCTGTCCATCCGAACTCCGAAATGATATGCAGAGCTTGAAGTTTATATTTTCAGTTCCCAATTTATCCTTTGAAATTATAGAGTAATGCCAGGGAAGGACCTTGATAGCATTTAATGTTATAACAGCAGCATGCATACATGTGTTTTTAGTTTGTTTACAGATGTTGTAATCTGGAACTGTTTGAAAGGAAATTACTTTTTGTAATGATCATTTGGAAAAAAGGGGCAGTAGTTCTTTGACTGATTGGGATGGTAATTAGATGTTTCAGTTGTTATGCTGATCATTCTTTTTTTATACTTAATTCTGGATTGATGTTCATATTAACGTTTCATAAAAGCAGGGTTCTTTTATTGAGACAGTTAATTAGAAGCACCTCATTTTAATGACAAGTGCTTAATATGCTCAGTTCAATGAACTGACCCGTGCAAGTAATTTTGCAGATGGAATTTGAGTAAAACGAAGACATGGTTGTTTTCTGATACTTCTTTTGATTGACTGAAGATGGATTGTATTTGATAGTTATTATTCCTCTACGAGGAATTGAGAAAAGAAGAAATTACATTCTTCTATCTTATGAGTTGTAACGTTGTTTAATATAAACAAAGTCCAGTCATTTGGACTGGCAAATGTATGGATTATGAAATGGATTGATGAATACAAATACAAGTGTGATATTTTAATGACTGTATCAGTTTGATATTGTTGATTAAGTTGGGAATATAGTATTAATTCCTTGATTTGGAATTATTCAAATGTTCTTGGATGGATTTAAAAGGAACTGATATCTTTTCTTACCTAAATACAACTTTTACGTTGAAATGTGTAATTAGTTCATACTTGGGTTAAGATGAATTTTTAATTGACATTAAAAAGGATTAGGAAGAACATGATCTCATAACTGATAGGTATTCGGGATTAGCTTGAAAGATAAGGAATATCAAATAACTTAGGAGTAGCCGAACTTCGTATTCGGACTCCGTTAATAGCCTCAAATGTTAAATTTAGAAAGTAAGGATATGGGTAAAAAATATATCCAGGGTTAACAGACCTTAACTATGTAATGTTAAGGAGAACAAATGAATATATTCATTGAGAATTAGACCTCGTTTTAATGACGTCTAATAAGCTGGAATTATGAATTTGTTTTCAGTTGTGGAAAAACTTGGTTAAGTTTAATAGGTTAAACTTATTAAGTCTATCGGTAATGGGCTACTTTAATCCAAGGATTAAGAAAAGAACCAAGTAGAGAAAATGCAACCATTCGGTACGAAGGAGAAGATGCATAGTAAGCTAGAAGACGGATTTAGTCTCTCTTAGCTACATACAAATGTAACAAGAACGAGGATAAAGGATCGGCATGGCTGCTGAAAGTTGATCTTAAATATTAAGATCATAACCAAATCACTTGAGCTGGATGTGTACTCTCGATGGGAGGATTCCGTAGGACATTGACATACGCCAGTTACAGCATGGTGTCTTCATGAAGGCGGGGCCTTCATGACGACACAATGTTATAGCTGACATATTAAAATGCCCTCCCGAATTAAATCATTAAGATTACATAAGCTGAATATTAAGTTCTTGGCTGGGGATAGGAGTGTGATCACGTATACGGAGTGACTCCGGAGGACTAAAGATAACTAGACACACGGAGTCGTCTGGGGACGACACCGTATGTCTGCGTGTCTTTAGTTACCATGAGTAACTTCCTATACTCGTTCATATTGCTAGTTGGAGTTAGAGTTTGACCTTAAATTGGAAGGACTGGTAGGGACCAGGAAAGACCATTCTAGATAACATACGAAGTGAGGTGAAGGACGTATTCCGTTGGTGTGTATCACATCCAGGAATATGATCATGCAAAGCATGTGAAAATCTTTGGCCAAAGTATCGCAAGTGCTGGTTGCGTTGTCCTAATCACCTAATTTAAGATGAAGGATGTCAAATGAATATCAGTAACAGATATTCAGATAGGCTTCTTAAATGGATCACTTCGATAACCGGAAACGGTAAGAGAACCTTGTATATACATTATACTATGCATGAATGAACATGAAGGATCGGTAAGTTGCCGAGTCATGAAATGAGAGATCGTTGAAACTCCGAGCCATGAAAATGGGAGATCGGTAGTTCTTCGAGTCATTTACAGCAGCATATGGAATTTGTTATATGATTGAATGGCACTGAATGTGTGTTCCATATTACAAATATGTGAACAGAGAACATTAGTTTTAAAAGGAAATTGTGTGATCTAAACTGCATTGTTTGGGCAGAGAACAATTATTAAAACTTGAACGTGTGTTTGAATTATATAATTCATAACAGGGAACATTGTTAAAAAAAAAAAAAAAATTCCCTTGTTCTGGTATCCTAAAATGGGGATGTTACACTAATAATGCCTTCTTGCAAGAAGTGATTAATGTTAGCTTCACATGGGACAAAATAATGTGAGAGGGACCATGGCCTCAAATAAATTGACGGGATGTTGCGGATGTGGAAGTCAACGGAATTGATGCAACAATTCAGCCATCTATAGGTGAACGATGGAGAAGACTCAAGTTGTCTTTCATGTTGTACACATTTTTCCCTTCCTTAGAAGCAAGGAACCTCTCTGCTCGAAACTATTTAGGTTAATGTTAAATCTATGGGTCCATTGTACGAGGAAAGCAAAGACCAAGTCAAAACCACACAGTACTAGATGATGGATTGTAGTGATAGTGAAAATATTGAGCGATGTGAAACTAAAGTGACTAAAATTGACCCTAATTGGATACATATCACTTTATTAAAGCAAGGCGAACATAAGGAATTGGATGTGAAATGATATATAAGAGAAGCTTGTGAAGTGATATGAGGCACATGTGCATGGAAATGGAACAATTTGTAACACAAAGGGATCATAGGATTAGTGGTTGAGTTAAAAAAACTAATGATGTGGAAGTTTAATATGCGATTCAAACTTTTACCCTAAATTTCATAAGAGGAAAGATCCACATGAATTTTTTAAGAGAAGATGACATACTATCATAATTGATTGGGGTGTTTCTAACAATATATATTTGTTTAAATGATGACGAAGTAGAGTTGTGTTGTGTTTACCTTGAAAACATGTCTTGGCTCACTTTCAAACGAAGTTCTAATTTTTTAAATTGTTTTGTGCCTATGAATGTCAATACCCAATGACCTAACACATCATGCATTTCACTTGATATACTAGCCTACCTAGAATTTATGGGGGGGGGGAATAAATAGCTTATTAACACTTCAATAATCAATGTTCATTGCTCTTTTCAACAAATAACATTTAAAAAATAATTTTTGTAGGATTTTGTTGTCAAATAAATTGAATAGCCCAAAAATGCAAAATTCAAACCATGACAACTAAGACATAATGCAAACTTTTTCCTTTTGATCCTCCTGAACCTCTCCCCTGGCTAATTTGCCTCCTATGTCAACATCATCTTGACCTTGATGGTAGTATACATGCATTTGGTAAACATGTCACTTTGTGCATAAAGGTGTAATAGGGTTCATCATTCCATTTAGTGAAATGCAATGGAAGACTAGTTTTCTTGGAAGCCTAGAAACATTGATTTTGGCCTTTTTCAGAGCATGTGTACAATCCATGGAGGAGTTCTGAAAATGTTTTAAGTGTCTGAAGGTGGTATTGGAGAGCCTTGAAGGTGTTAGAAGTAGTTTAGGAATATTAGGAAAGTTTTGACCATTTAGGGCTAGTTTGTTCAACAACAGGTTTTTCATGTGTAAGAAATGGACAGTCCAATTGTGAACCTTGACTTCTCAAGCTGATTCCGGGAGCTCCGTAAGGACTTAGGAGGCAAACAAGTAGGCACCATAAATCTTGAAGAAAATTTTCTACATTATGGGAACATTCATTTCGATATGAGGTTTGATGGTTTCATGAAACATTCTAGACAATTCAACTACCCCTCGTAGTTACAAACAAAAAGGGGAATTTTTTTTAGTTTTAAGCATATTCAAGTTCTGAAACCACCACCTTTGGTCTTAGAATGTGTTTTGGAGTCAAATTCATGTAAAATTTGATCCGAAAACATTATTCTAAGCCTTTAGGGTGAAAGAAGTGAGTTCTCAGGTTATTTTTGGACAACTAGTGTAAAATCTGGGTTTCTAAAAGTGGCAAGGCACACTTTTGAGCTCCTCTTGTCCCCATTGTCCACTTGGGAACATGAGGGACATGAGGGATACAAAAGTGTGCCCTCATACACCTCCCATAGGCGCTTTGTAGCACTTGATTTTCATGTTGTCCCTTGTGTCCCCATTGTCCAAGGGGATAAGGGGGACTAGAAAGTGCACCCCATAACATTTTGTAACTCTCAAACCATCCATATGTAGTTATGTTAACCCAGATTGAGTCTAAACTAAGTCAAGGAAAGTGTGAGTGAAGGGGGAGTTGCAAATCCATACTTCACCAATTTTCCACCATGTTATGTGTCACCACCTTGCTCCAAGGCGCACTTTTGTGTCCCTTGTGTCCTCCATGTCCCCAAGGTGACATAAGGGACAAGAGACTATGCCTCATAATCAAACCTAGCCCTTGGATTTCCATGTGACCTTCTATAGGTTCCGCAGGAGATTTTTCAGCCCCTCCATCTCATCTTCACTGGCTCCCGTGTTGCCACTTGTCTCAATCTTGCTCCAAGGCACACTTTGTTGTCCATGTTCATTGTTGTCCCCATTCTCCCCATTGTCCCCATTGCACCATTAAACTGTGTCTTCATGTTCATAACTTGTCCCGTGAAACATGCATTCAAATTTCCCTTACATTTACAATTTTTCTAACTACCCAATAAAGTTGAGCGTTGCAAATTCAAAACAAGTATTCGCCTTGGCAATATTTTCCATCTGGTACTTGCATTTTGAGACATCCCCCTCTACAGTTTCATTGACGTCTTCCACAACACGGGTGTTCTCCCTCTTATGATTAACAAACATGTCGTGCTCTTCGTAGAGGGTGTATTTTCATATTGGCTCCTTGATTCCTCTTTCCTTTTGCATGCACTTCTCCACCGTCAAATGCCATTTTCTACATTCGTCTTCCTTTCTCGTTGTTCCTCTTCATCTAGTTTCGCTTCTTCACTATATCTCTTTTGACATTCACATCGTACATTTCACGTACGATTGCTAATTTATAACAATTTTTAAATTCAAAAAATAAAATTGTAGAGTCTCGCCGTGAGAGAGATTGCCCAAAAAGAACCCCACCAAAACCAAATACCTAAAGAATGGAGGGAAAATAGTGGGAAAATACATAGATAAAAAGCAAAGCAGCCTTAGCTGCAACGACGATGACAAATACAAACAAGACATGCTACTTAGGTTGGAGACAGGGCTGGAAATGCTGTTTTTTGTGATTTGAACAGTATATTATAGGCCAAAAAAAGGTAGTTGTAGACTATGACAAGGTGAAACTTTAGAAAACCGTATGATTTTTTAATATATATATATATAATCGAAATTTGTTGATGGCCTAATTATTTCACGTGGTTGTAAATTCCAAAAGAAAATGATAGTTATTTTTATGATTTCTTTACATAATGAAAAAATATACAACTTACTTATGTAAAGAAATCATAAAAATAACTATCATTTTCTTTTGGAATTTACAACCACGTGAAATAGTTAGGCCATCAAAAAAATTTGATTTGACTGACACATAATTTGAAATTCCAGGCCTGGTTGGAGGTGTAAAGGTAACAACATTTGTTACATATCCTAATTTGTTACCACTCTTTTGAGAACCTGCGTTACTTCTCCGCATCCGCTAATGCTGTAGGGCCCACACACATAAACCTCGCATTCGAATTTAATTATGAAATGGGTGGGATAATTGTGCGGGTGGAAAAGAGTTGCCCCCACATTTATCACGCGTATTTGAAGATGATTGCAACTTGCAACCAACGCCAAGTTTCCCGTGGAGAAAGTGATGTCATTCCTCTTTCGGTGTGTTTTGTAATATGATACACGTGAAACTCTCCTTGTTGCTCAAACTCGGACTAGTAAATCCCTTTCGTGCTACGGTCTTTACGTGTTGAGTGATTATATTGGGTTAAGTTATGCTTTTTTTGGGGTACTTTTTTGGTATCGTCTTTTTTAGATTTTGTTATTCGTGTTATTTGTTCTTTGCGTGGTTTCTTTTGTGTTTCTTATTAGCATTGTTCCTCCGTGTTTTTCATTTTCTATCTTATGTTTCTCCCTTCCCATTAGCTCGCTCCTCTCTTGTTAGCGGCTTTGGTCCTACACAATAACACTTCATAAGATTTTTTACTAGAATTGTATGTACATTTTTGTTCAATCTTGATATTTTTGGTCATTGATTTTGATTTTGTGCCTGCCTTTCACCGTTGTTTTTGGTCTCTCTAAGTTTTAGGGCTTTCTTTGTCATATTTTCTCTTGTTATATGTCAACTTGCATATAAATAAGGTTTTGTTTTGAATTCAAAATGTCAATAAATACAAAGTTGCACTTAAGAGGATACAGACAATCACATTGAGTAATCATTTTTCACAAGAATGATATCAAAGTTATAAAAGTAAAAATTATTGTCATGTGAAGCATCATCATGCTAAAAGTAAAGTTCAATCATTTAGATATTCATTCTAACCAAGCTAATAATTGTTGCATTCATTAAACCACAAGCACAGGAACACTTACATACAGTAGATTGATTACCAACTTACATGCAGTGTGGTGTCCCCAGATTTCACCTTGAAGTCTGGGACTACCCTATGTAAAAAAAAATCGAACTTTAAAATAATGGGTCGTTTTGTGTTTTTATTGCCAAAAAGTTTCTGTAATGTGTTAAGATATTGTCAAGGAGCCATATAAGCCCTTTTCGACAAATACCCAGATGCCCAAAATTGTTTTATTCTGTCGCTAGGGTTTGCCTACGGAAAATTTGTATTTAATTATTTTGAGCCTCGTTTGAGGCAATTTATACTCCAGTTTAACTCTGTTGTGATCGTACATATCATTATTCCCATATACCAGTAGGGTTTTAACAAGGAATGGATTATGGGCTTTATTTGTGCCTTCTGGCAACGTTTTGTGTTTTTTGTGTTTTCCCGTTTCGTTTTCTATGAAATTTCTCTAGATCAATTCCTTTGTCGGTTTGGCTTGATTCTTGGCCTGGAGTATCTGGGGATCACCTATGCACATTGTGCCAGAAGGAATTCACCATCGGAAGTCTGGTTCTCTCAGAAAAGACAAAGTCGTGCACCAAAAAAGCTTCTTTTGGGCTGGCCGCATTTTTGGAAAAAGAGGGTTTGAAGCTACAATGAGATTTTTGTTAGCAGAAGGCAGGTAGGAATTTTGTACCTGCCTAGCAGGATGCTTATTCCCATGGAAGCAACGCCACTTAAGTCACAATGGAAAAATTAGAGGCAGCAGGCGGGCGGGAATTTCTTACCTGCCTTGTAGGGTAAAAATTCCGATTGTGAAATAAAAGAAAAATCACTTAAGGTATTAATGGGATTTTATTACCTGCCTTGCAGGGTAAATAATCTCATTATGAAAGTCAAACAATTTAAGTGGATCATGGGATTTTTAGAGCTACGGTGCAGGGTGAATAATACCATTGTTAATTGGCTTTTAAAAATAGACTTCACCCTTGCCAAAAAGTGCGACCCACCTTGGGTGAATAATAATGCATTTAATAATATTTATTCACCCAATTTTGGTGCCCAAGCATGAGGAAAAGTCAACAAGGGAAAAGTGGATTAAGGAAATTGGAATTAGAAATTCTAAAATTAAATAAATATTATTTATTTAATGTAGCCCCTTCATGTCAAAAAGTGCGCACCATTTGGGAGAGAAGTAATACTTTTTAAAGTATTAATTGATTTAATTAATTCGTATTTTCAGTGGCTAAGGTCAAAGCATATTGTGAGGGTTGAGTTAACTGGAAGTAAAAGTCTAAAATTAAATAAATTTAATTTATTTAATGGCGGCCATAAGCATACACAAAATAGGTGCCCCATTTGAAGAGTAAAGATTATTAAATAATTAATTAATTGCCAGGAATAGGAAAGGCATTAATTAATTATGAAGATTATATAAACAAGGGTTGTCATAAGGGTGAATTAATTAATTCAAAAGCAGAGAAGTGCATCCTAGACAAAAAGTTTGCCCCATTTGAAGAGGAATTTTGCTCAGAAGAAGGTGTAATTAATGCTGGAAGCTTCCAAATTTGGTGCCAAGGTTGAAGGAGGTTGATTTGTGTCTGAATAATTGTCTGCATAGTGGTACAGGTGCTCAGGTGAAGTTGGTAAAATTTTAACAGTGGATTTTAATCAATTAATTCAAAAAAAGATGGCAACCGGAACATGAACAGTGGATTTTAATCATAAAAATTTGCATATATCAAGCATGCTGCCCCAAAATTCATGCTTTCTTTGCATGCAAAGAAAGCATGAATTTTGGGGCAGCATGCTTGATATATGCAAATTTTTATGATTAAAATCCACTGTTCATGTTCCGGTTGCCATCTTTTTTTGAATTAATTGCAGGAATTCATCACATGTGCTTTTATAAGAGAAAGGTAGCTTAAATCAATGTCTGATACATTGAACATATCCTCTGTATCTGAAGAATTATCCAGATCTGCACCGGTTGTTTAGAATTCCGGCCGAATAAAGAGGAAAAGAATTGTTCAGACAAAGATTGCTCCAGCCATGGCAAAGTGGGATGAACGAGAAAGCTCAATGCGAAATCATGCATTACTTCCAAATTTGCTGACATCAGAGACATAGATCCAAGCCCAGATCCAAATCCAAATCTCATAATTGCAAAAGCTTTTGGCAAAAAATCATCCTCTTTTTTTCTGATGCACAGCCCATGTAGAAGTCAGTGGGTGGAAAATTCCTTTCAGGATCTTGTGCATGTGCTCCCAATCTTCCAGTTGAAGCCTTCATTGAATTTGCATTCACCCAGAGTGCTTTCCAGAATTTTTAATTGCTCATATGCAGTTAAAAATAAAAAAGATGAGTTATTTACGGCAAACATTGCACTGATGCATGTATTGGATGTACTGGAGAAGAACTACAAAAGCTTCAAGGATAAGAGGGAAGACAAGTCAAAGGCAACACCCGTAAGCAAATTTCACAGATCCAGCTTGCTTCCAGATCCAGCCGCTTCCAGATCCAGTTTGGTGAGAATCAAGGGCAAAAGAATCAACTGCATGTAGAATGTGCAAAGAGAACAAGACTGGCAGCTTTCCTCTTTCATCTTCTTTCTTTTATTTTCTACGACAAAGTAATTGAGCGATCAATTAAATTATAAAACTTGAGTGATTGGTTTAAAAACCATTACTTGGAGAAGTGAACTACTTGGCAATAGGTGGCAGACATGCAAAATAGAAGGTTCTATCTTCAGTTGCAAATAATGCATATCATGCAAAGAGGAATTCTAAGAGGGAGATTGTCAGTTGTTTCCTTTTACAACTTCTACATGTGTCAGTTCAACTAAAAGCTTCCTATTTGTAACTTGCCTCTCCATACATTCTATAAATAGAGGAAGAACCTTCGGGTTGATGAGGGGAATTTGTAAGCAGCATTTTTGTGTTCCAGACTTTGTGCTGAAACTCCTAATAGTTATTTGAAGCAACGGAATAGAAAGGAGCAGATTTCCAGAGAGCTTTATGTCACGGTGCATTTTGTTTCTAACTTTTTGTCTTAGATCTACTTATAAACTTTGTGTTATTCTAGATCTAGATCTGAAAGTTGTCTTTGCTTATAATTCTGTGTGTTAACATCTATTGGTTTTGTCTATGTGCATATAATCAACTCTGTAATCTATTGATTGGGTTGCACATCTTCCCTCATTTCTTTCCTTGTGTTTATATTATTTCCTTCTTCTATCAGATATTTCTTTTCTTTAACAGCTGCTTACTTGTTGCAAAACTATACAACTATGGTTCATGAGCTGAATATGGTTAAAGTAAAACCCCTAAATAGATACTAGCATATTTTAATTGACAAATTTTACATGGGAGCCTCACCGCTAAATGAGGGAGATTTATCTCATGACTGCCTAGGTTTTTAGCTATGCAAAAAATCTAGCCAACACAGACTGTTACTTTGGATTTTGCTCAAAACATAAACCGTGAATCTGTACTTCATCAAGCAACCAAATCTTCTCTGTCGTCGATTCACATCCCTGACTGTATGTCAAAATTCGCAAGTCTCTCCCATAGAATGAAACGCCTATCAGCATAAATACACAAATGTAATCATACGACATGTATGCCTTTACATCGTCAAGTGAAACATCTAATTGACTTGGAACCTAGAACCCCATTTCTGAATCGGCCCTGTATAAACGCTCAGAAGTTGAGAATGAATAAGTCAAGCATCGGATTTAGGAGTTGATTTAGAAAGGGCACATTCGACCAACTACATCACCTTATGGGAGCCCGATTGCTTTTGCCTATAAGAAAGATGGGACGTGGAGGCTCTATATTGACTTTTGAGCTTTGAACAAAATCGCAATAAAAACCAGATACTCGTTTCCACGGATTTAATGACCTCCTAGAATAGCTCAGGGGAGCTAAGTTTTTCACAAAGATTGGTCTGAAATCAGGGTACCACCAAGTTTCTGTCAATCCAACGGATGCTTGGAGAACTACCTTCAAGTCTAAGGAGGGCTTGTTCGAATGGTTGGTCATGGCTTTTGGACTGACAAATTCACCAACATTCATGAGGATAATGAATGATATCCTGTGACCATTCATTGATTCATTTGTGGTTGTGTACCTGGACGACATTCTTGTCTTCAGTAAGAAATGTGAGGACCACGTTCAACATGTATAGCAAGTCCTTCAAACCTTGCGCCAACATAGAAAAGTGTTCTTTTGGCATGGAGAGTATCCAATACTTAGGATACATCATCAATAAAAGCGGTGTGTACATGAAACTAGAGAAGATCTAGGTCATCTAAGACTAGCCAACCCCAAAGACTCTCACAGAACTTCAAAGTTTATTGGGATTACCCAACTTCTATCGCAAGTTTGTACTTGGTTTGTCTCACATTGCATGACATTTGAACCGGGTAACACATGAACGGGAGAAAACAAAGTTTGTAGGACAAAGCAAATAAAAGGCATTTGCACAAATGAAGTAGAGAATTTGTTCGGCACAAGCTCTAGATATTGCCAGATCTACAATAGTCATTTGAGACAGAAATAGATGCTTCAGAATATGCACTCGGCGTAGTCCTCACCTAACATGGGCATCCAGTGGCATACCACTAATCAAACCTTCTCTGACACGGTGCATAAGTACTCGACATACAAGGAGTCTGTACACCATTGTGCAAGCCATGTCAAACATTGGAAACACTGCATTTTCCAGAAAAGAGACTATCGTACGCACAGATCACAAGCTTTTGCAATTCATACAAATTCAAGGCAAGTTGAAGAATGATTGTCACCAGGGATGGTCCACCTATCTACAGCAGTTCCATCTCAACATCCTGTTCGTTTAATAAGGGAAGTGCCAACACAAGTTGCTAATGTAGGTGTATTTGAGTTAGTGCCCCCGATTACCTCCCTAACAACAATCACTTGACTCATGTGGGCATTTGAGACATCAGAGTGGCCTCACATGTATTTACATGAACCTGAATTTTCTAACATGGATACCAGGGACTAAGGGCAGAATTAAAAGTTATGTTACTAGCATCATTTATTAGGAAGGGGTTTTTATGCCACATTAACCGTATTTATGCCAAAACATGGGACACCTTTGTATAAAGCTATTTTTGGACAGTCCCGAAAATATGATGTTTGGGAGGCTCACTACAATCGGGTTAGTCGTTGACACTTTCAAGGAGTCTTAGTAAAATATTCAGTCTTACATAAAGTATTTCTATTTGGTCTAAAGTGCTCCAGTCGTAGCAATGTTACCCAGATACATCAAGTCTTGCACAATCTACAGATATCTGTCAAGTTAGCTAATCGAAAACAGGGTACCTGTACACCCCTACTACCAATTCCAGGAACACCATGGGAGTTTGTCTCAATGGATTTCATGTCAAGTCTCCTTTCCACAACACATGGCCGTGATTGTGTTTTTGTGGTGGTTGATAGGTTTTTAATAATGACAATCTTGGAACCTTGCAAGAACACAGTCTCAACAAAGGAGATTGTGAAACTAATCTTTAAGCATGTTTGGGTTTATTTTGCCTTCTAAGATGCATTGGGCCAAATAGGGATTCCAAATTTGTGGGGATATTCAAGTCTGCATTATGGTACATGATGGACATGAAACTAAATAATTTCATTGCATCCCACCCCTAAACCGAAGGGAAAACACATGTAGTTAAATGCATGATTATGCATCTTCTCTGTCCATGTATCACTATAAACATCCACACATATGGGATGAAAGTCTTGTGCTTGCATAAAATACCTACAATCGAGCTCTTCATAGCTCCATGGAACATATCCCATTTCAAGTATGTCTCGAATTGAAACCATTGGATCTCAATGACTTACCATTGTCTATTATGTTAAAAGAAGAATTTTCCCATACTAAAAAAGAAATGGATAAGGAAACCAAATTTGTGGAACAAATTTGACACATCCAACAACAGGTTCATGAGATTATGGAACGAACTAGCCAGAAGTACAAGAATCATCATGATGCTCATCAAGTTCCTCATCAATTCCAAGTGGGTGACAAGGTTTGGCTACATCTGCAAAAAGAGTGACTCAAGGGTCAATACAAGACACTCAAACTTATGTGATATGGACCTTACACCATCCCCAAATGAGTTTCTAAGAATGTATTTGAACTTAATCTTCCACCTTACCTTATATTCTAGTTTTCAATGTTGACTTGTTATGCCCATACTTCCCACCACTATTGGATACATCAGACATTGGTGAACAATAGTAGAATACATATATGAACCCAAACTTGTGACATGAATGAGCTCTAATCAAATCATTGATAGGGTGGTTAAGGAAAAGAAGCATCAACATATCACTCTATTGAATAGTGAAGGAAGGGAAAATGGAACACTAAGCAAATTGGTTCACCAGGAGCCAGATTAAGAAGTCATTTTTGTACTTGGTCAAAAATTTAGGAACAATGTATTGAAATTACTTAGATAGATCTGAATATTGATTCCACTTTTTAAGTGATTTTATTTTATTTCATTCCCTTTTAAGATTTTAGAAGTGTTTCTAACTATAATACATAAAAAGGATAAAATAATGCAATATGAGGCTACTATGATTTAATTAACTTCCAACATTAATTTTCCAATTCAGAATAACACTTTACAAAGTGACTATTGATCGAGAAAATATCCAAACACAAAGGAGAGATTTCACTTAGTTGATTCTATATGGATTTCGGAGGTCCTAAGCAATCTGAATGTAGGAACATGTTGATCTAAAATCGAACTTGTTTCGTTTCTTGAACAGGCACCTGAGATTTACTTAGTCAAAACTGTACTAGGTCAAAACCGTCTATATGGTCTTGACCCTTATGTATGGTCTTGGAACTGCTTGGATTCTATATTTGTAACTTTATGTGTTCTTCACCTACTTGGAAATGAGTGTCGATCTATGTCAGTCTTCTTCTCTCTCCTTCAAAATGGCTTTATAACTCTAATCAAACCCTCGTATTGCAAGATAAAGTTCATGTAAAACAAAGTTAGGTGGGTTGTGGGCACCTCTGTGCACCACTGACATCGCTACTACTTTGAAGAGGGCTCAAATTGCATGTCATTTTCCAAGTGTGTGATATTTATCATAGTGTATTCATAATTTGACAATACCTTATTTGAGTTTCACACTTGCTCAAACACTTGGGAAGGGTCACTTTACTTGTTTTTGGAGAGAAGATGGAGACTTTTGGACCTTGTAGGCAACTTAAAACTTTTAGATAATACTACCCTAATGTATTTTCATGAGTTATTTTGTAGTTTTAGGAGCTTTGATTGCCTTTTGTGCTTGTTTTTACATGAAGAGCTCTTAAAAGTGTCAGGACCCTAAATGAGGTATGATTGACTTTCTTATATAGGATTATGATGATTGTTATGTTATGAAAGGCCAACCAAGAGGGAATATCATACCATATGAAGATGATGTAACTGAAATTTTTGGTGCATAATGCATCAGTCCAAAATCGTATAGTAGGTTCGAGTTGTAGATTTGTACAAACTTACCCAAAATGGTTGTTTTTACTAGAAGGGAAAAACACACCGTTTAGCTTTCTAGGTCAGATGATAAATATCGTTATATGAATTTTATGTTATAAAATCCTAGGAACTGGAAACATAGATGCATGAAAAGATGAGTAAGTAACCAAAAATCTATTAGGGTGATCTAAGAAAGAGTGTAGATTGTGTTTTTTTTATGAAAGCATGCAATGTCAAGATCGGCAGTGTCAAGGAATATATTGCCAAATTTGAGTGTCTACATATATCAACATCAAAATAACACCAAAATATAAAGAAATAATCACAATATGAAAGTAGAATAACTTATCCACTTAGAGTGGGAAGCCTCTAAACCATACAATATGACTCAAGTGCTCAATATGATGATAATCTACTAACTACTAACTCCTATATATACCCTACTATGTTATACAAAGCACCAAGGCTAGCCTACTAAGAATTTGAACGTATAAATGAATGTGATATGACATGATAAGATATTATGTTAGCCACAAATCAGCCATTCATATCCCAGTATATAACCTAGGATTAAGGGCATAACATGCCCCTCCCCTTCAAAACAACATTGTCCCAAATGTTGGTAATCTCTGGATGTTACTGCAATAATGCTTTATCTTCCCATATTGCATATTCAATTTTAAAATTATTCCATTTGATCATATAGCGTGTATTTTTAGGATTCCCACATGCTCCAAAATGACGTGCCCCTTCTCATCAAGCTTTGGTAATACTGACTGAGAAAGCACCTTTTCCCAATTACCTTCTTCGAGAAAGAAACATGGAAAACTGGATGTATTTTAGTTGGCTAAGGAAGCTCTAGTTTTTTGCCACACTACCAATTCTTTGCAATACCTGATAAGGGCCATAATATTTAGGTTAAATCTTGTAATCTTTCTTTTGTTGTTTCAATAATAGTTTCTTACATGGTTGCAACTATACAAAAACAAAGTATCCAACTTCAAAGTTTCACTCACTATGGTGTCGATCAACTTGTTATTTCATTCCATATTGTGCCATTATTAAATTATCTTTAAGGATAGAGAACACCTCTTGTTGGTGTTGATTGTGCTCTTCAACCACTCTTACTTTTGGCTGGTGGATGGTGATTGTACAAACCTAAGAATGGGGACATTTTGGATGAGGTATGAAATGATGTGTTATACCACCATTTTGAAATTGGTAGCCACTAAACCTATCTCTTCTTCTTATTTGAAGCAAAGCATCGTAAACACCCCTCCAAACATTTATTTACTTCCTCTATCTTTACATTAGACTAGGGATGATATGATGAACTATGAGCCAATTGAGCACCCAAATATGATAATAAATGAGTATAAAATTGTTTATGATCTATGAGAGAAATTGATCGTTAAGGGTAAAGATCTTGCATAAGTACAATTGATCTATGTACCACATTGTATCCCCCTTCCATACACAATTTTATGAAAATCTCAGGTTCTATTGAAAATTTTGGATGAGTGTGTGGGTCTTTGTATCATTTTTTCATTCTGATGTTGCCTAATCTACCTAAACTTCTTATAATATGGACATGGCATACAATAATGGTTATGTGGACTCATCTCTTCTACATATTGCATCAACTACCATATTTTATTTTTCTTTCTTGCAAATGATTTCAAATCCATTTCCCAATGTATGTGTAAGCCATTTCTATTGTTATTCAAATGATAGTCATTACTCCAAGAAGTATTTCAAGTTTTCATCACCTGTCTTCACCTTGAAGTGACGACCCATGAGATACGGTCTCCACTGTTTTATTGCTTGAAGAATAACCATCATTTCCTTCTCATAAGTTGGTTTTAATAGGTTCTTACCTTTGAGTTGATAACTCTCAAATGTTATGGTGACCTCTTGCATGAGTACTACACCTATGCCACACCCTGAAGTATCACATTCAATAATGAAGGTTTTGGAGAATTCTTGGGTAGCCAAAACTAGAGTGGTACCCATGGCCTTCTTCAATGACTCAAATGCCTGGGTGGCTTCCTCATTCTAATGAAAAGAGTATTTATTCAATAATGATGTGAGTAGTGCTTCAATTATACCATAATTCTTCTGAAATATGTGATAGTAACCTTTAATCCCTAAGAATCTCCTGAATTTTTTTAGGGTTTTAGGAATCTTCCATTCCACCATGGCCTAGTGCTTATGAGGATCCACTTTTACACCTTCATGAGAAACGATATGACCCAATTATTTTACCTCCCTAACTCTAAAAGAACACTTGGAGGGCTTGACATAAAGGTGTTGTTGTTCAAGAGAGTCTAAAGTTTATTGACGTGATGTAAATGTTCCTCCTAGGTCTTGTTGTAGATTATGTATCATCAAAGAACACCAAAAAAACTTTGGAAAGTAGATGATGCATCTGTAAGGCCAAAAGGCCTTACTAGAAATTCATAGTGGACCTTCTGTATCCTAAATTGTCTTATTAGTATCTTCATTAAGAATTCTTATTTGGTGATACCCTGATCGAAGATCTAGTTTGTTAAAATAAACAAAACCAAATCATCTAAAAAATATTTAGTGATATGCATAGGAAACTTATCTTTCACTCTATATTTGTTGAGCTCCATGTATTCTGGACACATACGCCAAAATTTGTCCTTTTTCATACCATCACCACTAGCGAAGAGTAAGCAATCTGACTATGGATAATAATACTTATTTTTAACTTCTCTTGTACCATCTTATCAATCTCATTATTATGTAGATAAGGGTACCAATAAGGTCTAATATTGGGTGGTTGGATGCCTCGTACTAGTTGAATAACATGATCATGATATCTTTTAGGATCTACCCTTTCAATATATCCCCAAAAACAACTAAGTGTTCATTAATAATCGCTTGTAGAGCCAATGGTATATGACCTTTTGATGGTTGAGCTTCTGCGAGAATATTTTTCCATAAAGAAAGCTTAGTATATTCTTTATTGCATTTATCTAGATATGATTTAGGATCTATAAAAATCTTTTTATTTACTATAGTATGATCTTATTTCATCTTTACACATTTGTTTATTGTTTTAAGTAGATTAACCCTAAATTTAGCATTGTAAAACCCTCCAATTTATCAAGCAAAACAAAAAATATCAATACACAACTAATTTCTAAAGGAAAAATATGATGTTTCAAAAATAAAACTCAAATTTTTGGAAGCCCGACATTGTGCTTCTATTATATTCGAAGAAATTTGTTCATCAAAAATTTACCTCAATGTAACACTATACTAAAATATGATAACCAACATAATGCGAAGACTAAAAAATTTGGTATGTGGGTCAATCACACAGGCTAAAGGGACAATTATGACAACATCAACCAGTACTTTGATAAGTGGCATCAACATAGTTTTTAATAAGAGGAATGTAAAAATGTTTTTCTTTTATTTCTTTTATTTCTCTTATGTGCCTTCCAAAGAAGTAATTGGTGCTCCCTCCATATACTTGATTCATGTAATATTTTATCCAATCACATCCATTGTTAGTGTCTAGTAAACATTAATATCTAAATAAAATTGAGTGAAGACCCAACTTTCTTTTATTTTGATAAGAGAGCCATAAAATTAAGAACGCGTATATTTGACGTTTCGGATCAAACGGCATAATCCATCATGAGAATGATCAAACTTACTTTTTTTTTTTTTCTTTTATTATTATGTATAACTAGCAATTGCAAATGAGTTGCAAGTTATGCCGGAGAGGGCTTGAGTTTTATGTGTATAATATGGTGTGGATGTAAAATATATTCTATGTTCTATGATAGATGTTTGAGCGAAGAACATAAGTTACATTTTGCTAAACAGTTCACATGTCTTTATGTAAGGTTCCACATTCTGCATACATGTCTATCAAAACATTTGCAACTATATCTAACAACATTCCTCTATATTTTGGCATAGGTTGGGAGTACTTTGGAAAATTTAAACTAATTGGGTTGGAGCCCTGTTTGTTGCATATGGTGAAACAAGGCGAGGAGTATGCTGGAAAATGTAAACAGGAAACCACTCTCTGTACCTGAGTGGTACAAGCGGTTGCAAAAGCTGATGAATATGTACAATGGGAGTAGAATCGGATGGATAAGAACACAAAGATGGAAGCCTCATTTATAAGAAGCGTGGAGATGCTCTTCCACTACAACATCTTGGGTATCATTGGCAGGTTTCTTAATCTCATCTACCCACCAAACATAACATTCTCTAGAGATATGTCATCTCATGGAATGAAGTGATTGAAGGATACTAACAAAATGGGATTGTTGTCTACACTTTGGGAACATTTAAATGCCAAAATATGAACTTTTGTAAATAAACGCCCATTGTTCAACCAAATGGTACAACATGTTATCTTTTAAATGAATATCATAATTGTATCTTATAGAAGACATGGTCATCGTCAAGAGACATTGTGATTGTTTCATCGAATAAAACAACTGTATATTCACCCCGATCAACTCACCTATACCAACATACATGTGGCCCATAACAAAATACGAGCTTTATAGCAACGTACAGACATCCATCAAGGCATAGTAGGCAATGTTTTTTTTTGTTGGAAAGGTTAATATCAAACAATGCATCCCTGTTACAATTCAATGACACGATGCTTAATGTTTAACAGAACCTTGATTCTCTCTTTGGCACCAAGCATTTTTTAGATTTTTAAATTGACCCTGTTTCTTGAAAGCATATTTTTCATTATAATTAACTATTTCCACAATGCTTTAATGTTCTTGGTATGGTATATAGAAAACTTAGCATGATTGTAAACTATCTTGCAAGGTGAGAAAAATGGCATGTATCTTCTGCATTAATAGAAAAAATATCTAATGACTGATTTGTGTATTTTGGGAAGGTTTTGCAACGTTTTTATAGCTGTTAAATCTTACTATAATATTGAAATCTGAACATAAAGATGTTAAGGTAAACATGAATTTTTAAGATAGTAAAATCTGGAAAAGATATTTGTTGGGATTCATGCTGCTACTTAGTATTGGGAATACCTTGGGTATCACATACAGAGGGGGCTCTGTGTGCCCGAGATTTGGATTCAGCTGAGGTTACAGTGGAACACACGGAGGGAGGATGACAAGGACCCTAGGTGTTTTTTTATTAATTTTATTTTCTCAATTGTGAAGGGTATTATGTTCTCTGTTTTTTGTACTTTGCAGGCAAATACAAAGGGGTTTGGGGAGGAAGTTTGATCCTTGAGCCAATTAAGTGTAAAATATTGAATTGCAGATATAATTTTAGGTGACAGAAAAAGGGTTGAGAGTAGCCCTCTGAGGAGGAAGAGAGGATAGAAATAAAATAAAATTGTATTGTAGACCAAAAGGGAGGGTGTTTCATTGTATTTGATCTTTAGTTAAATTTCTGCACTAAATTTGCACAAACATCGCTTTCCAAAATATGGTGATATGGGCCTGTTAATATAAGGGCTTTAAGATCATTTTAATAAGCTCCGTCTCGAACCCTATTGGGCCATTGGGAGTGTAAACATGCTGAGAAATCCGAAGCAGAGAAGAATCATAGCCACCGCTATAACATCATCACCGCGGCTCATGTCTATGCAGACTTCCTCAGCCTCGAAGCCATTGCAATTTAGTAACAAGTGTTCTTCCATGTCGTCTGGAATGGTCTTGTGGAAGGCATTACTATTCTTGAAAAAAAGAAATGTACGAGGCATTGTGGGAGAAAATTATACATGTGAGTCGGTGCAATGGCATTACCATTGACAGGAGAGACAAGGTTGTTTGCGTATCATAACAAATAATTTCATGCCGTCATATCTGTGAAGAGGAAGTTGCATGTGGCTTTCCGAGATGATAAAAAGTGGTAGTTACGCACATTCCACGTAATTGTATAAGTTGCCGGCACACATCAAGGCGGTATTCAGCGAAGTCCGCCCGTGAAATATCAAAAAGTGATGTATCTACCTTTCTCATCATCCTTATAAATGGAACTGTGTAAGCAAATAATTAAATTCACCACCGTTAAAACTTTAGCCTTTCTAGGTGCCATTTTAACAGAACTTCTTCCTGCCAATGTCGCATCGGAGACTTGGGCGAATTGAATGGATTAGATGTGTCATTCAGAGAATTTATATAGGGCAGATCAAATGCATCACACATCATAAGGAAGGTGTGAACGGGGGGTGTGGGACAACTGATTAAGGTGCATTATTTTCAACAGACGCAATTGTTATTTACTGCCTACATTGTATTCTTCCCCTTTGTCCGCAATCTCTATTTTCTTGATTCATTTCGATGGTTGTTTGCATACTACTATGGATTCATTATCGTAAGTGACTGTCTCAGGTAGGGAATGTCTCATAATCCTCCTTTCCTTGGTATAGGAAAAATCACCAGGTACGAAAATGCAACGAACGTTCAGATTCAATCCAAGAAAATAAAAAAAGGCAAGCGACTACTGACTATCTTGCACTTGCACGAGTTGGCATAGTGCCACACTCAATGCACATCGGAAATCTACCCCCACCTACCCTTCGAATTGGACACATCAACAACTTAGCGTCCAAACAAATAAAAGTGATCGTTGCATGTATCTACCATGCTTATTATTATCAAGAATTCTCCAAATTTTCCTTGTATGGTTGATTGGATCCCACAACTATAGGGTGTAATTAATATTAATATGATGAACAAGTTCATAGATAATTTTTGTGATTGGCATGTCTATGTCATGCAAGTCTAAAAACCTATGCTTAAGAGAGTTTGCTATTTTATAAAATGCAGAGCTAAGAGAGTCTGTTTGAGATTGGGAGTTGTCTACACCATTCCTTAATAAAAAACTTGAATTGGTCTAAAGTTTGAAAATAATTCGATGTTAAATCTTATGCCAAGCTCATTAAATGTTAGTTCACGGGCGAGGAGGGTGATTATGGAACCAAGGTACTTAGTCTGAATGATTTATAATAACGAGTGCCACATTTCACAGTGGGAGATTTACACACGGCATGTGAAATCTTCAATGTTAGTCAAATGTTGACATTGTTTCACCTAATACAACCAACATGTGTCTAATCTTTTTCTAGCACGTGCTCACATCCTGTGAGAGAAAAGTAGCTTCAAAACAGGTCGTGGACTTTCACCAAAGCATAATAAGAATTGTTTTTCTTTCCAGATGTTGTAGTTGTACTATATTTCTCCCCCTACCCATAATATGAACTTGAAACAATTTAAGATAGCATATATTTCACCACAAATTGTAACTCCAAAAACTAAACATTGTTATCCTCTCCGGCGTAAATTGCTTTGGCTCTTAATTAACATTGCTTCTTCACACGATCTGACAAAAAATTCTCGGTGGATACATGATCTCCAAATATTTGATTCTGTTTTTTGTTAGATGGAATCATTGAAACAATCTCCTGTGGCCTTGAATGTCTAGTGTGCGCCATCTATGAGAGCCCTTTTGAAAGGGGCTAACGGATCAAACTACCACATATCCTTAAAATCTGGTCTTTTTGGGACAAGGCTCTTCAACACACACAATGCCTTCCCTTCCAAAGTTTCTCAAGTGGCTCGCAAAAACAAAACTCGTATTTTTATGCAAGACAGCGCTACGGGGTCATATGCCACATCCCTAGCAGAACTGGCCCAATCTGTGAAGTCCCTAGATGCTATCAGTAGAGATATCGATAAGCTTTCTCAGTACATAACCAATAAGGTTTTTTTTAATTTCCTTGTTAATCCAATCATACCAGACGAGAAGAAAAAAGGTATTCTCGAAGACATTACAAATGATGCCAAGTTTCAGCCTTATACATTAAATTTTCTCTACATTCTTATTGACAAGAAAAGGATTGACCTGATTGGTGAGATTTTCAAAGAGTTTGAGACTGTCTACAACAAATTGACTGACATAGAGTTGGCAGTTGTGTCTTCTGTAGTCAAGCTTGAGAATCAGATTTCTCTTGGTCCTTCACAAAATCAATGCAATGTTTTTTGTCGATTTAAGTCATATCTTCTGCTAGAGTGTTTCCATAATGGCTTTCTTAAATTTGTTAGGCCACAATTCATCTATTGTTGCCCTGCACTCTTCCTCTGACAGAGGAGTTCGGGATTCTTCTACATGAGCGACACCTCTGTCAATAATAACCTGATCATGCCTTGCTTTCTTCAAGTACTTTTGTAATGATGCGTACAAGTTTTGAGCACTCAAACTGAGGGCAAAATAATGTTCCACCACACTCAACAAGTCCATGTTTCCATTACCAGGCTCTCCTTCACTGCGTAGGTCAGGGCGTCACCTTTGAAGATGCCCTTACTGGAATGTGTCAAATTCCGGCAAGCCTGTTTCCAGCGAATCTGTTTCAATAAATTTAGGTGTTTTGTGATAAATATTCGTAATTTGAACATTTTGTGGTGCGGTCCAAAAAGGAAAGTGGGGTTGTGTCACCCGGGCGGCTATCATTCTTGCTTCCATATTGCATTGGTCACCGACTTGACTTCCACGTAGTTTTCGCAACACGTAATTTTCTTTTTTCCATGTTTTTATCTCTCTTTTTTAAGAGTTGAGAATGGGCACATCACCACCGTTCACGTGATCGATTCCGCTAAGATTGGCATCTGTTGGGGTTGTGATATTTGATTTTTCAAGCGGCGATTATGTACTCTTTCCCCCTGCTGAGCTAGATTGGATACATAGACGTTTTCCTTGTATACTTGCACCTTCTGTCACAACAACAGTATAAGAATTCATACATCTCTTAGAGGGGTGTTTCCATTGCTTATTAATGGATGTCTTATCTTGGCAAAATGTCCCTTTACCAACTCCCTGAGTCAGTATGCATTTAGTGGCAGTTGCTGAAACAGTGCCACCAATAACTATTTAAAATATCTATCTCCCATTAGAAATATGGAAAGCCATGGTGTAGGCGAGCAGTGATCAAATTTGAAGGGCTAGTCCCAATTTCATTGTGAAGGGTAAATATTGGACCAACCCTTCAACTATGAAAAGTATTATAATCAGTTTACACTTCATATGAAAATAGTAAAGAAATCACACATGTCGTAAAAAATTGATTTTACACTTTTTACAAAGAGAGTGTCTCCCCTTAAAATGTAGTAAATTCCATTTCATAAATAATGTATGAATAAGTTATATTGCGAGATCCAATAAAAAAATTAAAATTAAACTCTCTAATTGACATTGGAATTACACAGTGACAAACAAAATTTTTAACACACATAATGAACCTAAAAATTAATGACAACACAAGGTTCTTTTACTCAAATTTAATTTGTTAAATATAAGAGAAAAAATAATTAGTTGTATAAAAATAATTCATGTTTCATCTAATAAATAGTATCAAGAAAAATATCAAACTACCAAAAAAATTTTGATCTAAATAGAAAGTTTCTCGTGTTCACCTCAATGTAAGCAAAAATATCACCAACACATTTTTTAGGCTCCCTTCAAAAAAGAAAATACCTGAAACACAAAATGAGATATAAGTCATTACAAGACACATTGATCAACATTTAGACCAAGTCAAATGTTCTTGACAAGTATTCATCAATTATTTCGAAAAAAATCTTATTAAATTAGTAGTAAAATATTGAAAACACTTATCTAAACTTCCAAAGAATTTTTTTTATAAATAAAAAACAATAAAAAACATATTTTATAGAAAGAACTTCCAAAAACTCACCATCTATTTGTCTAAAGGAAGCGGTTTTCGAGTTTTTTTATTCTTCCATGCATCATAAATAGCATCCCAATCTACCTCATTTAGAGCATGAGGTGCACAAAGAGATAGAAACATTAGCATATCCAATGTGCTCAAAGAAAGCATGGATCTATCATCATTCTTTATCCTATTTAACTTTGAAAAACCTCTTTCACATATGGCTGTGCTTGCTGGAATTACAAGAATAGCTTGCCATAGTTTCATCAGACATGGAAACCCGTCAAACCATTCAGGTTCACTGCCACGTAGATCCCATGCTCCAAACATATGTTTTTTTGGATATGATCTATAAATAGTACAAATAAATTCATCCATCTCGCCCAAACATTTAACACTGTCCACAATAGGCGGGTTTCCAACACTAAATTTGTCACATAAACATGTTAGCCATCTTTTTGTTTGACGATCTCTATCTTCTGTCTCCTCGCAGTAATTACGAGGACTGAAAAATTTAGCAGCATTAAATATAGGTAAATCTGTGAATCTTGTATCAAGAGAATCAATTACCTTAATTATAAAGCTTTTCGCCCAATTCAATGCAATCATCTAGTGTCCCTGATCTGTGTGACTTAGGCAAGCTCTCAAATCTCAATGCATGTACATGTAATGTACCTGTTCCATCTGCAAACTCAAGAGATCCTCCTTGTGCCCTGGTTAGAAAAGATGATGTATGTAGAGTACCTGTCCCAAATATGCCTCTTTGAAATCTCCTACGAAGCATGTCAACTGTGATATCTAATGTAGTCCCAATGGAAGTAATATCAATATGATCCTCTTGAAAAATTTTATTCAGCTTATTTAACTCAATAAGCACATCTGCAAGTAAATGGATGCAAAATTGTACCTGAAATATTGTTGCCAAATCATACATGTTTTTCTCCTCTAATTCCCATTCTTTCAACAAAGCAGGCATGAGTTTGACAAGTCTTTCCATGACCTTTCCTCTAGAAAGCCACCTAATTTGGTGAATTTGTAACACTTCCAACCTGTTGATTTGAAATGACTCCATCAACTCTCTCAATGCTCCATGTCTTTTAGCAGATTTTCCAAGCCATGAATATATTTTATTTGCAAATTTATCAATAAACTGCAACTCTGGAAAATGAGATGAAGCATCATTTGCTGCTAATGCTTCTCGATGAGCTATGCAATGAATATCTAACAAATGAGGAGCATCTCGACGAAGCTTTGTGGACAAACCTTCACGAATTCCCCTCATGGCAGATGCCCCATTAGATCCAAATCCAACTAACTTCATTAAGGATAAATTCATCTCTGTCAAAAGAGTGATCACGGCATCATACATAGCTTGAGCTGTTCCATCCTTTATTTCAAGGAGTCGTATAAAGTTTGTTACACATTGACCTCTTCCTCCATTTGTCAAGTATGTAATATAAACAATCAAATGTTGTTCCATAGTACAATCAGTGCTTTCATCAACTAAAATAGAATAAAATGGACTATGAAATATACCATCTTTCAACTTTTTCCAGTAAACCTCCTTAGCAGCTTGTAAAAACTCTTTTCCGGATGTTGTATTTGTATATGCAGAATATTCATCTGTGAGAGGCATGTGTGGAGTTCCTTTATACCTGTTCAAGTCACAAATCGGCTTATAGAGCTCCAAAGATAAATCATGTATGGCAACAAAATACATATTTTCCATCACTGATATGATTCTCTCCTTCTCAGCATCTACCATTAGTTCTATGTGTTTAGTGATTGGAATGTTACTTTGTTTATTTTCTCCCTCCAAACGTTGTGATGAAAATTTATGAGGATCTGATTCTGCATGGGTAAGAAGGCCACTAACTTGAAGGGTGGTGCTTCCATCTTTAGCAAATGGAGTATCTCTCTTATATTTGACACACCAAGAACATTTTATCCTTTCTACACCATTGCAGTCTTTTATAACATAAGCCCATGGAAATCTTGTTTTCCATTTGGCCTTGAATGTCCTTTTAGGTTTCTTTGATGGGTGTTCCTCTTCCCCAAATTCTGCTCCATCTAACTCATGCTCTTTTGTGCAAGAATATCAAATTCTTCATTTTGAGAATCACATGGTTGACTAGAACGCCGAGAGATGCCAAATGCATCAGCAAGTGACAATTGTTTTTTATCCTTTTTTGGACGACCAATGGAAGCCATTTTCTCAAACTTCTTACATGACACTTGTCACCTATTCCAATGAAATAATTATAAAAATATCAAAATAGTGTTTTCACATGAATTTTTGTGTATTATTTTGATAATTTACAATTAGAGATTAGAGAATATTTAAGAAAATAATTTAGAGTAATTTGTAAAATCATGCAACACTAAAATTTCAAATATAAGATTGCACTAACAATAATATCTAATTTTAAGATGGAGAAGTGTTTAATCAATACTTTTAGTAATGAAAATATAAACTGTGCAGAGTTTATTCTATTTTTCAGTATAAGTTGACTCACAAGTGTACCTGTTTCAATGTCTGAAGCAAGATGAAAGCAATACCCCAACTGGTCCCTTTGATTCTGTACCTTAATTTGTATGAACCAGTCTGCCCCTCAGTGCTGAATAGATATCTGAAAATGATGAAATACTTATTTAACTTACAAACTCATACAACGTATTGGCCATCTCCAGTTCCACAATCCACACATTCAAACGAGCTGCTCTGATTTCAAATCACATGCCTGCGGCAAATTTGATTGCCCATTAGCCACACATTTCACTGGTTTGAGTCTGTGCGAAAAGGAAATGAGGTCATACATGATACGATACAGATAACAGATTATCTGCGCAGATATATAGTTTTAATTGTAAATAATAGTGAATCGTGATAATACTGAAGTCTTGCGGGCCGCTGGCAGCAGGCACTATAGGCAGCATGTAAATAGGAAGATGGCGTCAAACATTATTGAATGGTAGAGGGAAAATAGTATTATAGATATAATAACAAATCAGTACGCTATAGGTAAGGTAACACCGTAAGTTGTAACAGACTAACAGTTTCCCAATTTCGTGAGCAATAGCATCTAGATTCTAGGAATCTAGACTCCTGAGTCCACTGTCCTCTATTGGCAAATTCAATGGCATTCAATACAGTGCGCTGAATCTACAATTAATTTTTTTTTTATTCATTTGCACATGGTGATGGGATACAGACTTACAGTTTGAGTTAATGTTTATGTGGACTTCCAGTTCCAGGCTTCAACTGTGGAGTTGGACGGTGTCAAATTGTCAATGCAAATCTTTACAAATTACAACACATAATTAATATGGTAACTACACTTTGTTCTTTGTCAATGGTGTCACTGTCCCGACTCCCTCCAAAGCCGTGTTTTAGCAAATTCAATGACACATAATTAATTTGATTCAACTGTATGCTGTTCTTTGTCAATGGTGATTCACTTATTGGTGTCCAGTTCCACTGTCACTGTCCCTCCGCAGCCTGTCCCTCCGCAGCCTGTCCCTCCAAATTCTCAACTACCTGTAACCTAAGTGACATTTTTGAATTTTGCCCTTCATATGACATTTTTACTAAAATCCTACGCTTCCACATTGTCAAGCAATTTTTATATTTTGATTTTTTTTTTACGGGCCAAAATGTTTCTGCACTTTTCTGACGGGTTAGAAGCCCTTTGACGGGCTCTGACGGGCTCAATTTTGAACACTGTAGGCGAGCAGTCTCCAGCAGCGAAAGGGTCGCACCTGTGCAGCGACAATTTTCTCTTCAGCATGCGTTTATAGTAGTCACTTTCTCTGTCCATAATACGACGACTGTAGGGTTTTCGATTATTTTCTTCTTCGTCGTTTGCTTGCAATTGTAATGCTGAGATGAGAGGCCTGGGCGTAGTGTATGACATTTTTTTAACCACATCTCTCGATCGGGGATGTTGTTCTTCATCGTCGTCGTCTTTGATGGAATTAAACCCTTGTAGCCATCAAATTTGTTGCAAGGGCCATAGTTGCCTGTGTTGAGTATTGGATCCATTTAATTAGCGAAAAACACTATTTTACTGGGCTGTCTATTGCGTTTTCCCCGTTTTAAACTCTTATGTGACTCTAGGGGCACCTCGAACTGATTCAAATGTCCAAAAACAAGATTTTCTTTGTGAATATTTTCCTCCCCTGCGCGCCTCCATAGCCTTACCATTCAAAATCTCTCAGGAATTACAGTGTCAAAATCTCCACCACAAACCTTAAATCTGCAATTTTCCTGGAGGTCTTTGCACGGGTACAGAAATAAAAACATTCTTCACCGTTTTGGACAGAGATTATCTGTTATTTGACCAACAGTGTTCGAAACAGCGCCGATTTTAATGATTGAACCGTGGAAATAACACATATTTCATAATGAAAGACATATCTCTGCTTGATTTATGACGACTTGGAGCAGTGAAGAAAAAACATAAGTGGCCCTTCTAAAATCCGGCAACCTGTAAAGTTAAGCCACCGGAATTTGACACTTTCCAGCAATGCCTTCTTCAAAGTAAACGCCTCCGGCGAATTAAAATGTTCCTCATCATGGTTTGCGCAAAGCATAACTAAGGGTGTTATACGATTAAAAAAGCAGAAGTGGAGGGATTTTTGAAACTTTGTGAAGCAGGGATAGAGTTACGAAATAAAGATACCAATTCAAGAGCACGCTACAGAAGAACAAAATCATTTAACCGACATATGCTGGTAATTAATTTCTCATTTCGCTGATAAGATATCAGAATACAAGAGATCCAAAAATAATAAAGAATTTGGGCGAGAGAACGTTTCCCGTGAAAATGGGGAATTGGAAAGAAAGTTCATAGAAAGAATTTCCGGGGTGTATGAAGTTGGGGCGGCATAGACAATCTCAAATTCCTCTGTTTTGTATCCGAAGCCTCGCTTTTGGTGTTGGATTTATAATTGGGGGGATGATAATACATCTTAGCAGTTTGAGGACAATGAGAATGGAACCTTGCCACAATCCTCACTCCCAGATCTAATATCTCCACGTATTTCCCCATTCATAAATAAATAAAAATACGCCCTCGCTGCGGCGTCTCGGGCTTTACAGAATTTCAATAATGCACAGAAAGAGGAATGAAATTTGCAGGGGTGAGGGCGGAGTTAAATAGGCGTGCAGTCTCCACATGCCTGCAGGCCCCACGCGCATACAAGTCTTGCCTGGCGGGCCGGCGGCCGACTTTTACCGGGTGTTGTGCGTTCAACTTCCATGTGAAGCATTGACTAACGTGAGGAACCCGTCAATGGTGGGACCGGTCCGGACGATGCACATGGTTAAAGAAATGGTATACGATAACCTTGGACCAAGTTCGGAAGAGCCAATCTCCTGAGTCCTATGTCAAGTTGAATCATAAATTGAACATGAGACTTAGGCGACCTAAGTCATTGACGGAACCCGCTTGGCCCATTCACATTTAGTGGTTATTTTTCTAAATAAATAAAAAATGGGAGTTTTTTAAAAATATTTGTATGTCGAAGGCGTTTACAAATTGGGTTGAGGCTTGCACCCTCTGACAGTAGAGAAGTAGGTAGACGGTGTAGATGGCAGTCGTGCTTCGTCGACATATTAATTTTGTATGTTGATCCAACGAATGAGGCATAGGAAGACATTCGCATATGTGCTTTGTTCTGACATATTCTTTCATAGATGTATCAACAACCAGGATCAGATGACTGTGCCATTCTTGTAAAAATTAAATGGTCTGGGTATTTTCTTCACAAAATCCGGTCCTATTTCTAGAAACATGTAGCAATCGGCTAGACTATATTGTTTTTTGTTTCCATTTTTTCAATCTAAACGGAAATGTCGGTTTTCAGGCACCATTTTTGCTGATATAACCTAAGAGGAACAAAAAAAGCATAGAAAGTTTCATGTAAAGTCTTATTGTTTTCAATGTCAGAATAGTTAAATGATAATCAATCCTGGTGATTGGAAAAAAATTACAAAGGAAGAAATTATGTGAAGTAGGTGATATTGAAACATTTGCATCAGCGCCCCTCTAACACACCTCATGTAACACTCTGATTTTGTATGTTAACTTGGTAAACGTTTTACATACTGTTATAGCTCTTGGAATGAAAGCAAACATGTTAAGATATGTTTTGATCTTAAGAGAATGTGTTGCTAATTTGGATTCTTGCATACTGTGATTTATTGCATGGGACAGCAAATATTGTACTTGTGTGTTTGCTGATGTGACGGCAGATTGTTGTATACTTGCTTGCTCTTGTGCTGATTAACAGCATACCCTGAATCAATTCCATTGATTCAAGTATGCTGAGGTCCTCTTGTGTTTTCTATGTCAATTAACACTTGAACTGGACAAGGATTATTATGAGCGTGCAGCGCCTGATCACAGGTGTGAACAGCTAGCACGAAAATGCCAACGACAGGGGTTCGATTCTTGAACCCTGTACTGTCGAATTTGGGACCTCGTGAGGCAAGAGATGCCTGGACACGAGTGGCCTTGGCACGCAATCTAAAGGACGGAACGTCCTGCTCTGCATTAACGTGAATGTTAGTAAGGAGGCTGGATGGAAGTTGTAAGTGTTAGTGGTTAGTGTGAATTAAACCTAAACTAACCCTAAAAGCCTAACATGCATCCTACACTACTATCCTAAGTGGTTTAAATTCAAAAAAAAAAAGGGAAATAAACCTAAGTTCTAAAACCTAAGGCTAAACTAAGACCTAGGTTGAATGATTTATGCAACCTAAACTAATCCTAAACTAAGGGGTACGCAGACCCTTGGGAGGAAAGGGATAAGGATGGAAAGGGCATTCATTGGCATTTAATAAACTGTCCCTACGTGGACAGCGCCAGTTTTGGCGGGGCAGGTAAGGAATTAGAGGCATCTATTTGGAGATAGAGCCAACTTTGATTTGCATGGAAATTTGAAATTTACAAGCTCGCCAACTCAAGTGGCGGTGGTGTGGAAAATAAGGAAAAAAGGCAGAGCCTTAATTGCATTAATTGTTTCGGTCCTCGCGACCAGCTCGCCTTGGAAACAGCATGAGGGAATTTGATCTTTCATTGTTTCGATTTGGTTTGGCCGAAGTTGCTCTGCATTTGGTTTTTCTGACCTGGTTCGGTCGAACCAGCTCTTGGCATTTGACATTTTTCGCGGAGATTTGGAGGCTGTTGTTAAGCCTGAAGAAGGAAGGAAGTGTTGGAAAGTTTGTGTTGTCGCTGTGGAAGGAAAAAACGCGGCAAACGGATCTTTCTTCGAGTTTTGGAAGAGAGAATACAGGCACGTTAAGCCCTTCTCTTTAAAATCTTTGCTTGATTTAAATGTTTCATTAAAACAACCCTGCTCTTGGGTTGGGATTGCATGATTGTTATTGAGTTGATTTGGAAATGGATTTTGTTGGTTCTTGCTTCTTTTCGTTGGGAAAATGAAAAGGAGATTTGATTCTGGTTGCTCTGCCTTGATTTGTTCTTGCTCGAATCGTGTTGGAAATGATTTTTAGTATTGAATGAAGATTGTATAAATGGTTGAAATGTGGATATTCCTTTCACTGTTCGTGTTGTTCGAAAATGGAATAGACTGTGCAATCGCCTTATGGTGAAATTGTTCTTTAAATACAATCTTTTCTTGCTGTTATATGAGGAACTGTCCGTGCATGTAAACAAAAAGAGACAAGTGGAGATACAGTCGTATATATTTCTATAAAATGGGTTTCATTGAATCTTGCTGTCATTTTGGAAACAATAGGGAAATATTGTCTTGACTGCTGAGTTGTGTTGTCTTGTAATTCTTGAATGATGTATCTTCCCGTGTGCTGGACGTCTGACAGCAAGGGAAAATTTATTGATTATATATAGGTATATATATATATATATATATATATATATATATATATATATATATATATATATATATATATAGTGACTGTACACTTTCTTTTATGAGTTGTTTCCACTTCTGAACAACCGTGTATTGTTAACAAACGGAAAGGAAGAGAATAATGATTGATGAAGTAGTTCTTATAGAATTTTCTTTTGAGAAAGTAGACCCTTCTTCTTGTACTGTTTGGGTTTTGGTTGGAAGTGGCATTCGAGTTTTCTGTGAGTAATTGAACTTGAACCATAGGAAGTTTAAGCAATAATATCATTGTTGTACCTCTTCTTGAGTAGAAACTAAGCGAATACGTATTGGGTATTCACGGAATAAGGAAAAAGACAACTGTTTTTCCTTCTTAAAGTTATCTCGGGATTTCGTTCTCCTTGTTGAAAGAATAAGGTGATTTCACTGTGTTATATAATGCTGTTTGGTCTTCTTATATGAACTGCTGACACAGTTTCCACTTGATTGAATTCCATGCACAGAATGAATACATATTTCTATTTACTATGATGGAAAAATGGATTTCATTGCGTTTTATATTTGAGGTTTACCCTTCTGTTGGGAACTGTTCTGTGAATGCAAACTTGACTTGGATTTCTGTTTTGAGTTAATGGAAAATTTGGGATCTAACTTGTCTTCTGAGTCTGCTCTGGCTGTACCGAGCTCATACAATTAACACCTGGTTCGGGTTTGTTCTTATAGAAGTATGAACAGTTGAATACGAGTAGTTGTTGTATTGGATTGAACGGTGCAGGCTTGAGAGTTTGTTTTGATAAGAACGGCTGTTCCGTTATCCCTTATAATAAGTTGTCTTGTTTGAAGATGAACACGGATTAGGTGTTCGATTTCGTTTTGAACAAATGATGTTTCATAGTGAAATTAAAAGAGAATGAATTCTTTGTTTTCTGCTTGCTGTTCTAACCTGATGAAATTCATCGTCATGTGGATAATGGATTACTGTAGGTAACAGTAATGAATAAATATTATTCTGAACGGGGTACGTTACTAAGAATTAGATCATTATGTGTTTAACTAATTGCATGATTGAAATACTGTTTCTGTTTAGCATGCAGCGAAAGAAATATGATTTTCTTTTATTATGGAAAATATATGGTATGCAGCCTTATATTGTTTGATCTTGGATGTACCTAATGTTGTACTAATCTGTTTCGGATCTTTATATGAGTCTGATTCAAATGAAGTATGGATATGGATGATGAATTCTTCCCTGTTTTCATTTTAAAGAGGATTATAAATGAAATTATTCTCATCGCTGCCGGAAAGTGAATTCCGAATGGATTTTTGTAAGTTTCACTCTGAACTGTTATCTTGAATTGACTTTCGTTTGGTTTCCACTGTTAGGACAGTCATGCGGAAAGAAATAGAGATATGAATGGATGTTTTGGAAAAATGATCTTTTCTTCTTTCATTTAGTTGGAAATTCTGGAATTCGTGAATAATGAATTTTATAGTGCTTAGAATGGAGAACAACTATATGCATTGCTGTTCGCTTTCTTGTCTGTACTTGAATGCTTTTGAAAATTAATATGATTCATGAACGGAAAGGCAAGTATTGAATTTATATTGCAGTTAGTTTCATCCTTTGCATTTGTTATTTAATGAAAGGCGTGGAAGGGATAACTGTATGCTGTATAGGCAGCAAGCTATTTGTATTCCTAACTTTACAAATATTGTGAATTGATACTTGCAATGATTATGTGGAAACGGGACAGCAGTTCCCTTGGCTGATTGTGATGATATTTTTGATAGTTCAGTTGTTATGCTGATCTTTCTTCTGTGCCTATTTCGTGATTAATGTTTAACTGTCGTTTCATAAAAGCAGGGTTCTTTTATTGAAACAGTTAGTTGAAGCATCTTATTTTAAGGATAAGTGCTTAATGTGCTCAGTTCATTGAACTGACTCGTGCAATTCATTTTGCAGATGGAATTTGATTAGAATGAAGACTTAGCTGTTTTCTGATGCCTCTTGATTCGGTGTAAAATAAATTGTAATTGTTGCTTTTATTCCTCTTTGAGGAATTGTGAAAAGAAGAAAATATATTCTTCTGTCCATGAGTTGTATGGATGTTTTTTGTGTATATAACTATACCCCAATCAGCTGGATTGGCAAATGTACAAATTATGACTTGAAATATTGAATACAATTACAAGTGTGATATTTTCAATAATTATATCAGTTTGATATTGTTATATAAATTGGGAATATGATGTTATTTCTTGATTTGGAATTGTTTCATTGTCCTTGGATGGATGCTGAATTGAAACTGATGTCTATTCTTACTTAAATACAACTTTTAAGTTGATAACGCAATTAATTCATACTTGGGTAAAGATGAATTTTTAATTGACAATTAAAAAAGGATTAAGAAGAGTATGATTCCATAATCAGAAGGTATTCAGGATTAGCTTAGGAGCTAAGGAATATCAATTCAACTTCGGAGTAATCGAACTTCGCTTTCGTACTCCATTTATGATCCCGTTTAATAAAACTTAGAATAAAGGATATAGGTTAAATATATCCACAACTAATGGACCCTTAACTATATAACGTTAAGGAGAACGGATGAATTCATTTCTCAAAGTTTATACCTCATTTGAATGACATCTAATAAGTTAATATTCTGAAATTAGTTGCAGTTTGAAAAATCTTGGCTAAGTTTAATAGGTTAAACTTATCACGTCCGTTGGTACAGACTGCTTAATCCAATGATTAAGAAATAAACCAAGTAAGGAATTGTAGCCCTTTGATACGAAGGTGAAGATACATAACAAACTAATGGACGGTTTAGTCCCTATTAGTTATATACAACTGCAACGGAAACGAGGATCAAGGGATCAGCACAAATGCTGAAAGTTGATTTTAATTATTAACTCGTGGCTAAGTCACTTGAGCAGGATGTGTATTCTCGATGGGTGGATTCTGCAGGACATTGGCATACGCCAGCTACAGCAAGGTGTCTTCATGAAGACGGGGGTCTTCATGCCTACATAATGTTGCAGCTGACATATAGCAATGCCCTCCCGAATTAAACATTTAGAAAACATAGGCTGAATGTGTAGATCTTAGCAGGGGCATAGGGTATGATCTGGTATACGGAGTGACTCCGGAACACTAAGAGACAAATAGACACACGGAATCGTGGGGGTAACGACCACCGTATGTCTGCATATCTTTAGTTACCGGGAGTTGCCTTTCCTATACCCGTTCATATTACTAGCTGGAATTGATAATGTTTAAAACTGACCTTAAACGATGAGGACTGGTAGGAGCCAGGAAAGACCATTCTAGATAACAGGTGAAGTGAAGTGAAGGACATACTTCCGTAGATGTTTATCACATCCAGGAATATGATCATGCAAAGCATGTGAAAATCTTTGGCCAAAGTATCGCAATTGCTGGTTGCGTTGTCGTTATCACTTAATTAAGATGCAGGATGTCAGATGAATATCAGTAACAGATATTCAGATAGGCTTCTTAAATGGATCACTTCGATAATCGGGGAATGGTTATGAGAACAAGTATATAAATATACTATGCATTAAACAAACATGAAGGATCGGTTGTTGCCGAGTCATGTACATGAAGGATCGGTTGTTGCCGAGTCATGAAATGAAGGCTCGTTGAAACTCCGAGCCATGAAAATGGAAGGATCGGCAGTTCATCGAGTCATTTACAGCAGCATCTAGAATCTGTTATAAGATTGAATGGCATTGAATGTGTGTTCCATATTGTAAATATGCGAACAGGGAACATTCGTTTTAAAAAAAAAAAAATTTGTGTGACCCAAACTGTGTTGTTTGGGCAGAGAACAATTATTAAAACTTGAACGTTGGTGTTTGAAATTTCATAATTCATAACAGTGAACGTTATCAAAAAAAAAAAATTCCCTTGTTCTGGAGTTTTGAAATGAATATGTTACACATCATCACCTTAGGTAGTTGGGGTTTTTGGCCGCTAAAATCCATATGTGGTTGATCTGTCAGGTGGCCTAATTTTGGAGGGTAAATTTCTTTGTTTCATTAGTTCCTTGTGTGGTGGCTGTTGTATTCACATAAACTACTCACCTAACCTCTTGTGTGCAACCTTGTGGGGATAGCAGTGTTGTGGACGGGCATAAGAGATGAAGGGGTGGAGTGGTCTAAGGACAGTTGTGATTGCAGCTCCACGGCGGCGTATGTAGACGTTTGCACTGCGCTTCAGCAAGTTTTACCTCGCTTTTCTTCGGTTATATGTTTGCATTTGTAATTGGTCATGGTTTCTTTCTTCTATGTATAGATGGGTGTGGGTTCATTTCTTTGTTTGGGCTTGGATTTTTGTATTCGTGTTTCTTTTTGTTTCAAGTTATAGACGGGAAATTTCAGGCTACATATCTACTGGTTTGTAGTTTTCTTGAACTTAGATTACAGGGTTTTGGGTCCAAAAAAGGCACCATAAAATATCAAAAGCTATTCGGGTGTAAACTTTTATAAATATTGTCATTCGTTCTTTCAGTTCGTATATTTGCAATTAGAAATTTTGGGACTGTGAGAAATGAAAGGATTTTGGCTTGATGGGTTATCAATACTGAAGAAAATCCCCCGTTATAACACGGGATTGACATAGTTGAATCAATCTCAAATGTTTCTGAAGCGATAAATCTCTCTACCCAACTTTAATAAGTGATACACATTCGCTTTGGTCACCGAATAACCTAGGGATTACACTAACTGTGTAGGAGCATCACTTACACCACCCACAAACATTAAATCACCCAAGGATTTTACCTAATTCCATTAATTTTACTTTTGTGTACCTAAAGAGAGGATTTCACCTACACAAATGGGGGTATTAGCTAGAACCATACATAGTTGCTCGCCGCACATAATCTGTTACCCAATACATATATTACAAAAAATAAGGTGAGATCTTTTAACTTCTTTTATTTTCTTTTCTTTTGGGTTTGTAGTGTCCTATTAGACTTAATAACATTTATGGTATTTTTCAGTGCAATACATTCACCTTAATGTCAGTCATTGTTTTTTGCACTCAATAGTGACCACATGATGTCTACAATTAGTATTCATCATCAGGCCGCATGCTTTGAAAATCATGATGTCACATCCAATCCTTTTTACACCTTAAACACTTACTAGATTCTGGCAATATAGAAAACCCATGGGAACCCTGTCTGTTGTGTGTTTCTGAGGTCTGTGGTAGGGGATAATAGGAAATCCCTAAATTTTGACATAAAAATTACCTATTTTTCTCTCAAATGGTTTTATGACCTTCCCTTGACACTCTCCTATTCAAACCAATGAGCTCTCACCTCACTTTTGCATCAAAATTTAACTAAGAGAACCCCTTAGTGAAATCTACGCCATAGCCATGTTCTAAGTAGTAGTAACATTCCATCCTACTAATTGACACACAACCAAAGTCAATAGAATTGTGTATGTATGTACCACTGTCACAGAAGATGCATAGAGAAAAATAGTTCTGAACATAGTGAGGTGCACAGCGAAGAAGAGGCATGACAACAACATTTTACCATCACTTGATTTTGTTTTTGAATATATCTTAGAATCTATTTTTGGTCTAAGCTTGCCAGATAATGCCATAGCTACCTGCAGTTTGGCTTTAAAAAAATTCTTTTTCTTGGTCTGAGATGTGGAAAAGTCAAACGACTATTTTTAGTTCATTGAAATATGGTTAATCATCCAAACCTTTGAAGGTATAAGTATTAAAGTAAAAAAATGCATGTTACAAAATAGTAACTGTTATCCCACTCACCTTGAAGGCAAACACTTAGAATTTCAATTTCTTTTGAATTAGGTATAAATCTCATATTTTGATGTTTGCTCCTAAGTCTTGTCTTATTTCATTAAATGTGCTTCCACCACTCTTGCCAATCACTTTCAACCTTGTTCAATTGGGCATAAGATTCTAATAATACCCTCCTTAGCACAGAGCCCTATGAAGCATTGATGTGATGGAATGTCATGAGTGCCTTCTTGTCATTTTTAATCTATGTTTGTTTATCTTTTTTAAATTTGGATTTAATTATCTTGTTTTTTATTCTTGACAACATTAGGGCATGTGTATGATTGGCATTATGGAAATATTTCTTACAACCAAGGTGATCAAGGATTTCACAATATGATGTGCAAGGATCGTAACTTTTTCTTCAACCTGCTACTCAAATCCTTGATGGGAAGGCTCCTGAGGGAAACGTGGGAATGCCTCAATAAATATAAAGGAAGTTTAACGCACATGCAAAAGAAACTGATTAATATAAACAAGGGAATTGACTTCATCTACAATGAAAATTCATCTTGGCATATCCAGGGGTAAAAACCTTGTTATACGTTACCAACTTCTGATCTCGTCCTCCTCCTCACCATTATTTTGGAAACGTGAAGTAAGACATGCAATATGGATGGATTCTCAGGGGAATGGCACTCTTAATGATTCCATAATTTCTTGCGCACACGAACCAAGCCACAATTTTTTGTCAGCTCAGATAGATAATGTTTTGGGTATTTATTAGATATATGTATTTTTGGATTAAAAACATCGAAGGGGAGCAAGGGAAATATCATTTGCCTTTAACCGATTTTTTGTCTGTGCCCGTTCTGAAAATCCCGATTTCAGCCGAGGTTGCTCATTACTAGTAAATTGAATATGAACTTTAACAAAAATTAGTGTTGACTGCTTCCCACCAACATAGTTTCTCCTCATAATTTAACTTACGCCAAAGCGAGAAAAGGGGGGGGAAGGTATGGAAAGAAGAACAAGGTGCCGGTGTGGGGAGAGAGGAGCAAGGCATCGGTGGGCAGTGAAAGAGAGAATAGGGGCGCTTGGGAGGAGAAAGGAGGTGTGAGGATTGGAGATGGGGAGGTAGCTGAGATTGGGGTAGTGAGTTTGAACGTGAGTCTTAGTCTCTAGAGCAGAAGCGCTACTGTTCTCGCGGCCTTCAAGCTTTTTAGGCGTTGTGAGAGTTACAGATTTCGCTGAGAGAGTTAACATTCCCTTCGCATCCGCCAGTCCGTTTCCTTTGTTCGTTCTTGGTGTTCGGGGGCGACAGTAAATTGTAACATTTAATCTCTTTCTTTCTATTCTTTTTTAGTAAGGTGTCTTTCGCTACACATCAAGACGTCGTATACGTTCCCCTAGGTACTGTGGGCCTCGTCGCGGGGCTGGCTCTAGCTGAAAGTTGGATGTTGTGGGTGTGGGGCGTAGGAGCGAGGGGTGGCAGGAGGCGTGTAGGTCTACCCTAAATACCCGACGCGTTAAGTGGTGAGGGGCGATAGTAACTACCATTCAAAGAGAATATGGGAGGTCAGGCAGTGAGAAAAATGAGAAATGTACGTAGGGGGAGAGGGGAGAAGGGTGGAGGGTGTTTCACAATATTCTCCTGGGCTAGCTCCCCAACACGTGTCTTTTGTTGCACTTGTGCCCGCACCCATTCTACGTTCGGTCCGAGATACCATCCATTGGTGTGGTGCCTGAGAGAGACTGCGTGTGGGCCTCGTGTGTGTGTCCGGTGCGTAGGCTTGCGAGATCGTCGACGCGATTATTTACACATCTGTTGCCGTCTCGGCACCGGGGTTAAATGTGACCGGAACTTAGGTATGTGCTAGTGTTGGGCTTAGAGCCTGACGGGGCTCTTTGGCTTTGGGAGGAGTTCTCTATGGGGTCGGCGAGGCGGTGATAAGGTTGCTGGTTGAGAAGACGTTCGAAAGCGTGGCCAGGGTGGATATAAACCGTGATAATCTAAGAGTCACTTTTCGAGTGGTCAACTTCGTATCTGGGGGCTTGGTGGTGGGGTCTAACAACAACTTTAATCCTCAATCACACTTCGTTTCGTATCAACGTCACGTACGTATTGAAAATTTTCATCGTGGCCAAAAAACGTCCTGCAGCGAATCCACTCGTCGAGGTCTATAGAAGTTCCCTGTGTGGATTGAGAAATGGCAAATGGTAGGCAAATATAGGTGTTTGACATTGTTATACATTTGATATATTTAATACGCTTTCGGTAGGTGGGGTGGTAGAAATAGAGTGTAGTGATTTGTTATGATAGAAGAGGAAACAAAAAAAGACAAGTTTTTTTAACAGTTTGGTTGTATTACTCTCAGTATTTTGTACTCCTCGACATACCGTGATATGTTCTTTAAAGAAGTCCCTTTTTTTTCTTCCTACACATCGAAGTTTTACAAGCAAAAGATTGCATTTTGATTTAAAAATTAGAGTTCATGTATTCAATATTATTGGTATGGAGCTAAAATTGTGGCGACATAAAAATATTATATGACTTTTGATTAGTATCTCATAATCAAAAATAAGTCGCGTATTGTTCTCAAATACAGGAAAAGAAACCGAAAGGGTAAGAGTAGGAAAGGTTTCTTTGTACTTGGTGATTCTAGTTAAAAGTTCCAGACCTTTGATAGCGATATTTAAATACAGTTAATTATATATAATGTAAAATGTTATCCATGGGGTTATTTTGTTAAAATAATTATGATTTTTAGGATTGCTTACGCAAATAAGATTGTTGTGATACAAATTTATTTTCTTTGTGCTTGGTTTATTAATTTTGTAATTCTGAACTTGATTGACAAAAATAATTCTTCTTACAAAAAATTGTGTGTTATTAATGTTTTTCATGTCTTTCAATGCTGACGGCTTAATTGTGCTCATCCAAATAACAAAAGGCAGACCACGAGTCCCAAAACCAATTTCCCCTTAATATTTAGAATAGTCGATATTTATTTTGTTTCTCCCATATAATGGCTCCACAGTGTTTCTTTAGATTTCGATTCCTTTTTAAGTGTGGGAGCCATAATTATTTTTAAAAATATTGAAGTAAAATTTCCGCCGCCATGCTTTTTTTAGCGGCGACGTTGGCCACCCCTCTGAATTTTGAGGAAATTTTATGACTTTTTCGACTTTTGTTTTTTCCATGAATTATATATGTGCCAAATATTAAATTATCCATATAATCTGAATCGGGTATCTGTGATTAATTATATGGAAATGAATTGTGGTTTAAATATTCAATTTAACTATAATATCTTATGTTCTATCTTTACGTTGAAAGCCAGCTTACATGTAGAAGCTTGGGGGATTTGACAACATATTGTAATCGTATTTGTCCATATTTTCGACGGATATTAATGACACCTTAATCGTGAGATCATATGTGTGGTCCGCAATGATGGAACAAATGTTTTGTCTGTCTTTTTGCTTCACTGTGTTTTCTATATTTTCATAGCAGTTATCTATCTGGGTGCCTTTCTTTACGACATCAAGAAAGGAGTGTAAGTAATGGTGGTTGTGTTTATAGGCACCGTTGGACCCTCACACGAAACAACGGGGGTTTTACAGGTTAAACTTGGATTGTTAATGTTAGCGGAGACCCTATCGATCGGGATTGTGTTATGCCTTTACGTGGGCAATTACTTATTGTTGTTAGGATGCATCTTTCTTCCTTCAGAGGGGCCCCCCTTCCATGGCTATCACTGGCTCCGCTCCTTCACCGTCTCCAGGGACACTAAATTCTCCAAAAGAGGGAGTTTCGTTTGTTCTGTGTAGGGTTTGAAATGACAAACACTTACTCTTAATTGTATCATTAAAGTTATGTTGTGGATAGGATAGAGTGCACGTTCTTCGCGGGTTGATGTTGAATGGCCTACCACTGTGGAATTCCGATGAAAAATGTATTAAATGTTGTCCAACAAAAAAAGGTTAACACTGTAAACGAGGGGTCTAAAATTACTAACAAAACCCAGTTTCCATTTTTCTTTGCATATGACATGCATTAGTCAGTCCGCTCGGTTATGGTGCCATCAACAACTTCTGGACAGTTAATGACATTGATGTATGGCCCTCATATGCTTAAATTAACGCACGCCAACACTATTCATAAAGTAAACCACATATTCCGCTCTCAATATTAATTGTAGAGGGGGACTTATTTGCCTTCTTTATATTCTAAAGAGAACCATAACATATATGAGCGTAAAATCTACCAAATGCCCTCTAATGCCAAGAATTACAGTTTTTAACATGGGTTGACTTTGAGATGGAACGAAACACTGTCCGTTTGTCTATTCGCAACATTTCAAGCTATTCATTGACAACCCTTTCTTCTCTTTCCTTATATCTCTCACACTATAGGGACCATTTACTGCAAAACAACTTATCCACTTTCTTCATCAAACATTTGAACAAAATATGCACATTTACATATGCTTCTCCATAAGACAGTTTCTTCATCATAATGGTTCCACAAAATATTGTCATTCTCAATCTTTCTCCTCCCTCTAACCCCCTTTTTGTACTCTCTACTCTTTAATGTCTTGTTCAGCAAAATCACCACCTCGTCTGAACAAGCCACCTCGGCATTCCATTCACTTCACGTGTGATGCTAGTTTAAATATATATAGATTTGAAATATGTCGACATCCTAATCTTTAGTTTATATTTTGGATTTTTCAACATACAACATTGCATAGTATAGAAACTATCTTCGCCATTGAGCGTCCACATGTACTCATAACAAGCAATCACAAATTACATGGATTGCCACAGAAAAAATCGCGGATCACAGGGGGTTCCAACTTTTACCGTGGTGGTTGTGCGGTCAACTTCCACGTGAAGCATTTGAAAACGTTGTAGGACCCGTCAATGGGTGGTGACCGGTCCGGACGATGCACCTTGGTTAAAGAAATGGTTAATACCGATAAACCTTGGACAAGTTAGGAAGAGCGACACTACTCCTGAGTCTATGTCAAGTTGCATCATAAATTGAACGAGACTAGGCGACTAAGTCATTGGACGGAACCGCTTGGCCCATTCACATTTTAGTGGTTATTTTTCTAAAAAAATAAACAATGGAGTTTTTAAAAATATTGTATGTCGAGGAGGCGTTTACAAATTGGGTCGAGGCTTTGCACCCTCTGACCGTGAGAAGTAGGTAGACGGTGTAGATGTGTAGATGGCAGTAGTTGCTTCGTCGACATATTAATTTTGTATGTTGATCCAACGAACTGGAGAAAGGAAAACATTCGCATAGGTGCTCTGTTTCTGAACAATTCTTCATAGATGTTATCAACAACCAGGATCGGATGACTGTGCCATTCTTGTAAAAATTACATGGTCTCGGGTATTTCTTGCACCAAAAGCCGGTCCTATTCTAGAAAACATGTAGCAAGCGGCTCGGACTATATGTTTTTTGTTTCCATTTTTTCAATCGAAACGGAAATGTCGTGTTCAGCACCATTTGTGTGTGGATATCAATTGCCTAAGAGGAACAAAAAAGTATAGAAAGTTTCTAGGTAAAGTCTTATTGTTGCTCAATGTCAGAATAGTTAAATGATAATCAATCCTGGTGAGGAAAAAAATTACACGGAAAGAAATTCGGTGTGAAGTAGGTGATTATTGAAAGCAACATATGTCGCATCAGCGCCCAATGCTAACACAACCTCATGTAATCACTATGATTTTGTATTGTTAACTGGTTATACGTTTACATACTGATTGTATAGCTCTTGGACTGAAGCAAACATCGTTAAGATATGTTTTGATCTTAAGGAATGTGTTGCTAATTTGGATTCTTGGCACCGTGTGTTTATTGCATGGGACAGCAAATATGGGTACTTGTGTTGTGTGCTGATACGTATGGCGGCAGGATATGTGTATACTTGCTTGCTCTTGTGCTGGATTAGACAGGCAATACCCGGAAATCAATTCCAATGGATTAAAGTATGGTGAGGGTCACTGTTTCGTGTTTTCTATGTCAATTAACACGAATGGACTAGAGATTATTCTGCGCGGTGCCTAGCGCACCTGATCATCAGGTCGGGAAAGCCTTGTACGAACACATGCCAACGACAGGGGTGCGATTAGATTAGACCTGGACTGCGAATTTGGGAAACCTCGTGAGGACAAGCACGATGCCTGGACCGAGTGGCCGTAGAGGCGCAGCAATCTAAAGGACGGGACGTCCTGCTCTGCTTAACGTGAATGTTAGTAAGGAGGGCTGGATGGGAAGCTTGTAAGTGTTAGTGGTTAGTGTGAATTAAACCTAAACTAACCCTAAAAGCCTAACATGCATCCTACACTACTATCCTACGTGGTTTAAATTCAAAAAAAAAAAGGGAAATAAACCTAAGTTCTAAAACCTAAGGCTAAACTAAGACCTAGGTTGAATGATTTATGCAACCTAAACTAATCCTAAACTAAGGGGTACGCAGACCCTTGGGAGGAAAGGGATAAGGATGGGAAAGGGCATTCATTGGCATTTAATAAACTGTCCCTACGTGGACAGCGCCGTTTTGGCGGGGCAGGTAAGGAATTAGAGGCATCTATTTTGGAGATAGAGCCAACTTGAATTTGCATGGAAATTGCAAGATTTACAAGCTCGCCACCTCAGTGGCGGTGGTGTGGAAAATAAGTGGGAAAAAAGCAGAGCCTAATTGCGAGTAATGTTTCGGTTCTCGCCGACAAGCCGCCTGGAAACAGCATGAGGGAATTTGCATCTTTCATTGTTTCGATTGTTGGCGATTAACGTGCCGGCATTTGGGTTTTTCGGACCTGGTTTCGGTCGAACCAAGCTCTTGGCATTTGACATTTTAGCGGAGATTTGGAGAGGCGTGTTGTTAAGGCCGAAGAAGGAAGGAAGGTTGGAAAGTTTTTGTTGTCGCTTGTGTGTGTAAGGAAAAAACGCGGGCAAACGGATCTTTCTTCGAGTTTTGGATAGTAGAAGAATCATGGACGTTAAGCCCTTCTCTTTAAATCTTGCTTGATTTAAAGGTTCATTAAAACAACCCGCTCTTGGGTGGGATTGCCATGATGTTATTGAGTTGATTTGGAAAGGGATTTTGTTGGTTCTTGCTTCTTTCGTTGGGAAAATGAAAAGGAGATTTGATTCTGGTTGCTCTGGCCTTGATTTGTTCTTGCTCGAATCGTGTTGGAAATGATTTTTAGTATTGAATGAAGATTGTATAAATGGTTGAAATGTGGATATTCCTTTCACTGTTGGTGTTGTTGGAAATGGAATAGACTGTGCAATCGCCTTATGGTGAAATTGTTCTTTAAATACAATCTTTTCTTGGCTGTATATATGAGGAAACTGTCCGTGCATGTAAACAAAAAGAGACAAGTGGAGATACAGTCGTATATATTTCTATAAAATGGGTTTCATTGAATCTTGCTGTCATTTGGAAACAATAGGGAAATATTGTCTTGACTGCTGAGTGTGTTGTCTTGTAATTCTTGAATGATTGTATCTTCCCGTGTGCTGGACGTCTGACAGCAAGGGAAAATTTATTGATTATATATAGGTATATATATATATATATATATATATATATATATATATATATAGTGACTGTACACTTTCTTTTATGAGTTGTTTTCCACTTCTGAACAACCGTGTATTGTTAACAAACGGAAAGGAAGAGAATAATGATTGATGAAGTAGTTCTTATAGAATTTTTCTTTTGGAGAAAGTAGAACCCTTCTTCTTGTACTGTTTGGGTTTTGGTTGGAAGTGGCATTCGAGTTTTCTGTGAGTAATTGAACTTGAACCATAGGAAGTTTAGCAATAATATCATTGTTGTACCTCTTCTTGAGTAGAAACTAAGCGAATACGTATTGGGTATTCACGGAATAAGGAAAAAGACAACTGTTTTCCTTCTTAAAGTTATCTCGGGATTTCGTTCTCCTTGTTGAAAGAATAAGGTGATTTTCACTTGTGTTATATAATGCTGTTTGGTCTTCTTATATGAACTGCTGACACAGTTTCCACTTGATTGAATTCCATGCACAGAATGAATACATATTATTTATTTACTATGATGGAAAAAATGGATTTCAATTGCGTTTTAATAAATTAGTATGAGGTTTAACCCTTCTGTTTGGAACTGTTCCTTGTGAATGCCAAACTTGACCTTTGGATTTCTGTTTTGAGTTAATGGAAATTTGGGATCTAACTTGTCTTCTGAGTCTGCTCTGGCTGACTGAGCTCATACAATTAACACCCTGGTTCAGGTTTGTTCTTATAGAAGTATGAACAGTGATACGAGTAGTTGTTGTATTGGATTGAACGGTGCAAGGCTTGAGAGTTGTTTTGATAAGAACGGCTGTTCCGTTATCCTTATAATAAGTTGTCTTGTTTGAAGATGAACACGGATTAGGTGTTCGATTTCGTTTTGAACAAATGATGTTTCATAGTGAAAATTAAAAGAGATGAATTCTTTGTTTTCTGCTTGCTGTTCTATAACCTGATGAAATTCATCGTCATGTGGATATGGATTGCTGTAGGTAACAGTAATGAATAAATATTATTCTGAACGGGGTACGTTACTAAGAATTAGATCATTATGTGATTAAGTGATTGCATGGTTGAAATACTGTTTCTGTTAGTATGCAGCGAAAGAAATACGATTTTCTTTATTATGGCAAATATATGGTATGTAACCTTATATTGTTGATCTCGGATGTACCGAATGTTGTACTAATCTGTTTCGGATCTTTATATGAGTCTGAATCAAAGAAATATGGATATGGATGATGAATTCTTCTTGATTTCATTTTAAAGCTGTTTATAGATGAAACTATTCTCATTGCCAGAAAGTGAATTACGAGTGGATTTTGTAAGTTTCACTCTGAACTGTTATCTTAAATTGAATTTCGTTTGGATTCCACTGTTTGGACAGTCATGTGGAAGGAAATAGAGATATGAATGAATGTTTTAGAAAAATGATCTTTCTCTTTCATTTAGTTGGAATTCTAGAATTCGTGAATGATGAATTTTATAGTGCTTAGAATGGGAGCTACTATATGCATTGTTGTTCGCTTTCTTGTTGTACTTGAATGCTTTAAAATTAACGTGCTTCATGAACGGAAAGGGAAGTAATGGATTTATATTCAGGTTAGTTTCATCCTTTGCATTTAATGAAAGGCGTGGAAAAGATAACTGTATGCTGTATAGGCAGCAAGCTACTTGAATTCCTAACTTTACAAATTTTGTAAATTGATACTTGCAATGATTATGTGGAAACGGGACAGCAGTCCCTTGGCTGGTTGTGATGATATTTTGATAGTTTAGTGGTTATGTTGATCTCTCTTTTGTGCTTTTCGAGATTGATGTTTTGTTGTTGTTTCATAAAAGCAGGGTTCTTTTATTGAAACAGTTAGTTGAAGCATCTTATTTTAAGGATAAGTGCTTAATGTGCTCAGTTCATTGAACTGACTCGTGCAATTCATTTTGCAGATGGAATTTGATTAGAATGAAGACTTAGCTGTTTTCTGATGCCTCTTGATTAGGTGTAAAATAAATTGTAATTGTTGCTTTTATTCCTCTTTGAGGAATTGTGAAAAGAAGAAAATATATTCTTCTGTCCATGAGTTGTATGGATGTTTTGTATAAACTATACCCAATCAGCTGGATTGGCAAATGTACAAATTATGACTTGAAATATTGAATACAATTACAAGTGTGATATTTTCAATAATTATATCAGTTTGATATTGTTATATAAATTGGGAATATGATGTTATTTCTTGATTTGGAATTGTTTCATTGTCCTTGGATGGATGCTGAATTGAAACTGATGTCTATTCTTACTTAAATACAACTTTTAAGTTGATAATGCAATTAATTCATGCTTGGATAAAGATGAATTTTTAATTGACAAAAAAAAAGGATTAAGAAGAGTATGATTCCATAATCAGAAGGTATTCAAGATTAGCTTAGGAGCTAAGGAATATCAATTCAACTTCGGAGTAATCGAACTTCGCTTTTGTACTCCATTTATGATCCCGTTTAATAAAACTCAGAATAAAGGATATAGGTTAAATATATCCACAACTAATGGACCTTAACTATATAACGTTAAGGAGAACGGATGAATTCATTTCTCGAAGTTTAGACCTCATTTGAATGACGTCTAATAAGTTAATATTCTGAAATTAGTTGCAGTTGGAAAAATCTTGGCTAAGTTTAATAGGTTAAACTTATCACGTCCGTTGGTACGGACTGCTTAATCCAATGATTAAGAAATAAACCAAGTAAGGAATTGTAGCCCTTCGATACGAAGGTGAAGATACATAACAAACTAATGGACGGTTTAGTCCCTCTTAGTTATATACAACTGCAATGGAAACGAGGATCAAGGGATCAGCACGAATGCTGAAAGTTGATTTTAATTATTAACTCATGGCTAAGTCACTTGAGCAGGATGTGTATTCTCGATGGGTGGATTCTGCAGGACATTGGCATATGCCAGCTACAGCAAGGTGTCTTCATGAAGACGGGGTCTTCATGACGACATAATGTTGCAGCTGACATATAGCAATGCCCTCCCGAATTAAAACATTTAGAAAACATAGGCTGAATGTGTAGATCTTAGCAGGGGCATAGGGTATGATCTGGTATACGGAGTGACTCCGGAACACTAAAGACAAATAGACACACGGAATCGTGGGGTAACGACACCGTATGTCTGCATATCTTTAGTTACCGGGAGTGCCTTCCTATACCCGTTCATATTACTAGCTGGAATTGAAAGTTTAAAACTGACCTTAAACGATGAGGACTGGTAGGAGCCAGGAAAGACCATTCTAGATAACAGGTGAAGTGAAGTGAAGGACATATTCCGTAGATGTGTATCACATCCAGGAATATGATCATGCAAAGCATGTGAAAATCTTTGGCCAAAGTATCGCAATTGCTGGTTGCGTTGTCGTTATCACTTAATTTAAGATGCAGGATGTCAGATGAATATCAGTAACAGATATTCAGATAGGCTTCTTAAATGGATCACTTCGATAATCGGGGAAGGTTATGAGAACAAGTATATAAAATATACTATGCATAAACAAACATGAAGGATCGGTTGTTGCCGAGTCATGTACATGAAGGATCGGTTGTTGCCGAGTCATGAAATGAAGGATCGTTGAAACTCCGAGCCATGAAAATGGAAGGATCGGCAGTTCATCGAGTCATTTACAGCAGCATCTAGAATCTGTTATAAGATTGAATGGCATTGAATGTGTGTTCCATATTGTAAATATGCGAACAGGGAACATTCGTTTTAAAAAAAAAAAAATTTGTGTGACCCAAACTGTGTTGTTTGGGCAGAGAACAATTATTAAAACTTGAACGTGTGTTTGAATTTCATAATTCATAACAGTGAACGTTATCAAAAAAAAAAAAATTCCCTTGTTCTGGAGTTTTGAAATGAATATGTTACACCTCATCACCTTAGGTAGTTGGGTTTTTTGGCCGCTAACATCCATATGTGGTTGATCTGTCAGTGTTGCCTAATTTTGTGAGGGTAAATTTTTGTTTCATTAGTTCCTTGTGTGGTGGCTGTTGTATTCACATAAACTACTCACCTAACCTCTTGTGTGCAACCTTGTGGGGATAGCAGTGTTGTGGACGGCATAAGAGATGAAGGGGTGGAGTGGTCTAAGGACAGTTGTGATTGCAAGCTCCACGGCGGCGTATGTAGACGTTGCACTGCGCTTCAGCAAGTTTTACCTCCGCTTTCTTCGGTTATATGTTTTGCATTTGTATTGGTCATGGTTTCTTTCTTCTATGTATAGATGGGTGTGGGTTCATTTCTTTGTTTGGGCTTGGATTTTGTATTCGTTTTCTTTTGTTTCAAGTTATAGACGGAAATTTCAGGCTACATATCTACTTGGTTTGTAGTTTTCTTGAACTTAGATTACAGGGGTTTTGGGTCCAAAAAAGGCACCCATAAAATATCAAAAGCTATTCGGGTGTAAACTTTTATAAATATGTCATTCGTTCTTTCAGTTCGTATATTGCAATTAGAATTTTGGGACTGTGAGAAATGAAAGGATTTTGGCTTGATGGGTTATCAATATTGAAGAAATCCCCCGTTATAACACGGGGATTGACATAGTTGAAATCAATCTCAAATGTTTCTGAAGCGATAAATCTCTCTACCCAACTTTAATAAGTGATACACATTCGCTTTGGTCACCGAATAACCTAGGGATTACACTTAACTGTGTAGGAGGCATCACTTACACCCCACAAACATTAAATCACCCAATGATTTTACCTCATCCATTAATTTTACTTTTGTGTACCTAAAGAGAGGATTTCACCTACACAAATGGGGTATTAGCTAGAACCATACATAGTTGCTCGCCGCACATAATCTGTTACCAATACATATATTACAAAAAAATAAGGTGAGATCTTTTAACTTCTTTTTATTTTCTTTTGGGTTTGTAGTGTCCTATTAGACTTTAAATAACAATTTATGGTATTTTTCAGTCAATACATTCACCTTAATGTCAGTCATTGTTTTTTGCACTCAATAGTGACACACATGATGTCTACAATTAGTAATTCATCATCAGGCCGCATGCTTTGAAAATCATGATGTCACATCCAATCCTTTTTACACCTTAACACTTAACTAGATTCTGGCAATATAGAAAACCCATGGGAAACCCTGTCTTTTGTGTGTTTCTGAGGTCTGTGGTAGGGATAATAGGAAATCCCTAAATTTTGACATAAAACTTACTATTTTTCTCTCAAAATGGTTTTATGACCTTCCCCTTGACACTCTCCTATTCAAACCAATGAGCTCTCACCTCACTTTTGCATCAAAATTTAACTAAGAAACCCTTAGTGAAATCTACGCATAGCCCATGTTCTAAGTAGTAACATTTCATCCTACTAATTGAACACAACCAAAAGTCAATATGAATTGTGTATGTATGTACACTGTCACAGAAGATGCATAGAGAAAAATAGTTATGAACAATAGTGAGGGTGCACAGCGAGAAGACATGACAACAACATTTTACAATCACTTGATTTTGTTTGAATATATCTTAGAATCTATTTTTGGTCTAAGCTTGCAGATAATGCCATAGCTACCTGCAGTTTGGCTTTAAAAAAATTCTTTTTCTTGGTCTGAGATGTGGAAAAGTCAAACGACTATTTTTAGTTCATTGAAATATGGTTAATCATCCAAACCTTTGAAGGTATAATATTAAAGTAAAAAAATGCATGTTTACAAAATAGTAAATGTTATCCCACTCACCTTGAAGGCAAACACTAGAATTTCAATTTCTTTTGAATTAGGTATAATATCTCATATTTTGATGTTTGCTCCTAAGTCTTGTCTTATTTCATTAAATGTGCTTCCACTCTTGCCAATCACTTTTCCAACCTTGTCAATTGGGCATAAGATTCTAATAATAACATCCTTAGCACAGAGCCCTATGAAGCATTGATGTGATGGAATGTCATGATTGCCTCTTGTCATTTTTAATCTATGTTTGTTTATCTTTTTAAATTTTGGATTTAATTATCTTGTTTTTTATTCTTGACAACATTAGGGCATGTGTATGATTGGCATTATGGAAATATTTCTTACAACCAAGGTGATCAAGGATTTCACAATATGATGTGCAAGGATCGTAACTTTTTCTTCAACCTGCTACTCAAATCCTTGATGGGAAGGCTCCTGAGGGAAACGTGGGAATGCCTCATAATATAAAGGAAGTTTAACGCACATGCAAAGAAACTGATTAATATAAACAAGGGAATGGACTTCATCTACAATGAAAATTCATCTTGGCATTATCCAGGGTAAAACCTTGTTATACGTTACCAACTCTGATCTCGTCCTCCTCCTCACCATTATTTTGGAAACGTGAAGTAAGACATGCAATTATGGATGGATTCTTCAGGGGAATTGGCACTCTTAACTGAATTCCATAATTTCTTGCGCCACGAAAAAGCATTTTTTTGTCAGCAGATAGATCATTGTTTTGGGTATTTATTTAGATATGTATTTTTGGATTAAAACATAGAAGGGGAGCAAGGAAAATATCATTGCATTTAACCGATTTTTTGTATTGTGCCCGTTCTGAAATCACGATTTCAAGCAGTTGCTATTACTATTAAATTGAATATGAACTTTAACAAAAATCTAGTGTTGACTGATTCCCCACAACATAGTTTCTCTAATTTAATTTTAATTACGCAGAAATGTGTGGTTACTGCTACAAAGACCAAGGGGGGTCTAACAACAAATTTTAATCCTCTCCATCCACATCTTCGTTCGTATCAACGTCCACGTACGTATGAAATTTTTCATCGTCCAAGTCCTCATCCTAATCATCGTCTATGTCTATATCAAGTTCCCTGTTTGGATTTTAATAACTGGCAATCATTGTTTGACATGTGTATACATTGATATATTTAATACGCTTTCGTATGTTGGGTAGAAAGTGTCATGTTTATTTTTATTATATTATGAGGAAACAAAAAAACGACAGTTGTATTACTATCATCATTTTTTACTCCTCGACATACAGTGATATTTATTTTAAAGTAACTTTTTTTCTTCCTAAAATCGAAGTTTTACTAAGCAAAATATTGCATTTTTATTTAAAAATATATCATCGTATTCAATATTATTGGTATGGAGTCAAATTGTGGGACCTAAAATATAATATGCTTTGATTAGTATCTCATAATCAAAATATCGTCGTATTGTTCTCAAATACATGGAAAACCGAATTGTTAAATATTAGTAAGTGTCATGTACTTGGTTTATTCTAGTTAAAGACATTATAGCGATAAAATACAGGTTTAATTATATATAATTAAATGTTATATCATGGGGTTAAACATAATTATGATTTTTATGGATTGTTCGCAAATAAGATTTGTTGATACAAATTTATTTTATTTTGATTGTTTCATTAATTTGTAATTCTGAAATTGATTGCAAAAATAATTCTTATTAAAAAAAATTGTGTGTTATTAATGTTTTCATGTATTTTTCAAGGATGAAGGCTTCATTGTGCTCATCCAAATCAACAAAAGGCAGACCACGAGTTCACAAAACAATTTCCTTAATTTTAGAATAGTCGATATTTATTTTGTTTCTCCCCACTATAAATAGGTCCAAGTGTTTATTAGATTTCGATTCCTTTTTCATGTGGGAGAAATAATATTTTTAAAAATATTTGAAAGTAAATATTTACGCCGAAATGCATTTTTTTAGCGAGAAGCTTGCCACCCCTCTGAATTTTTGAGAAATTTATGACTTTTTTCGTTAATTTTGTTTTTTCCATGAATTATCTTATTTGTGCCATTAAATTATCCATATCATATGAATGTGTATCTTTTTATAAGTATTAATGAAATGAATGTGGTTAAATATTCAATCTTAACCTATATATCTTATTTTATATATTTACGTTGAAAGCCATGCTTACATGTAGAAAGCTTGGGGGATTTGACAACATATTGTAATCGTCGTTGTCCATATTTTAGACGTATTAATGAACCTTACATCGTGATATCATATGTGTTGGTCATCAATGATGGAACAAATGTTTTGTCTGTCTTTTTGCTTCACTTTTTTTCTATATTTTCATAGCAGTATCTCTCTGGGTGCCTTTACGACCATCAAGAAAGGAGTAATGGTGGTTTGTTTTATAGGAAACGTTGGACCCTCACACGAAACAACGGGTACAGTTACAAATTGGATGTTTAATGTTAGCGGAGACACTATCGATCGGGATTGTGTTACTGCCTTTAAGTTGGGCAATGACATTATTGTTGTTAAGGTATCGTCTTTCTTCCTTCACGAGGGGAACACTTTCACATGGATATCCCTGGCTCCGCTCCTTCACCGATCCAGGGACCCTACATTCTCCAAAAAGAGGGAGTTTGTTTGTTGTAGGGTGAAAAACAATTACTCTTAATTGTATCATTAAAGTTATGTTTTGGAAGATAGATTGCACGTTCTTCGCGGTTGACTGTTGAATGCGCCTTACCACTGTGAATTCCGATGAAAAATGTATTAAATGTTGTCCAACCAAAAAGGTTAACACTTTAAAAGAGGTAATAAAATAATAACAAAACCCACTTTTCCATTTTTTCTTTTGAAATATTACATTTCATTCAGTCATGTACGATCGGTCTATGGTGCCATACAACTTCTGGACAAGTTAATGACATTGATTGTATGGCCCCTCCATATGGCTTAAAATTAACGCAATACACCACTATTCATAAAGTCAAACACCTATTCCGCTACTCAATATTAATTTTTATGAGGGGGAACCTTATTTGCATTCTTTATATCTAAAGAGAAACCATAATCATATATGAGCTTAAAATTGATAACATAATGAACTCTTAATGCAAAGAATTACAGTTTTTAACATGTGTTGACTTTGAGATTGAACGAAAAAATGTAAGTTTGTCTTTCAGCAACATTTCAAGTATTCATTGACAACACCTTTCTCTTTAATATATCTCCACACTATATTGCCATACCCTGCACAACGTATCCCCTTTCTTCATCAAACATTTGACAAAATATGCACATTTTACATATGTTCCTCCTCATAAGAAAGTTTTCTTCCTCATAATGGTTCCACACAATATTGTCCTCTCTCAATTATTTCTCCTCCCTCTAACCCCCTATTTTGTACTCCTCTTCCTCCTTTCATGTCTTGGTTCCTCAAAATCAACCTCGTCTTACACAGCCCCTTCGGCATTCACATTGCACATTTCACGTGTGATTGCTAGTTTACATATATATATATTTGAAATATGTCGACATACACTAATCTTTAGTTTCTTATTTTGGATTTTTCACATACCACATTGAATAGTAATATAACTATCTTCGCCATTGATCTCCACATTGTAATAAATAACATCCATCACAAATACATTGGATTGAAAAAGAAATCGATGATAAAAGGGGTTCCAAATTGTCGTGTATGGTTAAGACATTGCAATTTCCCATTGACTTCTCTATGCAAAAAGAAAACACTTCTAAGTACCATCAAATGGACATCAAAGTAAGGTTAAAGTTTCCATTTGATAACCGAATAAATGTAAAAATTTAAGGTCAAATATAAAAGTTAATAATTCACTATATTACACTCACCCATGTTACCGTTGTAAAATGTCTACCGGCATAAATATAAACCCCCCAACAACTAGATTATTTTATGTTAGTAGTGTATTAATGGCCATCTAGATGACCATACATTTTATCGTTACATCACACTCTATTTGAAGAATCAAAGTTTTTTCTCAATAGATGAGAGGGGCTCACAATCCTTAACAATATTTCAACTTACAATTAGTTTAAGTATCTTAAATATATTTACTTAGTTATACGGTAGAGTTTGGGAATCATTTTTTCCAGAAAGATTTTTTTGGGCTTTACATATTTGTGCATCTTGATTTGAGGCCATACGTCACTACTTGGGAAATTAGCAGATAACATAGTGAAGTTATTACTTAATGCGGTATATGAAAAATTCAAGATATGCACCTCAAGACTAATATCTCTTGATGTTTTTCAAGTGCATGTATATAAGATATTTGTACAAGTCCATATGGCAATTATGGAGAATCCAAATGTTGCTTCAAGTAATAAAATCAAAAAATTTAAAACATCACTTGTAATTTTTATCGATGTATCGTGATTTGGAGACCAGATTTTTATTTGAGAGTTATAATGGAAAATCTTCTTACTTTTCATATTCTAAAACCACCCCTTATCTAATAGATCCATAGAGGCCAAACTATTCATATTGAGCTCCAACGATATTAATGCAAACACAGAATCTTTAAAATATATTTTAACAATTTGCACAAATCTTCCCTTTAAAATCATGAAGCAAAGCCAAAATGAAATCCCATTTCATTATTTCCTAAAGTTTTTCAAAATTAATTTGTGTTGAGAAGATAAAGCCCATTCCATCCTTGCCCAAACCTCAAAACTAAATATTGGTCGATGATCATTTTGCAAATGAATCCTTTTTCACCCCAAGGTAGAGGCATCTGTCCCCAATGCTTGGAGATTTTTCTCTTAGACTCTATCCCTTCCATTCAATGGAAAAATCCCAATGTTATAGACAAATTTTCACTCCTCTACCAAGTTGGTTGCAACAGTACAAGTGGCATTGGAATCAACTTGGTGAGAAATTCAAACTTGTATGTGTAACCTTTTCCTTAAAAGAAACTACCTATGACTTATCAAGTTATGTTATTTGAAAGGTGGAGAAAATAATTTCTTACTAGATCACTAAACCCCATTCCCTAGCCGGGAAGTTGTAAGTCTATTGTAAAGACTACTCATCTATAGTATTCTTCTTTTATGCTCCCTTTAAAGCTTCCTATGGCAAGTTGGAGTGATTATTCAAATATTTTCTTTAAGCCAACTAAGGGTGTCAAGGGTTTCTATAATGTTGCACGAGATATCGATTGCAAACCTAAAGAGGTGGGTGGACTTGGCCTTCTAGATATCAAACTTTAAGGTATTGCTCTATGAATCAAAAGGATTATTTGTTCCATTAAAGGAGATGAAGCTTGAAATATCTTACTTTAATATTTCATTTTGCATGACACCCTCTCACTGTAAAAAGCCCTAGAAGGACTTGGGTCTCCATTCTTTCTTGCTCACTTAGGTTGTCACATCCTATATTTATGTGTTTATTAATTAATAAACATTTTGTGGACTAGGTAGTGACTACCACATTTGATACAACACATTATACTATTTTTATTTTCTTTGATTAACATTATAACATATTTTGTGAGTAAAATAATTGTTATAAGTGATGATTAGCAGCAGACGATGTTTTGATTCATATTACATTTTCAAGATTATATAATATGAATCAAAACATCGTCTACTACTAATCAATCACTTATAACAATTATTTTACTCGCAAAATATGTTATAATGCTAATCAAAGAAAATAAAAATAGTATAATGAGTTATATCAAATGTGGTAGTCACTACCTAGTCCACAAAATGTTTATTAAATAATAAAGACATAAATAGAGGATGTGACAACCTAAGTGAGCAAGAGAGAATGTAGACTATATGTATGTATGTATGTATGTATGTATGTATGTAGTATGTATGTATGTATGTATGTGTTGCTTACAATTAATTTTAGTTGATTTGATTATTTGAATGAATAATGCACTAGGTAATTTGGTGTACTCATGTGTAGGCGTTCTTTGGTTTCGAGAAAGGGTATCATTGGCAAGAGGAGAAAGGATGAAAAAAGTGGGTATGGATAGAGATTTTTTATGTGTGATTTAGTACATGAGAAACAATGTCAAACTGTAAGTTGAGGTCGTAGATCCCCTTTCGTGATTCAACCTTATTTTATTATTTTCACCTTGTGCGACAAGATCGATTTCTTTACATTGTGATAAAAAATAGTGTTGTGCACTCTCGTTGCAATGAGACGCACAATGTCATATTGCACATTCATCGAGCGACGCAATGTCACTTAACGATAATGAAACATTTTTATTTAAATTGGTGTATTATATTTTGCATTATATATTCATATAACATTATAGCAAGTATATTTTAAAGCAAAATAAAATATTGAGGGTTTCATTAGAAAGGATGCATGATTAAATCCTTAATGTTATGAGTTTCATGGAGCTCTTACAACTAACTAACAATGCATTATTATCTAGTTGACCTAGGATCATTATGCAGTCGAGCTACATTAAAACCAACTCGCATTAAAACTAAACTCATTGCAAACCAGCCACCTCGTTAAATTACTTGTATGACATTGAGCTCATATTACATTACAACCATATTAGATTGCATTATTTCAACCGAGCCAGGCTTGTATCCTATCAAACCACATTGAATTCATAAGGCATGCATAGCTTTACACTAGACACAACTCATCTCACAACTCAACCGAGTTATCATGTTTATCAAGCTCATTGAGTTATCCAAGCTCGCTAAGTTACCCAAGCCGCACAATATGAAATTCCACTAAAATATAGGAATCAGCTATAGGAAAGTTCCAGTCGTCCTTCTCTATTCCCAATTCATATCTGCGGTTGGAAAATGTGGAACTCCATTTTCCCGTCTAAGATTCTAAACTTTCTTGTATAAGAGACATGAAGCTTTGTATTAGAAAAAACATCATAAGTGCATGACTATGTTTCCTTTGATAAACCAAACTCTGTCGCAGAAGAAAAAATTTCAAATATTGATTGAAAATTTGTTGGGTTGCTAAGACATTGGACATCCATCAAAGCATAATTGAAAGTCATTTGTTATCTAATGTTGTAGTTGTAAGTGCTTTGGTAGATATGTATGCAAAATGTCTGAAGCATACACAAAGTGTGTGAAGTGTTTGATGAAAAATCAGGGCTGAATTAAGGTTTCTGAGCGCCCTAGGTAGTACTTGGAGCGTGTACCCCCCTTCCCACCGAGGACCAGCGACCCACCTATATGTGCATATTTTTATGCAATTATGCAGGCTTCGGGCACGGACACCATTCACCAAGTTAATACACTAGACACAAATAATACTCTAGATCGATAGACAATTTAGAGTAACTGTAAGTGTGACTTCAGTCTTCAGACTTCACCATTGTGACTTCATCATCATGCGCTCAATGTATTATGTTCCGATGTTCAGCGAAGCTCAATTTGAATTTCCACAAGTAGATATATAAATTTATAATTTTCCTTTCCCAATACAAAAACTGAAAGCATACAAATTTACAATCGTGATAAATCATAAGGATTCAGTGCATAGTGCACTGTGAGTTTGTGCACATTATATTTGAAAATATTTAAGAACTAGAACTTAGAAGGTAACGGTAACCCGCAATAGTTAACTCATTGTTCACGAATCATTGTTCACAGTGTTGGCAATGACGCTGCAGCATGCATGCACACAACACACTCGTGAGTCGTGACTAAGGACTCCCTTCAAGTTCACTGGTTCAAGATTCACCGTTTCATGGAGCTCCGAGCCTGGAGGAGTCCGAGTTAGGAGTAGATAAAGACTGTAGCCATAGGAGTCAGGACCATTCAGAGAATAAGATTCTTTAACTTTTAAGTCTAGAATCTCGTCACTCTACGGTATACAGTACATCGTATTTGCGTAAAGGTTGAGCCTGAGGCCTCGATTTGTTTTTATATTAATATATCTGAAATTGTGTCTGTAATTGTAAACAACGAACAAGAATCATAATGCACTGAATGGTTATGAACTTATGGGCTATGGGATCTGTTTAATATCAATTTTGTTTTGCAAAATTTTAACCAAGCCGACTACCTAGTCGCCGACATGGATTTTTTTTTTAAATATGGCACCCTCCTTTTTGTGTGCCCTAGGCAACTGCCTAGGTTACCTAAGGTAAGACATGCCCCTGCAAATTTTTTTTCCCTTTATCTAGTGAAATGAACATGTTGATGCAAAGAACAAGGGGTGATGTTTCAAACATATGTTATGTTTTTTGTGCATTAACATACATTTGTCTAATTTTTTACTCCAAGGTATCGAGAACATGTTTCTTGCTTACGAAAAAGTCATGTTTTTTTATTAAGGCTCTTATCAATAAATAAGAAAAATATCTAGTTCAAAAATATATTAGAGGGGGTGTTTGGCGATGAAGGATATATTCCGGTGGAAGCTAATGGTATACATGTTGTATTTGTACTACCTACCTTTTGCATAGGTGACTTGTAAAATAGGATTTACTCTTGTAATAAGCATTTCTTCAACTAGTGTAAGGTAGTTCAAAGCCTTTGGCTAGTAACCAAGGTCTATGTTATTTCAATTTGAGAACTGATGGCAACTACACTCAACGTAAAATCTAGTTCACCTATGTAAGCCACTCGACTTTACAATTTTTAAGGCATCCATAGTGCATTTTTGCTTTGGCTAGTAGATATACTCACTTTCGAAAATGCTTATGGGATTTAAAGGTAAATGTAATTTTCATGGTGAGAAGTTTGGTTGGGAGGAAAGGAAGACTTTGAGGAATATCTTTCCATTGCGAGCAAGAAGGATGCAAGTGTGAGATGTAGAGATTAAGTAGCAAATAAGACAAATGAAAGCCATGATGGGCCAAAGGTTCATACCTAACCTAGAAGATGAGGCAATATGATTTTGAAATGTCTTACTTTATTCCAAATCCATGCTCTTCGCAGGCCACCGATGGATTGCGATGACCTGCACAACAAAACTAATCATTTCCTATGCACAAGAGTATCTGAAAGCAATTTTTTTGATGGAAATGCACCCTTTGGTGTAGCAAAGTGAATATATAGAAGGGAGTGTAATGTAACATTGTTATGAAAAAGATAGAATATCAATTATTGAATTCAAAAAGAGAAGCAATTGTTGAAGTACACAAAAAAGAGAAAGTTATATTACATGATTGTAGAAGGATGGAGCAACAACTTGGGGACATAAATCTTTTGAAGAAGCACATAAGGAGTGCAGAGCCAAGAGGTGATTGATCCTATTATTTCCTGAGGTGGAAAGATTCATCAGGAGACATCTTAAACTACCTTTTGAATGAAGAAGCCGATAATATACATAGGTGGTAATGGTTTCAGGTTCTTGTGACATCTGTGAATGTAACACACTTGTTGTTCTTTATCTTCAATGTCAACAATTTTGTATATTCTTATATCAAGGAATATAAACTAGAGGGTGATAAAGAACAAGCCTTAGAAGTTGAACATGATAGATTCAAATATCTTAAAAGAAGGTGAATGTGATGCAACACTACTATCAGTCATAAGTTTTATTTTGCCATTTTCAGCATTGCTTAAAAAATCAAGAAAAGACCCAAAAAACATTTATGTGTGAGGCCATTATAATTAATTACATGTTTAGTTTTGCTCTATTTTGGAAGCAACCTTCTAACAGGGAATCAAGACCGACATAAGGGTATATCTCGGTCCTGTGGTGCTTAAATACCAATAAGAAGAGGTAGCGATGGGATTCTCACCCCTGCGATACCTTCTTAATGGCCATGAAAATAAAACTAGGCGAGGTTGTTTTGAGTCCGATGAGACCACAACACTCTGAGCACCAATGAAGTGACTCAATACAAGTTTCTTTCGGAGAACTTCTACTCGATATAAAAAAATGCAAAGGAAATTTTGATACAACCTTTAAAATATGTGTCAAAATTTATTCTTAATATACCATTTTTTTAATTTGTGTTCATCATTTAGTTTACATTGGATTTGAACATGTTTACTTGGCATGAAAACCTTTGTTGAGTAAGCATAGAACATCATACATCATCATGTTCTTAATTGAAAAGGTTGAAAGCAAGAAAAAATAATATTGTTTTCTTCAAAGGCTTCTGGGTGTACCTGTCAACATCAACAATAATACACTATAACGGGTCCATTCATTGCAATATTTTTTGGACGAGAGATGATGTCTAAACGTGTAGAACTCGATTTTGACATTTGTTTAGTTAGTTAGTAATGAAGTGGTTCATAAGATATTCACGTAGCATGAAATAGGAATCAATTTCCACACATTAAAAATATGAGATGATAAAGATAAAAATTAAATGTATTAATGTCAAGGATTGTCTTTTTCATGATAGCCAAAAGGACTCATGCATTTCTCAAAAAGGGGGGAAATGGATAGAATGACCTCTCCATGGTTTACTAAGGGTTAATTATTTCCAATGTAGTTGTGACACTTTAATATTCTAAATTTGATGGGGTGGTTTAGTTTTATAATTAGTTTTTTTTTACAAGTGACAAATTCCAAAAGATATTTTAACATATATCTAAAAGGTTTGATTAAAATATTTTACATATCAATGAGGAAATAAGGGTAGAATCATTTTGGGGAAGATATCATATGATGAAATAAGGATTAGTTTTTTTTATAGATTGTTTTTTGTGGCGATTTTCCACTCTATGTGATCCTTATAATTTTTTCTTACCTAACTTAACTTAGTGAAACAATTTCCTTTATAATTGTAAATGTGAGCTTTGGAGCCCATAGAACAAATTTTCTAAACATGGTTTTATTATGTGTTAATAGGTTTTTTGGTATGTGAACTTATCATGTCATTAATTTGCAATTGAATATCATTAATGCAAATCAAGAGTTGAATCTCAATTAATTATCATTTTTTATTAAAAAACCTTGACTCATAGCAGAAAAATAGTAAGCTATCTACACACAGTGAAGGCAAAACACTTGATACTAAGCTAAAAAAATACAACCTAAAATATACAAACCTCTAAGAACAAAAATACCCTGCAACGGGTTTCTGTATGTAGTATTTTTTTCAAGGTTTGTAATTCTTTTAATTTGATATTATACTTTAGCTGCCATAACTTATTTTCAAATTAAAGTTAGCTACATATAGTTAAAAACATATAATGAGACATTGACAATAATATTCTACAATAACATATTACTAGTAACATCATCCACAGGTGATTGTGAGAGACCGATAGGCACATATATAATTATGTCTAATAGATTTATATTAAAAAAAATCCTCACTCCTTACTCTTTATGGTGTAGGCTTTTTTACATAGAAAATTCACATAAAACATGTATTAGATTAAATAAAATCTATCAAAAGTACTAAAAAAAAATTATTTTAAAAGGCTAATCATATACATCGAAATAACTAATTGATGAACTTTATTCATGAAAATTAACTACCAAGGAAGATGTCAAAAGCAAACACCATTTCATCTTGTCTTTCCTAACTTCTTTGCAAATTTATTGTGGAAGCACATTAGACACAAACAAATAACACAAGATTAAAGGGGCACATTAGAATCACATAATCCTATATGTTCAGACATTAAAAGATTTAGACAAGAGTTTTTTACTAAATGAATCCAACACATAGTCAAATAAATTCAATGATTTGTTAATTGTTGCTCTTCCACCCTAAACATTGCCACTTCAAAGGCAAAGATGAAGACAAAAATATTAAATAAATACAAAAAAAATTAGGAAATGGGAAAAACATTTAAAAGAAAGAAAAAACTTATAAAATCATATCAGCCAATTAAAATAAGAAATCTTAGATGATTTTTCTATTATTTTATTTCAAAATTTAATTACTATAAATTTAGAAGAATGTGGCTGCAAATATGATTAAAATTTACTCAAAAATACAATTATTTAATTAATAGAGTTATTCTTAATTTTACGATTGATAAACATAACTAATTCGAAATGAAATTTAAGACCATACCATTTTATACCAAACGATTTGGACATTGGGTTCTAAATTAGATTTTAAAGGATTCTTTTTTTCGGGGTGTTTATGTTTCAAAAGCTTTTTTTGGTCTTATAATTTTTAGAAAAATATTGGTATGGTCCCTTTGCTGGTATACATGAATAAATCAATTTTTGATTCAATCTTCGTGTTTATGCAAGTTCTGTATCTAATTTTTCCTTTTGCGAGGTCTTCTACTCTACGATACATATGTGGTGAAATTCTACATATATATTCAACAATAAATTGTTTCTAAGCCCTCCCTTTCCTGTTTTTTGGGTCGCAGTATGTCTTTGCAATTTGAGACCAAAAATCAGATACAAATCTGTTAGAACATCGACTGTCCCTATACAGTAAACTCATTTGATCATACATATATTGAATAAATTTGATGTGTACTTTTTCAGAGCAATAATTGAGCTACATTTTAAAATAACACCATCGGATCCATTGTTACCATCTTCGGGTGCATTATACTCATAAGAGACACTGATATCTTGTAAAAATTGATCCTTGCGTCTGTTGGAATTGGCGTCAAAAATTTGTTATTTCAGGATCTGCAAAAAAATAAGTGCATTTTGAACTAGCCCTTAGAAACCTCCACTACTTATTATAAGAATTTAATCTTCATCGAGATCCCACTGTTGTTGCCGAAAGAAATGATGCCGATTTTCTCACCCCACAGATTCTGCACCACACAACATTCCCACGATTCGTAAATCATATTTATGTATGCTACCGCAGAAGAGGAAGCGTTTGAAATTTTATCCTGATTTATTTTTAATAAAAGGTATTTCTTTTAAACAATTTTTGTCGGCTAAGATGATTGGCAAGAGCGTTATTCAAGAATTTTAACTTTAGCAGGCATATCACAATAATGGTTGCAGCCAGTTATCTAACTGTAGTAGTCGTTACTTGCAGCAACCATTACTTAATTTATTTGGCAGGAGGGAAAAAGTCCACATCCGTTGCCTGCCGCAGCCGTTTAGTTTATTTGGTAGAAGGACAAAAAACAAATATAAATAAAATTTGTTACTTACCTAGGGCTGGGATTTATGCGTGTCAGTATTTTCAATCAGTTACTTACAAAGAACAAAATTAAATTAAATTCGTTAGAATGTGCACACTCAATATTTTCAGCCCTAGCTGATGAAAAGTATTAAAAGTTATCACAATTTGAAAAATGAGGACAACTATGACGACAAAATTTTCGTTACACAAGAAATTTGACTCTAGTAAGGCCTATCCGCCAATTATTAAAATAATTTTTATGTTGATAGTTGTGTTCTAAATTAAATTGATATTGAGTTAATTTAGACACATTGTATAACATCCAATTAATTATAGGTCTCGATTTTTAAGGTCGTTGAAAGATATTATCTCGATTGTTAAAATCGTCAACGTCTATTACTTACATTAGGAAGCACACACCCCATGGTCCAACTTGACTGCAACTTTTAGCTCACAAGTGTTCTACGATTTTTTGATTGACATCAATGAATGTGTTGAGCAAAATTTCCCTATTGGCATGGTTCTTAGGTATCAAACATTTCAAGAATAGGTAGCACACGTCTGTATCATTTGTTAACTTGGGACTCGATGGAAGTTGCGATTTTTTGAATGAAACCTCTAGAAGGTTAAAGGTGGATGCATCAACGTAGAATAACATTAAAATATGTAAACGTGCCTATTGTCATCAACGTCACCCTCACAATTACTACCCAGTTTGAAATTTTTGGAAACTCTGATTTAAAAACATGTTTGTGATTCAATGCACATAAAACGTTGGTGCTCCTCTTTTGAGGCCATCATAACTTAACTAAAATAAATTTTCGAACAACTTGTAGACACCAAATTTGGGTCACACTCCATTTGGTCCCTTTCAATTAATCAACGTAACACATGCACCTAGTCATGACCCCTTACCCCACATTGATATTAAATTAATCACTTATAATTGAATTAATATTCATTTTCACATTAATTAATTAATAACATTATTTTAATTAAGTCAATTTAATCCTCACACATCCACCTTATCAGGACACCTCACCCTGGACCCATTCCAGGGGGAATTTAACTCACAGTGACGAATTTATCTCTGAGTCATCATTCCCAATGTTGAGTCGCCACTTGACCAAACTAACTGAGACTTCTTCTCAAACCTAATTAGACTTTGTTTAGGACCCTCTTACCTTTTCTAATGAGAACTCCACTTCCCTAGGCAGACCCAACTTGGAAAACACACCAAATCTGGGAAGATTTGCCTATTTTGGGTAAAAAGGACTATTTCATCCTAACTGACGTCAATTTATCCTTGGTCGATGTCGGTTACCTAACCATCATCAATCACTTTAAATACACTTGCACAAATCTTCACCCTAGTTGGTCACTCATTTATTGGAGCCTTATTGCATTCAAACTTGAATCTTCAAGCCTCCCTGCATCTAGATGACGAACACACACAACCATAATGCAAGAAAACCAGCCGATTCTCCTTCCAAAGCATTGGAATATTCACAGGAGCACACAAGTTGCACTGTTGCGGCATTGGACTCAAGCACCTCTTCTGCGATCAACCACCTACCATTTCCACTCACATGATTTGCAAAATACCAAGTATTGTGATTTCATCATTTTGCTTATTCAAAGTGTAGATATCTTGCTTCTTTTTGTATTTTTATTCCTTCCATTACCCATTTATCACCTTTTTCTCACCAACCCACTATTCAACCATCCCAAGCATTTATACCCTTTTCAACCCCCTTGTCAATATTCTTAAGTCTTTCTAATAATATTACAACCCTATCTACACCCCTCCCACTCTCTGTGCAATCACAAAGAGCTTAGAAACATAGTTTTAATAAATTCCCACTGATTTCCCCTACCAACGCTAACTACCTAACCGTCGTCAGTTCCTTTCCTATATCGGCATCGGTCACCCGACCGATACCGGTCTCTGTGGCTAATAATATTCTTAGACCAACTAGCCTCCCATTCACCCAAACTTAGCCCAAACCTCAACCCACCAACCTCAGACCCTTAGCAAGCCTCTGAGAGACCTGCCTGACCTAAACAAACCCCAGTTCTAATTATATTTAGTGTTCTATTAGATATTTAGCCTAGAATATAATTTTATTGTGTGTATGAGAAACCTAAATCACTATACAATAAGACCTATTTATTTCAGTTTTGTATTTACATTAAATTGTTATTAAATAATGGATTGACAGCCTTTCTAGGAAGCACCACACTTCCAAGATCTAGCATAAGCTAGGCATCCCATTGTCCTGTGTTATTTAATACTCTTTTTGTGGTCTTGCTTTGCATTTACAAGTAGTCCTTCCCAAATAAAAAGGAGCTCTCTACATTTGGCTTGGATAACATCAACAACGTGTGCATTCTACCTTCCACCTTCACTTCACAGATATTCTTCCTCATCTTTACCTTATTTGTTTTTCTCATACGTACGCAAGTTATTGTTGAAACATTTTGGCATGCTTGGTGAGACCCTCTCTTGGGTTCATTGCATTTTCTTCATATAGGGAAATATTGTGTATGTCTCTTCCTTTCTAAAAAATACACATTTAAACCTTGTCCCTGATAACATTCTCTTCTTATAAATTGATCTAAACAACACTTGACACAATGAAAATCAGTCGTGATCTCTATACCATCTTGGTTTGGGCGCATCATCTGCATAAGGCACCATGGTCGGATATTGAACCATGTTCACCGCCTCTAATTATCTCAAAATCGTGGGTAATGAGTCTATAAGGGGAGTAAATAGTCGTCGTTTGACTAGATTTTGAATAGGCCCTTTGGTAAGTTTTAAAAGAAGACCACTTTGAGCCGCTTGACTTCTTTAAACTCATTTAGAGTCAATGATGCCATCACCTACGACATTCTTGTTTCTGTTAAAAAATTTAGGCTTCTCCGTAGGTTTCGACTCTTGTTTATCCTTTGAAAATGGTTTTATTTTTCCCCTTACTATCAAAGCCTTCTTAATTTGCCTTCCTTTCTCGATAAATTCCTCGAATTTAGTAACCTAGTGTATTTGTAAGTGGAACATAATGTCCATAGTAAAATTTGACACGAAGATACTAACCAATTGTTTCGCAGGAACTATGCAAGGGAACCGATTGGCTAACCCCCACCACTGTTACAAGAAAATGGTGAAGGTTTCATTTGGTCTTTGTTTAGCATTGTACAAATTTAACATGGTTACGTCATTCTCCATATTAAATGAGAAATGACGTACAAATTTCTTTGCTAGTGTGGGCCATGTGACTATTGACCCATTGGTAAATGAAGGAACCATTCTAGTGCTTCTTGTCCTAAACTACAAGGGAACAAACGTATGAGGTAATTGTCGTTATAGACTACTTCTTGGCAAGCCATGTAAAAGTCTTTAATGTGATCACAAAGATCCCTTTTACCTTTATATTTATTAAATTTTGGACAATCAAACTTTTTGGGAAATGGTGTTATAAATATATCTCTTTCAAAAGGGTAAGGACATAACTCCTCATATTGATATTTCTGGTTATGGTCTGCGTTACTTTCCTAAAGGGTCATAAGCATGGTTTTCATTGATTATAACTCTTGTGTAAATAGATACTCTTTCGTAGGAGAAGATGGTCTAAGCACTCGATTTTTCTTGAAAGCTTCATCTTTTGGAGGTTCAATGTAAATTTTACTAACCTTAGTATTAGGTTTCTCTTGACGTGTACCCCTGTTTGTGTTCTTGCTTACAGAAGAAGCCAAGTTTGCTAGTTGTTGGCTAAGGGTTTGTATTTAATTTTGTATAGTGAATTCCTCATTTTGAGGGTCCTATTCATCATCATTTTGAGGAGGAGGTAACTCCTCATGTTTACGCTCTACTCTAACCCTATGGAGGATTTTAAGGGGTGGTTGTCGAGAACCACCTTTTTGTCTTGATGTTTCACCTTCCATGTTGGTACCAAAGGTAGAACATTGTCTTCCTTCAATGCTATCATCCATGGGAGGTCTTTATGTTTCTTCTTCTTTCCTATTTATATCATGGCTAAGGGCTTCTCGTTCTTATGGCACTCTGGCACCTGGCTCTAAAACATGTGCATGCACTCGATCTCTATTTCGAAATAGGAATTCGTCAAAGTGAGTGACATCAATGTTGTCGATATCTTGAAATGAATCACTGTGCATCTCCACTCTTGTGGCACTCTGGCACCTGGCTCTAAAACATGTGCATGCACTCGATCTCTATTTCGAAATAGGAATTCGTCAAAGTGAGTGACATCAATGTTGTCGATATCTTGAAATGAATCACTCTCATCTCCACTATGATTAACCAAGTGTAATTTGTAATTGTTTCTTTCTGAGAACAGTTTCCTTTACTTCAGAGAACAGTGGACCTAAATTGTGACCCAAAAAAGGGTTTAACTCTCATTTCTTGGATTCCATTATCGTGATATGGACCGTTATGAATTTTGTTTACACAAGGTTTTGTCTAGTGTAATCAAGGATATAGAAAACCTAAGTGTAATTTGTAATTGTTTTTTCTATGGTTTAAAAGTATGTCAATAGATGGACCAAAGAATAATAAATAAATCAATTCTATGAGTTCAATAACACAAGAGGAACACTCGTGCAAGTTTCTAGTAAACCAATCAATCAACGAGAAACTAGACCCTACTCTAATGTTTTTCAAAGATAGAGTGACGCTATATGATCAACACAATGTCAATACTTAAATCAAGTTTGAAATGAACAAGGTGTAAGTATTAACAAGGGGTTAATGTGATCTCCAATCAAAGGATACTTATAACAAGTCTAGAGACAAACAAGACCCAAAACCTTATAAAAATGGAGTTTACCCGTGTAAGCCACTTAACAATACTACTAAGACAAGTTACCCAAGCTTTGTGAAAAAGTGAGGTATTAATATCACACTAGTATCGATATAATGCAAACAAAGTAATCAACACTCTTTGAAGATCTAAGTAATGTTTGAAATAGAACCAAGTCAAAGTATGCTAAGGATTTGTTAGGATGTGGGCAGCGTAACATCGCAATAAAGACACTTAGACAACATTTACTAGAAAGGAGATGTAAGTATCATAATTGTGGCGAGGCAACGTGAACAACGTAACACTTCTAAGGAAGATCGATGATGACTCAAGCCTAGCTACGATGATAATTTATCTCAATATGGATTTGAGACAATGGGCTTACTAGAATATGCTGACGTGCCACTCAAACTTTCAACACTTACATTTTGGCATTGCAACCTAGTCATGCAAGTAGACTAGAAAAGTGGTGGACATGATTTATTTCTAGCAGTATCTGTGGTTGTTGTTCTATTTTGTCCCAAAATGGACAACAAGATAGCAAAGGTGTAGATCAAGTGAGGATGAAACAAACTAAGCGTAACTTCGGCAGAGTTTCATCTTGTCTTAAGATAAGTGAAAAACTAGGACAAAGTAACACGTTGTAGGTCCCGTGATGAATAACATGCAGCTCTCAACTTAAGTGGACTCTCACCTTGTTCGAATAACAAGGTCTTGAATCCAAACAAGTTATCACTTTGTGATAGCTCTATAAAAAATGATGTCTTGACACAGTAAAATGGGCTCTAAGATGATATAGCTTCCTATTGGTTCTCTCAACTAGGTGTCACAAAATACCTTTGTGCGCTCAGTTTGCTAAAGAAGTCACAATAACTAAACCTTGGAGTATCTCGACTTTACTTTATCCCCTTCGACACAATGAGCATAAAATGCGTTCAGTTGTGTTTTCACCGGGGTCGTAATGGAGATATTCTTGAGTCTAAAATCACAAGTGCAAACTATTCAAGTGGATAAGCAGAGCGCTTCCCGTTTTATCCGCAAAGTTCTCTCTTGCATGGACTACTTTGGGTTTCCTAGGAGCATCCCTTTTGTTATAGCTTAAGGCTTATGCCAAAGGGAGTTTCTATTAGTTTAAATCAGATGTGTTTACCCTTATCTAAACTAGTAGTTTTCTTATCAGTTTAATGTGGTTTTTGTCACACACCGTTTGGAAACCTAAAACAAATTGTTAGCATTTGTTTATATCCCAATTATTTCACCAGTGATATGGTCACACAAAGATTAGTAATTCAAGGCATCATAGAAAGAGGGTTAGGTGTTTCTTTTGATTCCTAAGATCTTCCTAAGAAGCAAAAGAAGAGCATACACAACGTAGAACCCAACTAGTTAGTAAACAATGACGAAAGTTTGTAAACCAAAACACACAACTCATTCCTTTTATCCAAATTTTGAGCTCATTCCCTTAACAATCTTTAAATGAAATGTTTTTTTGAAAGCATGAAAAAGGTATTGAACTGTTTTTGATTCTCAAGATCACCTAGAAGGTGTGAGGGAAGACCATACATGATCCAAAACCTATAAGTAAAAAGAATGCAACATTCATCAATTTTGACTAATAAAATTAAACACAAAATGAACTCTAAAATACCCTGGAAACCACTTATTCGTCTCACACAAACCCTGCAAATTTTTAGAAAAACCAAGAAAATAAACTGTGCAAATTTTAAGAAATTATTAAACATTGCATTGTAATGCCTGCGCATGTATCTTAGTGATGAATGTAGGCCTCCGTAAAAACGCAGTCAATATTTTACGTATACATGTCTTGAGCGATGCCTACGTGGTTGCTACGCCCTTAACCTATTGCTTGTATTAGGATATGAGTAGCCGACTTGTGGCTTACCATATCATTTATACTTTCTCATGCTTAGTAGGTCGGCCTTGGTGATGACCATAACATATGAATACTATATATAGGGGATTGTAGTAGCAGTTCATCATCATTGGAGCATTTGAGTATTATTGTATGCTTTGGAGGTTTCCCCCTCGAAGTGGCGAAGCTATTATAATTGCATATTGAGATCATTATTCTAGAATATTATGTTATTTGGTGTTATATTTCTGCTCATGATCTGAATTATACAAGTAAATTCATTACAAGTGGTATCAGAGATGCAATCTGGGCCAAAATTAGGGCAAAAACCCTAATTTTTTATTTCTGCCATATATTTCGAACAAAAGTGAATTAGTGGGAGATATTTTTACCAAAGTTGCAAAACATTTCAAGTAAGGTTCCCTGAAAATTTCAGACTTCTTAAAATTTATTTTGCAAAAGTTATTACAAATTTAGGGTTTTTATTATAATCGCTCCCTAGGGTGCAAATTGTGGAATTTTTTCAAATTAGTAACATTTTTGGAAATAAAAACAAAATTTATTTGGGGTTTGTTCTTTAAGTTTTTTTATATTTGGCTGAATTCTTATCAAAATCTTAAACCCTAAAATTTGACCGTGATCCCTAAATCCTACTATTTTGGGGCACCTTGGTGGGGCCTTCCACAAGAGGAAAAAAGAATCCCATCACTCCAGGTAAAACACCAGAAAAAAATGAGATAGTAGTTGAGGAGTTGGAGACAAAAGATATAACTACAAATTCCTAAGGGTTAGGGTTTACTTTGATAGACCATAAAGTACGCCAACTTGAGTTTAACCCGAGAGACCTTGAATCTCAGGTGGCCAGCAAAGAAGATGTGGATAGGATTGGACAAATATTGGAGGATTTCATGCAAAAATTCAATACGCATATGATGGGTAATCATACTTCTGTCAATCAAGGTGGATCCTCAGGTAAACATAATAGACACATGAGCTAGAGTGGATCTTCGAGTGTGCATAATCCAAATACAAGCAATTTGCAAGCCCGTACTATGTTTCCAAAAGTGGAGATGTGCAAGTTTGATGGAAAGGATCCACTCAATTGGATCAACCAAATGGAGAATTTCTTTGAAATACATCAGATTCCATCAGGACAAAAGGTGAACATGGCAGCTTTGTATCTTGAACCTGACCAATTCGTCTGGTATCGATGGTTATGTGCTCAAAGGAAAAAGAGTGGTCTCAATGTTACATGGACATTCTTCACTGAAGAGTTGTAATTGCACTATCGTTCTAGTGTGTCAAATAATTACTTCAGCCAATTAGCAAAGTTGAGACAGACAAGATCTGTTAAGGATTACATTCATCACTTCCAAAACCTTTCTCTGCGGGTGGAAAATATTACTGAAGAGAATCTGAATGACCTATTTCTTGGGGGTCTTAAGGATCACATTAAACATGAGGTGCGTATGTTTAATCCTCATAAGGTTTTTGATTCAATGATTATGACAAGAAGGGCAAAGGAGAAGTTTGTTTCAAGTAGGAGGAAACATTTCACTTATACCAGAGATCGCAACACCTTGGCCCCAACACTCCCTCAGCCAATTAGATTGACACCTCAACAAATTGAAGAAAAAAGAGAAAAAGGGTTATGTTTTAACTATGACAGTAAATTTGGACCCAAACATAGATGTGCTGAAAAGAAGTTGTTCTACATTGATGGGCCTAGTGAAGATGAAGAGAATAATGAAGATGTAGAGTCAAAGGTCTTGGTTAAGTCGGAGGAGGAGTCAGGAGATCCTCAGCCAACAATCTCATGCCATGAAATTTTAGGTATTAGCACCCCCAAACCCTAAAGGTGGTTGGATTCCTAAAAAAACAGAGGGTCATAGTGTTGATTGATTCAGGAAGTACTCACAACTTTATCAAGTGCGCCTAAACTATTTCATTTATCTAGCTCCTGAATGTCAAGTAATGGTTGCTGATGGAGGTAATGTTACTTGTTCTGGAAAATTCCATAGCATTAAGCTTTCCATGGGATATTACATACTAAATAGTCCCATGTGTGCCATTTCTAGGGGAGGAGCAGACATTGTGTTAGGGGTTCAACGGCTTACCACTTTGGGAACCATTGAGATGAACTTCCAAGACTTTTTCATGCGATTTCACTTTGAAGGAAGGAATTTTGAGCTAAGAGACTCATGAGCAAAGTCTCCACAAATAGTAAGTTACCATCATATGAACAAAATGCTAAAAAAGGGTGCAGAGGGATTTATGGCACAACTCTTTTCATTGGAGGCTCATCATTCTAAGGACATTATACCATCAAATATGCAAGTAGTGTTGGATGCAGACTCCGTTGTATTTGAAAATATACCAAAGGGCTTACCTCTAAAGAGAGACCATGATCGTGCTATTCAATTATTTCAAGGAATTCAACCGCCTAACATCAGACCTTATAGGTACCCATATGTGAAAAAGAGTAAAATCGAGAATATTGTACAAGAGATGTTGGAAGCAGGAATCATATGCCATAGTCAAAGTGCTTATTCTTCTCCAGTAGTAATGGTACGGAAGAAAGATGACATGTGGCGCATGTGTCCTGATTATAGGGAACTTAAGAAGTACATAATCAAGGATAAGTTTCCTATTCCTGTTATTGATGATTTGCTTGATGAGTTGCATTGTGTTGTTTATTTTACAAAGCTTGATCTTCGTTCGGGATACCACCAAATCAGAATCAAGGATGAGGATGTTCATAAAACCATCTTTCAGACACATGAAGGCCATTATGAATTCCTGGTAATGCCTTTTGGACTCACAAATGCACCTTCTACATTTCAAAGTTTGATGAATTCTATTTTTAAGTCATTCCTGTGGAAGTTTGTCTTAGTGTTTTTTGATGATATATTAATTTATAACAAAACATGGGAGGAACATTTGCATCATTTAAATAAGGTTTTGGAAACCCTTGAGAAACATCAACTTTATGCAAAGCCCTCTAAGTGTTCTTTTGGACTCGAGGAGGTTGAATATTTGGGTCACATTGTCTCTCATGAAGGGGTTAAAGTGGATCCTAATAAGATCAAAGCCATGATGGAGTCGAAGGTTCCAAAAACCCTAAAGAATCTATGAGGATTTTTTAGGTTTACAGGTTATTACCTAAGATTTGTAATGCATTATGGAAGCATAGTTGCACCTCTCACAACTTTATAAAAGAATGACTCCTTCCATTGGAGTGAGGATGCAACCAAAGCATTTGAGCAACTAAAGGAGGCCATATGCACCACTCTAGTCTTGGTTACTCCAGATTTTTATAAAACATTCATTTTTGAAAGTGATGCATCAGGGGTGGGTATGGGGGCAGTTCTCATGCAAGAAGGTTGTCCTATTGTCTTTTTAAGCCATCAATTCAAAGGTAAGAATCTTTCCAAGCTGATTTATGAGAAGGAAATGTTAGCCATACTTCATGCAGCAAAGAAATTAAGACCATATCTCATAGGAAGACACTTTAAAGTGAAGACAGATCATGATAGTCTGAAATACTTCTTGGTACAGCGTTTATCATTTGAAGAACAACAAAAATGGGTCTCCAAGATGTTGGGATATGATTTTGAGATTACCTATAAGAAAGGGAAGGAGAATGTAGTTGCGGATGCTCTGTTGCGAAAAGATGACTCAACTACAGCCTTGTTATGGGCCATATCCATATTACAAGAAGATTGGATAGATGAGGCGAGGTCTGAATGGAGAAATGAACCAACCACACAAAACCTCATTCATCATCTCTAGAATGATCCAAGCATGTCTAAAAATTTTGTATTGAAAGGGGATTCTTTATGGTATAAAGATATATTATACCTATGTAAGAACTCCACTCTTAAAAATAGGATTCTATCTGAGCTTCACTCTTCCTAGTAGGGGGGCACTCTGGATTCTTGAAGACTTATCATCGAGTCAAACAAGATTTCTTCTGGGAAGGGCTCGAAGGGGATGTCCAAAAATTTGTGGCAAAATGCATGGTTTGTCAGCAAAATAAGGGTGAAACAATTCAATCCCTAGGTCTTCTACAACCTCTATCTATTCCTAGCCAGCAGTGGGAAGAGCTTTCCATGGACTTTATCATAGGATTTCCTAAATCTGAAGGAAAAAATGTCATCATGGTTGTGGTGGATAGACTCACCAAATATGATCATTTTTGTGCCTTGACACACCCATTTACTGCAAGCATGGTAACAACAGCCTTCATGGACACATTTCAGAAGCTTCATGGGACACCGAAGATTATAGTAAGTGATCAAGACCCTATATTTACTAGTAATTTTTGGACTGATTTATTCTCATGTTTTGGTACTCAGTTAGCTCCTAGCTCTTCTTATTATCCCCAGTCTAATGGGAAAATAAAAGTTGTAAATAAGTGTTTAGAGGGATATCTCTATTGCTTTACGTCAGATAAACAAACAAGATGGGTCCAATGGTTGCCACTTGTAAAATGGTGGTGTAACAATTCCTTCCATACTTCATCTAAAATGTCTCCTTTTTTGGCACTCTATAGGTACCATCCATCACATCATCATTAAGAGGACAACCGCAGGTTAGAGCAGTAGAAGAATACATTCAGTATCAATAAGAGCTCCTCTCTAGTCTCAAGGAGAACTTGGTCATGGCACAAAACCACGTGAAGCAACAAGTTGATCAACATCGCATGGAAAGGCATTTTGTAGTCGGTGATTGGGTTTTTGTGTGGTTACAACCATATAAGCAAATGTCTTTGAAATAACAACAAACGGATAACAAACTTTCACCGAATTATTATGGCCCCTATCAAGTATTGCAGAAGATTGGTACTGTAGCATACATATTAGAACTTCCACAATCAACCAAAATACATCCAGTCTTTCATGTTTCTTGCGCGAAGAAAGTAATTGGATAGAGAGTATCAACCCAAACAGTGTTACCTAAGCTCGATGAGGAGGGGAGGGTCATCTTAGAACCTGAATGCATCCTTCAAACACGCACTAAAACATTGAGGACGCAGGTTATTACCGAGTACCTGATCAAGTGGAAGAATATGGATAATGAAGATGCAACATGGGAAGATATGACATTCTTGCAGCAACACCTAGAGCTTCTCAACATTGGGGACAATGTTGATTTGAAGGGGAAGGGCATACTATGCCCTTAACCTATTGCTTGTATTAGGATATGAGTAGCTGACTTGTGGCTTACCATATCATTTTATTATATCATTTATACTTTCTCGTGCTTAGTAGGTCGGCCTTGGTGATGGCCATAACATATGAATAGTATATATAGGGGGTTGTTGGTAGTAGTTCATCATCATTGGAGCATTTGAGTATTATTGTATAGTTTGGAGGTTGCCCCCTCGAAGAGGCGAAGCTATTCTAATTGTATATTGAGATCATTATTCTGGAATATTGTGTTATTTGGTGTTATATTTATGCTCGTGATCTGAATTATACAAGTAATTTCATTACAGTGGTCTTTTTGACGTGTGTGTGCATCTGTCAAAAGGTAAAATTACATAGAGGGGGTTTTAGCATATGCACGTGTCGAGAGATATATGTGTACCTTTATAAGCGTATGCACGCCCTTCTTGGTGTATGTGCGCGTTTGTAGAAAATTTTAGCACATGAGGTCAAAAAGCATAGTAAAGCATATTTGCACATTTAGAAGTGTATGCACACACTTAGAAACATATGCACACCCCAGCCAATACATGCGCGTGAGTTTTGACATATGTGTGACGCCTTCAAATGTATGCGCACGTACCTAGAACTTAAAAAAAATGACGAAAAACCAGTTTCTAAAAATGCAAATAGGTAAGAACTTTGCCACTTAAATCATTTTCTATCATAAATCCATTAAATTAACATGAAAAGGGAGGATTTTAACACATATAAGGTTAGAAAAATCTATTCAATCGTCAAAATGCATGGAAATGGTTAGAAAAAACAATTTAAACTACAAAAGCTTAAGATCAACTTTTATGGATTATGGAGTAACTCCCATTGGGCGTGCCAAATGTGTTCATGTATAAATATAAAAGCTTAAGAAGTGAAACTAGAACACCTAAGAAGTTTCAAAGCTTAACTAACCTAACAAGAACCATCAAGATAAGACCTTAGAGAGGCTAACTTCTTAAACATGCATATAACTTTGACAATAATCAAACTAACATGCCTAAATCAATCTCTACTCTTTGAATGCTAAGTTAAAATGAACTTAAGAAGATCCTTAGCAATCACTTTTGATTGTTAATATGATCTCAAGGTTTGAGAATGGAGTCTCACCATTAATGGCCACAAGGCCATATGGATCTCCCCATATTACTCAAGCTTGAGTTAATTGATGCACTATGAAGATATCGGCTCAATAAATGGATAAATGCTCAAGATCCTAATTGCCTATAGTTTATCCTAGAGGAGGTAAGTGTTCTTAGAAATGATGAGGAGAAGGGGTTCTATTTATAAGTTTCTTATTCCAAGAATGGAATGATTTTGGTGCATGTAAGACAAAAGGTAAGTCTAAAAAGGATTAGAAGTTAATTAATCTTTTAAGATTAATTAAGAATCCCAAGTAAGCTTAAGAAGCTTTCTGGGAGTATCTAAACGAGGTTTTGATCAATTTTGAATGTTTTGGAAGCATGAGTTAGTCAATAATAAGGTTTATCGGTTAACTACAAGATATAATGCTTAATCAATGTATAATTGTTAACTAATAGGTTTGAGAGGAAAAAGAGTCTAATTACCGAAGTGTCTCAATTTGTGGGGACTAGAATAGTTAGTGCAATGTTAGTAATAACATTACTTTGATCAAATTATAGGTGTCTACACCACCCAAAATTGCATTAAATCTAGCCATTCCCTATGTCCTTTTTCTCGTAGGAGAAGGTAAGAACGTTGTTTCTCATTAAGTCTGATTGTTGGGAGTTTAGAATTGTGTTTTTTAATGCACAGTCTATTTTTCCATTTTTCCACCACCAAACTCCATCAATTCTTGAATATGATAATGTCGAATTAAAGGGCTCAAGGAGATCTTTCCAACGAGGTCGATTTCATCAAATTTGGAGCTCTTTGGAGGAAGTTATGGCCATTCGATTTTTTTGGAGTTTAGGATAATTAAACGATATTTTCTATGACTCATTGTAGCTCCTTATTGGTCGATATAAATGCTTTTTAGTGCGCTCTATCATCACCAATCTGGCACTATGATAATTCTTCACCAAGAACTCCTCGTGCTATGATTATTTACTAATGCACAGCCTTTAGTTTGGTGGATGTAATCTAGAAACACAATGACAAACATAACACAAGAATACCATAGACTATGATAAAAAGGAATGATGCTAAATCTGAAATATCAGTGTAAATTATAATATCAACATGAAATTGTTACAATCTCACCCATGAGGTACTTCAAGTGTTACTGACTTCACTTGCCTTCCAACAATAACTATGGGAGAAACTTCACAATTACACCTCTTAATGGCTCCTTTGACACACCTTCAAAATGATGGCTTCTTTTACACACTTACTCATACAATATTTCTCACTACTTCCTTTTATGCTAAATGAGGGGGGTGGCCTCTTTATTTATAGAACTTCCAGGCTTATCCATCTTATCTCTAAGATAGGATAAGAAATTCACTCTGACGAATCATATTCCATACCTTAACTCTTATCTGTACATGTAAGCTTATCTTTTAATATAAGATAAACCTTATCATTTCACATGGGTTCCACATTTTTAGACTTTTTACAAATAAAATACACAAAATATTTATGACCTCACTCCTTGTCCTTATTACCAATATAATATTTCTAATTCCTAATCATGTAGACCCTACTTCTCTACTTACCCCAACTTTGATATTTTAACATTACCAGACCACTTAAGACAACTATTTACTTTTTACCACAACATTCCTATTGTACTTTTGACTATTACCGTACTATACATTATTGGCGGCGTCGTACTGGCAACGCCGTTATCTTCTATCAGACGCTACTACTAATTACACTTAACAACATCCTATTCCTAATACATACATTAATGAAATAGAAATTACGGAGGAAAATTTTAGTGTCGACATCTTCCCCCTTCCTAGCTTCTACTCCGTCCTCGGAGTAGACTATTCTGGTGCTTGGAAAATATTCAACTTGTCGTGGTTGACCCATTTCATAATGGGAGTGCCATCCAATTCCTCCAGTCAGTACGTACCATTTTCATGCACAACTGCTATTTTGTAGGGCCCCATCCATTTTGGAAGAAATTTTCTCTGTCTTGTTTTTTTTGTATCTGGAATCATATACTAGAACCAAGTCATTCACATGAAATGGAGACCAACGGATCTTTTGATCAAAGTATTCCTTCTGCTTCATTTTCTTCTTATAGCTTGTATCCTTCGCTATTTCCTTCATTTCCTCTAGCAAATGAAGATGTACCAACCTTTCTTTTACTGAATCACTTTCATCCATCCTTTCATTTTTCATAACTCTCACAGTGGGAATATCAAACTCAATAGGAAGAACTGGATCAATGCCATAAGCCAACTGAAATGGGGAGTATCTTGTTGCTGACTTTGATGTTGCCCTATATGCCCACAATGCTGCATGAATCCTTTTATCCCACTTATGTACCTGCAAGGCTGCATCTTTTGCTAGAATTTGACACAACACAAAATTTGTTCGTTCCACCTATCCATTTGTGCTTGGCTTGTATGTTGTTGCCTTCCTATGCTTAATAGAAAACTTATTGACTAGGGCTTCTACCACCTCATTAATGAAGTGGCTTCCTTGATCTGTTACAATTTCTAATGGACAACCAAATCTAGTGACAATGCGTTCATATATGAACCTTGCCACTTCATCCATGGAAGTTGTTTTCAATGGCCTAGCTTCAACCCACTTGGTTAAATAATCTGTGGCAACTACAATATACTTATTTTGGCATGGGGTAGTTGGAAGTGGACCTACAATGTCTATTCCCCACTTTTCAAAGGGACCAAGTGGAAGAATAGGGCATAATGGAGCTGATGAAGTCTTATGGTTACCATGTGTTTGACAAATATCACATGTCTTACAATAATTATAACAATCTCTAAAAAGAGTGGGCCAGTGATAACCTGCATCCAAGATCCTTCTTGTTGTAAGTTGTCCAGAGAAGTGCCCTCCACATGTACCATTGTGGAATTCTTCTATCAGCTCCTTCCCTTGATCACGTCCAACTTCCCTCTTATACTGTCCATCAGGTCCTATTCGAAATAATACTCCATGCAGAATAGAATATGGATGACTGGCTTGAGTAATCTTCCTCTTAGTCTTTGCATTGGCACCATCAGGAAACTTGAATTCATTCAGATAATTCCAAATATCTATGTATTCACTAGGGATTGTGTCAAGGGATAACAATGTTGCATCTGGGAAATCATCGTCATCACAAGATGAACCTAAACCATCATAGGCTCGAGAGAGTGCATCTGCATTGACATGCTTCTTTCCTGGCCTATCTATAATATCAAATTCAAATTCTTGTATCAAAATTATCCATCTTGCTATCCTCCCTGATGGGTTAGGCTTATTTACAATATATTTTAGAGCCTGATGATCTGTTACAACTATAAATTTTTACCCTAGCAAGTAATTCCTAAACTTATTTACGACAAAAATGATAGCTAGAGCCTCTTTTTCAGTTACAGTATAATTTACCTCAGCACTACTCATTTGTCTGCTCCCAAAGTAAACTGGATGTTCATTCCCATTTTCATCCTTTTGGCTCAGAGTACTTCCTAGTGCTGCATCTGAGGCATCAATGTACACAATGAATGACTTGCTCCAATCTGGATTCTTTAGAATAGGTGAAGACACCAGGGCTTCCTTCAGTTGTTCAAAAGCTTCATGTGCCTTATTTCCTGGTTCATAAGTAACATTATTCTTCAAGAACTGGGTTAGTGGCTGTGTAATCTTTGAGAAATTCTTGATGAACCTTCTATAGTAACCACATGGCCTAAAAATGATCTCAACTTACTTCTATTCATAGGAAATGGTAACTCTTTGATTTTTGAAACTTTATCAGGATCAGTACCAATACCATATCTGGATACAACATGCCCTAACAAAATGCCTTTAGAACATCTAAAGACACACTTTGTAGGGTTTAGTGAGGCTTGTGCTTCATCTAACCTTTGAAATGTTGTCTCCATCTGGTGCAGGTGGTCCATCTTGCTCCCATAGATGCAAAAATCATCCAAAAATACTCTGATGAAGTTCTCAATGTAGGGTTTAAACACCCTATTCATCAAACGCTGGAACGTTGCCAGAGCATTACACAACCCAAAAGGCATAACTCTATAAGAAAACATTCCCCAAGGAGTGGTGAACATGGTCTTCAGCTGATCTTTCTCTGCTATATGAACTTGGTTGTATCCACTATATCCATCAGCAAAACTATATCACTCCTGGCCAGCTACTTCGTCCAAGATCTGATCTGAGAATGGAAGAGGGTAATGATCCTTCTTTGTTACCTTATTGAGCTTCCTATAATCAACACAAATGCGTAGCTTCCCATTCTTTTTTATTGAGATCACAATGGGAGAAACCCATTCTGAATTCTCCACAGCAAATATGAATCCTGCATCAAGCAACTTATCTATTTCTTCTTTTACAGTCTTGGAAAAATTAGGATTCATTCTATATGGCATTTGCTTTATGGGCTTAGCACCATCTACCAGCTCAATAGAATGTTCTACCCAACTTACTTGACGGAGTTCCTTGTAATCAAAAGTGAATAGGTGTATGTACCTTCAAAAGAGCTAGAGGTAGCATTCCTTCTCACTCTCCATCACAGCATCACCAATCTTTATTTGTTGGAGACGATCATCAATTTCTTCTTCAGATAATTTTATGGGTTCATGAGTCGGTGTGACTGGAAGGATATCCATGACTGAAACATCAACCTCACTTTCTTCATCTTCTTTGTCCACTTCACTGGTACTAAAGTAATCAGAGGATGTCCAATCATTAGTTTCATCACTTGAATCCACAGGTTTTGCCTTATGATACCGAGGGATCACGTTTATATTTACCCTCTCTCTACCACATCCAAGTGTCATGAAGCCTTCATTCCAGTAGTTTCTTGGACGAACTCTCATTAGCCATGGCCTTCCCAACAACATTGGGTATGCAACAGTACCATTTTTCATCACTTGAAAGTCTACCACACATACAACACCCATAACAGATATTGCCACATTTGAAACTACACCTTCTGGTTTAGTTTTTCCCTTATTTAATGACCTTAACATAAGTGTTGAGGGGCGATCAATTTTTAAACCCAACATATTCATTACAGACTCGGTCATTACATTAACTGCAACACCTCCATCAACTAAGACATCATGAATTGAAATACCATTACATAATACCTCAGCTTGTGGAGTGTAGGGATCTGCCTCTGCCTCCAAAACAGGGACCTCAACCTCCTTCCTTCGTCGAGCATTGAGTCCACTTCGTAGCTCCCGCCTCTTCTCAGAAGACATAGCCAAGAGTTGACCATATGTAATATTTGTAGGCCTTTTGGATAGATCTCGTAAGATGGAGTATGGTCCTTATCCCTGTGAAATCAAAAAATCCTGCACACCCAACTTTCTTCTCCTATGTTTCTTACTAGTTTCTCCTTTCATCTTCTTAGGATCATTTCCATCTTGATTATCTTTTTCTTTCTTTCTTTTTGTTACAAACACATCTACTTCATTATTTATGCTCTTATCTACTACATCAAAAGAATTCACAGGTGCTTTTCCTTTATCATTATCTCTTGTACCAGATGTAGAAACTCTATCTGGACAATTATACTTATAATGACCCTTTTTATAACAACTATAACATACAACATCAGAAATATTTCTTTTTGGACTTCTATCTCCTCCCTGAGAACTAAATTCTTTCCCTCAAAGAAGATTAATAGTTAACTGACCCATCTTCTTGAGCAGATCTTCATACTTAGTAGATGTACTAGGAGAAAGATTTGTGCTCACCGAGAGTGGTTGTGGATTATGGACCAAAGGTGCTGGTGTAAGCTCTACTTTAGCAACAATTTCTTTGGGCTCCTCTTCCATGCTTTCTTCTTACCTTCTTGCAATCTCCTTTGCTTGTTCAATGGTAGCTGGGCGGTCATACTTCACTCGTTGTCTGATCTCCAGCTTCATCCCAAGAATGAAGTGCTTACAGAGGAGATTATCCACGCCATTCATCAACCCATCTGCTAATCCTTCCTTCTGGATCTGGGCATCAAGCGTCCTCATTAGCTCTAGAACACGAGCATGATAATCCCTTTTCTTCTCCTTCTCTTATTGGGATAACTTTGTGATATCGATCATGAGATCTGCATATTTCTGTTGTTCACCAAATTCTTCAATAAAACTTTCAGTTAATAAATCTCATGATTTTTCACATTATCACCTAGTGTTTCAAACCACCTAAGGGCTGAACCATCCAAAAAGGTAGGAAAAAATTCAGTCCATTGTTCCCTTCTTATGAGGCCATTACAAATGTAAGATCGTTTAAACTCTTGAATGAAAGAGGAAGCATCTTCATTAGATTGGGCTGAAAAAACATGAATCTTCCCTATTTCCAAAAATAACCACAGTGAAATACCAACCCACAAGTACAATCAACAAGACTTATGTGCACAAATAATTGGAATCACTATAATAGAAAATAGAAATGACCACGGTAAACTATGGTAAAACTTGACTTACTGCGGTAAAAACTGACTTTACTGTGGTAAACACTATTCACAGTAAAAAGTGAAGTTATTGTGGTAAATATCATTCACAGTAAAAAGTGACTTTATTGCGGTAAATACTATTCACGGCAAAAAGTGACTTTACCATGGTAACTACTATGCATAGTAAAAACAAGGTTACCCTCCAAATGTTTTCTGACTAAGTGGGAATATCTCTCCAGAAAATCCACCAACGAGGAATGGTCTCGGCAACAGAACCAAAATGTCATCACCAATCTGACACTATGATAATTCTTCACCAGGAACTCCTCGTGCTATGATTATTTACTAATGCACAGCCTTTAGTTTGGTGGATGTAATCTAGAAACACAACGACAAACATAACACAAGAATACCATAGACTATGATAAAAAGGAATGATGCTAAATCTGAAATATCAGTGTAAATTATAATATCAACATGAAATTGTTACAATCTCACCCATGAGGTACTTCAAGTGTTACTGACTTCACTTGCCTTCCAACAATAACTATGGGAGAAACTTCACAATTACACCTCTTAATGGCTTCTTTGACACACCTTCAAAATGATGGCTTCTTTTACACACTTACTCATACAATATTTCTCACTACTTCCTTGTATGCTAAATGAGAGGGGGTGGCCTCTTTATTTATAGAACTTCCAGGCGTATCCATCTTATCTCTAAGATAGGATAAGAAATCCACTCTGACGAATCATGTTCCATACCTTAACTCTTATCTGTACATGTAAGCTCATCTTTTAAGATAAGATAAACCTTATCATTTCACATGGGTTCTACATTTTTAGACTTTTTACAAATAAAATACACAAAATATTTATGGCCTCACTCCTTGTCCTTATTACCAATATAATATTTCTAATTCCTAATCATGTAGACCCTACTTCTCTACTTACCCCAACTTTGACATTTTAACATTACCGGACCACTTACGACAAATATTTCCTTTTTACCACAACATTCCTATTGTACTTTTGACTATTACCGTACTATACATTATTGGCGGTGTCGTACTAGCAGTGCCGTTATCTTCTATCAAACGCTACTACTAATACATACATTAATGAAATAGAAAATACGAAGGAAAATTTTAGTGTCGACAGCTCCATGATCAACACATGTATCCCTTTTATTGGTTGTAGGGACTGGCTTTTGCCTACATGCTATTTTGCTTTCCTTCCGCGAGGTCCCGAAATTTCATTGGATTTGAATTTTTCTGCGAACTTGATGTTTGGGGAACACTCTTACCTTTGAAACCATTAGAAATATGCCATGTGTCCACCCTGATGCCATTGATCTTCACCACATGTCGGCCTTTAATTTACTGTGGCCCCCCTCAGTTTGTGTTTTGTCTCACTCTGGACCTGAAATCCTACTCAATACGGCTTATTATGCGGGTTTCAAGTTGGTAGAATGTTGTCACGTGTCCATATCATGGCATTAATCTTTCACCACTTGTTCAGCCTCCACTCCATCATGTGTCCCTATTGACCTGAACGGACCTGAAAGTCTTTGGAATGTAGCTTATTCTGCAGGGTTTGAGGTCCGCCGAATGTAAATGGCTCAAGGAAGCCCGAAATGTTGTTACGTGTCCTTCTTAAATACTCAACTGTTAAATTTGATGAGCATTTGAATGTCTGTGGCATTTTAAAATAGAACTCACCAATTCTTTAAAGCTTAGTCTCCCACGGGTTTTCAAATGGGTTTTGACAACCCTCTATTCAATGGGTAGAGTTGTTATATTTGGTGAGTCTCCCAATCTTAATCCTTCATACTGCGCCATTTTTCAAATGTTTGGCGGCGTTTACAACGTCCCGCGGGTTTAATTAAACCCACCTAAGTCCATACTGGGATTATATGCTACCAAAATAGCCTAGGGGTGTTATTTTTTATAATAGTATCCTTGAAATTTGGGTTTGTGCATGACATAACCATAAGGAATAAGGTAAGAACAATGTTTAATAAACCATAAAGGATAAAACTAGGCACACGAGTGAGATTCATTTCAAAGTTGTAAATATAGGTTGGCCCAAAAAGTGATTTTTTAGAAAAAACAATTATTTGTCAAATTAGTAAAACATTTGTTTATAAAAATGGAACATGAATTTTACAAAATAAATAGAGGTATTTTATGATCTCAATACCATGAACACAAACCTCCAAGGGGTTTACAAATAATTTATATTTTTTCAATTACACCTTTATTGCTGAAAATATTTATTTGGCAATTCTAAAAATTGTGTTAAATGTTAGGACAAAAAAAGAGGTGTTCATTTAATTTTTAAAATAAAGAAACATATCAAAGGGATTTGTAAATAGAGTCATTATTATTGAGTTATGCCCCAAACTGTAAAACTAGGAAACCTAAAAAAAGGCCCGAAAGGGAGTACTGAGCATAAAACCATAAGGATATTTTTGAAAACTAAATTTAGAGTGTGAAATGGATAAATATAAGAAGTAAATTTGATTACAAATCCTGAAATATTGAAAAATATGAAAACATAGGGTAGGCAGAGGTTGTGCAAGATCAAATTCAAGTTCATCAAATGTCTACACCCTAAAATTAATAAGCGAGGGTTTGATATGATTTCTTTCCTTACTTATTAATCGATGTAAAAATGTTACAGGTAGAATATTCTGAATAAATATATCTGTAGTAACCATACAATTCAGAATATAGTTATGAATACGGTAAACGATGATGGAATGATGAACTAATTGCATAAGATACAAAAATGGATAAATACTTAATTGATTTGATAGGTACAAAAGTGATCAAGGTGTGCAAACTAGCTAGAAAGGTTGATGAGAGCCTAGATGTGCTTCAAATATGTGAATGTAACTGGGAAAGGCTCGTGCATGGAACTATATAGCTCATGTCAGGGTATAATATAGTTTGTTCCTACTCTGTATGGTTTCAAACCCATGAATTACATGGTTCTGTAACTTTGGGTGTATGTCAGTAGTCTTGAGCTAAGCTTCAGTGTTTATCGTTGGTTTGGAACTAAGCTTCACTCTTTATTGCTAGGGTTTACACAAATTAAAAACCATTTGTAATGATCTACAAAAAATTGAAAACCCTACATACCTGTAACAAACTTATGCAACAATTAGCTAACAAAAAGAGAATCCATGTGTGGTGAGGTTATAATGACCCTGGTGGTCAACCCTTGCTGAAATAATCTAGATGTTGTAATACATCCCCTTGAGCTAGAACAAGCCTCGTGTAGCTCTCCTAGTGTAAACATAATAGTGTATGCAAAGCTAAGCCAACCCTTTATCATGACATTGTGTCTCTTAACGTAACGAGTAACGAGCATAACTATGGATAAAAGAGAGATGTACCCTATGTCGTAGTGATATAACAGTGATTTTATTTAGATGCTAAATAGATTCCCTTTGTCCCTTGAGATCTTTGACAATGCTTGGAGTGATTCATTGTTACTACAACATAGCTCGTAGAACTTTGAAGGTTTGACAATGGGTGAAACTAGACTCTTAAATCTAGTTTCAGTGTTCTAGACCTATGTGGTGGCTGCCATAAAGGACATGCAACTTCTTTAGGAAGATTGAAGGGATCCTTTAATGAGGTTGGAAAGTAGTTTGCAAGGTTTGCTCTTAAGAATTATAGGTGAGTCCAAATGGAAAATTAGACTTGCTTTTACGGGCTTCTATAGGCTAATTAATGCATTAAGGTTGATTTAGAGGATATGAAATGAAATATAAATGAATTTCAAATTGATAAAATAGTTGTTAGAAGGTGATGGATGGGATCATATAGGTTTTCGCATACCATAATATGACTTGGTCCCACACTGTATGATTCCAAATAGACAACTAATGATGACAAAAAAATTCTAGGATAGATTCATGAGAGAAAATACTACTTTGGATAATTTATAGCGAGTGAATGATCAACATAACAATGTGTAGAGTTGAGAAATTCATGCAAGAGAGATGATAATGTATCAATTAAGCTAAGGATGTGAGCGTTAGTATTAATATAGGAACAAAGCTAAAATTTTCACTGCTAAAGTACGCATTATCAAATTTGAGTGTTTATAATGACACCAATGGTTTAGATTCAATGAAAAAAGGTTCTTTATACACTTAAGAGACAATATTCATGTTTTTGAGAGATCACATTCAATACCCATAGACATTGTCCATATGTTTAATAGTTTCCATAATTATATTTCTAAGACCTAAAGATGCATTACTCGGATTATCACACTATTTATTCATACCTAGACCCAAAAATACCCTATCAAATTCTATTATGTACTAGTTCCATGAAATTCCACAGTTTTTTTATAATAAAACACTTTTGACTGGAGCTTTGAACCGGGGGGCTTTTGGGTGCCCTCCCTTACTACATATATTATATCATAAGTATCGAAAAGAGGGGGTTTACATGAAACCACTTGAGAAATGATCATCCTGTAACAAAATTACAAAAAACCAGTATACTATACAAACTATTAGACTATGCTTGATTAGAATCATCTTTCACCTCCTCCTTCACCTGCATGCAACCCTCTGTTTCATCCATTGACCCTCTTATGCGAGCACTAGAATGATAAACCACATCCCCAACATTGGCGAATTTTAGAAGAAAATCATATGAGAACCTTCCCTGGCTCCTGAGTAGGGCGACCCTGGGGGGACTGGGCCAATGGGCGTGTCAAGATCTTCTAAAGCGGGCAGATGTAGGAAGCCTCAGAGCCCTTATACTTGGCATTTTTTATGGACTGTAACTGCAAAATGCCACAGAATCCTATTGCGTTTTTCTAACTTTGTCACCAGTTCCTTCGCCACCATGCCCGAGCCATTAACCTCTGAGATCTACTGGAAACTAGAGGGCATGCAAAAATTCCATACCTCTTCCAGACCAATCACGTGACGAGCATAGATAAAATCAACACAATTTCAACCTTGTCCCCGCTAATGAGAAACAAATGAGTCACAAAAATCCATGCAATCTCCACATTCACCCAAGGACAGTCATGACCCTACAAATAGTTATTTCTAATAATGCGCTCAATTGCCTTACCAACAAGACTGGAGGGAATGATAAAAACATTCTTTAATCGAGCGAGGGAGATGAGGCCTTAAAATGCCATTTCCTGAGTCTCTCCTCTGAGATATAGACCGGGGTAGGGCATGAAAGCCATTGAGAAAAGGTAAAGTAACTCTCAAGAAGTTGTTTCAGACAAAAGGTGAGAGAAAAGAGGGCCCGAGCCTCCAATAAAAAGGACTTCTCACGTGCCGACCGTTAATCGGATTAATCATAACTTTTGTTGGCTTCACTTTCCAAAATGGCAGCCAAATCCGGCCATATGAAGGGGTCATTAGATATAGTGGTGTCGTTTGTTTGAGTTACCACAAGATTTGCCAGAAGATCCACTGCCGAGTTGGCCTTTCGGAACACATGTCTAATTTTCCACGTTACCAGTTTTGTGAGCCAAAAAAGAGCATTTGATATATATAAATCTAGATGCTAATTAGATGATTTACATGTGATGATAGCTTGGATTATTATTTGCGAGTAACCTTCAATGAGCAGACGCGTACACCCACATTCCATTACCCTTCTGATGCCAAAGAGGAGGGCTTGCGCCTTTGCTTGATTACAAGTGTCATCCTGAAGATGAAAGGACTTAGCGCTAACTAGATTACCAGATTCATTGCAAATAACACACCCCGCCCCCTAAAGCTCGGGGTTCCCTTTGGAGGCCCCATCAAATTTTAACTTGCGTAAACTAGGGGGTGGCATGAAATTCCACAGTTGAGCTTAATTTTGTTTGCTTATTTAGCCAAGAAGAGATCTTTCACCCATCAATGGGGTATCAAGTGTTCAATTCCATGAAGTATTTTTTGCATAATTGTTTCCTAGTCAAGATAAACACCTCCATCAGAATTTAGTTATTTGGATACCTATGTAATTTATAACATCACTCTCCAACTCCGTCACTTAGTCTGTTTGGGTACATATACACCCCACCACATCTACCTCCATGATTTGACAATGTTCAACATGTTTCTCTCCTCCGTAGTGGGACATATTCAATTTAGTGGTGTCTAATGAATTTTATATTCTTTTTCATTTGCTACATCACTCTCTAGTTTGGCAATTACATCATTTGGGGCATGTTGACCCCGTGCACACACCCCATGTCACTCTTCAACATGTTCAATAAATTACAAGATGATTTGTATATACCACTAGGGTGCTCACTATTTTGCTTCCTCAATTTCAATTTTCAAACTTCTCTGTTTTATTTAAATTACATATCTTTATAAAAAAATGTTCCTTTTGGATTTCAAGTTTTTGCAAGTATGTATGCAAGGTGACATGGCACCCCAATTTCAACAAATCCTACATCTATACTACATAGGTAAACATTTTCTATTACCATTAAAAATATTATTTTACTATTTCATTTCAAATACTATATTAAATGGGGGGATCTGTAGTATTCTAAATTTGGTCTGAGGCACTTAACAATTTCAAATAATACAAATTCTTAGACAATGGGACTAGTGGTGTATATTTGACTTATTTTGGACCATACAATTCTTCCATTCTGATTAGTCTCGAATTTACTAATTTATCCTTATTTGCCTAATATCTACACATAGGATCACCTACATTATATATAAAATCCTTATATCACCTACAAAGACACCTCTCTAGTCTTTACTCTTGACTACTAATCTCCATGTCGGATTCATAGCAATGTAAGCAATTTCATTTATGAAATCACCTGCATGGTCGATTTTGTTTAAGAAATAGACCTCCTTGGTCAATTTCATGTATAGAGATGACCGCCTTCAATGAAATCGACACTGTTTATATCAATGATTAGTTTTTCAAATTGGGTGTCTTCGTAGGTTAGTAGAGGAGCGACTTTTAGGTCAAATTGGGTTGGAAATTGACAAAAAGAATCATATATAAATAAATGTGCTAGAGGATCTACACATTACCTAATAACCTTGGAGATCATTATTTAAAAGGATTCACATTAGCCTAGATCTTCCAAGAGCAACCATAGAGTAGTCTATGAGAGAAATATGAAGTATAGAGGTCAAAGTTACATATTACCAAGTGGATTGTGTTAAGCGAAGGAACATTTTGAATCGTATTATCAATTTCATAGTTACATATCATATAGGACTATATGAGAATTACGTGCCACTTGATTTCTCTTGGAATCATTGATATAAAATGCAATGCTCGCATACATTGGTGCATGTTGAGGTAGGTTTAGTCAAATAGCTCTTGAGGCATTTTATTATGATTTATTGTTTGAACTTTTGTTAGGGTTTAGACAAAGAAGATCCCAAATATTGCATCATCACACAACATTATAGTGACAAAAATGCAAAAGTCAAAAGTTAATACAGAGGTGAACCCGTACTAGAAATTATAAATCAATAAAAAAATACACGTTAGGTTTTTTAGCCCAGAGTGAATTTTATTTAGAAACTAACTAGCATGATGCTTTTCGCTATAGAACTAACCAACATAGCCTTTTGGTCATGGAGACAACTAGGTGCCTGCGAGTTCAACCAAGGCAAATTTATAAATATTCAATTTTACAATGCATGTTGATGGTTGTCTCCTGAGCCCATTACTAGTTTTGTGATCAATGTGCACACATTTTAATTACATATTTCTTCATACCTTTTATTGTTTTAAATATGTCTTTATTTCTCTATATAACATAATTTGGTCTAATTAAGATGTTCATTTATTAGTATCTAAATTATCCATTAATTATTTAATGTTTTAGTACAAAATAGTTAAAACAACATACACAATTTATATAAAAAAATGTAATACATCTACCCATAAATATTGCAACTTAATGTAATTTGACTAAAATAGTAAAATATGACTTAATTACCTGACTATCTTTAATGTAATAATTGATAAGAGGGGGGGCAGGTTTGTGAAGATTATATGATTTGACATTAACTTGGAAACAACCATCACAGACACACATCAAAATATGGGTCTTAGGGATAAACAATGAGGACATAAAAAATTTCAATGGTGGACCTTGTCAAAATCATCAATTGCTTTTTTAAAAGCATTAACCCACTCACTTGAGACCTTCAAGTAATACTTCTATAAATTATCACACATGTAGACTTTGATTTGACTATTTTGTTCCATAATTAATTTAAAAAAAGAAAATGTAATGTTTTACAAAAGTGAAGGAGAATTCACAATTTAAAAAGCTATAACACTTATCATGATCCTCAGCTTATCCATTTGAAATTGATTGCTATATATGTTTTACAAAAATATAAATGATCAAGTACAATGGAGCAAGCTACGAGGAAAAATCATTATAAGTCTCTTTTATTGAATTGAAAGAATTTTAATTACGTCCACGAGACCGGCAGGTCTATGGGACTACATAATAGTACCAAACCGCCTTAGACCGTAGCAGGCTTCCTGAAATATTTTAAGAGGTTGTTCCTCTTCCGGCTGATTTGAGATAGCATTTCCCCCAAGCCCTTTATTTTGTTTTCCTCAAATAGCTCTACCATGGACCCGTTGTTTAGGATTCCTTCGTATTTGGATCAGATATTCATGAACTTAGGACAATGGAGGATAAAGTGTGCTTTCGTCTCAACTGCCCCTGTATTGCACAATATACAAGTTCCCTCTCCCCACTGCTCTTTAGGTATTGTCCACCTCCCTGTTTCACACGTAAGTTTTTGAGACCTAGTCCTTAGTTGAGCGATGAGGATCTTCTCTTTCCATTTTATTTCGGCACCTATATAGGCTTTTTCATCGTGGTCACAAGTTGGATTGAACTTCGTAATGTAGTGCTGACACTTCCTGCTTATTGTCTTCTGCCACATCATCGATCTGAACTTTTCATTTACATAGTTTTTGATGTCTTTGTTAAGATTCGAGCATTCGTTCAAATTGATATCCCATTTTCCCATCCATTTGTAGTTCTGCTTCATCCACGTGTTCTTTCTTCTATGTAACTCTTTGTCCACTATAGCCCTAGGCCATCTGTCTGTTTTCATGTTTCCAACTTTTTTCAAGTAATTTATGAGCTTGGTCATAGCAGTTGCCTCTAAGGGGAAAGAACTTGTTTCTACCATGATGATTTCATAAGGAACCATAGCCTTAATTCTAAAATGTTGTGTTATAAGCCTTTTTTGGATTCTTTCCAGCTATCTCCATTTTGAATTTGTCATTCTACTAGCCCATACCTCGCAGCCATAAAGTATCACTGGAATGAAAAACAACCCAAATAGAACCTTAGTGGTTTTCCAATCCCATAGTTCAGTGTTCTTGCACCTGTTTTGAAGCGCAAAGAGAGCTCTCCAACCTCCATTGATTCGCTTCATCCTATAAATGTCCCACTTGAGCTTGTTGTGAACATCGAGGCCTGATATTTGTACTCTGACACTACTTCTAGAGGTTCACCTTCAAACTGAAATTCAGGCTACTGGTTTGCCTTCTTCACAGAGAAAATCATAACTTTGGTTTTACCAATGTTTACCTACATCCCTACTTCTTTACAGAAAAGCTCTAAAGAGAGTAGGTGGTCCTTGAGGTCTTGGGTTGTTTCTGCCATTAGAATTAGATCATCCACATACAATAGAAGTTTTATCACATACTTAGCTAGATGCACCCCATTACCTTTGAATTTGTTCATCCACTCTTCTAATTTGTCGATGTATAGCCCGAATAAAGTTGGAGAGAGAGGGCAGCCTTGCTTGACACCAATATCACTCCTGAACCTTTCAGATAACCCTGTATGCATTTTGATTTTAGCTTTCACTTGTTGATACAGTCTATGAACAGCTACCCGATAGTGTGTTGGAACCTCTAATTCCTCCATTTTGTTCCACATTTTTCTCCATGGTACCATGTCGAAAGCTTTTTTGAAATCCATAAAACAAGGCATCCTTTTTTCTATCCAATGCATTTTCAACTAGATGTCTGAGTGTGACACAATGATCAATGGTTGAGTATTTGGGTCTAAAACCCGCTTGCCCTTTCACTCTCTTTCCTCCTCCCTCTGCCCAACTGCTGATCCGATGCTCTATCATACTCCCAAATAGCTTTGTGAAAAGAGGATTGACCATGATAGTTCGATAATTTGAAGGGTTATTGATGTCTCCACTTTTGAACAAAGGTATGGTTAGGTTGGTTGTCCACTCTTTTGGAAAACTGTTCTGAATGACCCCATTAAAGATTGCTTTGATTTCAGGTGCTAGAATGTTTGCCCCCCACTTTAGGTGTTCTACTTGAAGGTTGTCTATGTCCCGAGCTTTACCTGTTGCAAGCTTTTTGATCCCCTGTGTGATGTCTTCATTTGTGAAAAGGGTGTCATTAACCATGATATTGGGAGGTATCACTTGCTCACTTTCCCATTCATAGAGTTGCTTTGAGTATTCTAACCATTGGTTTGTTGTTATGTTGTTCTCTGTGTGCATCTTCTCCTTACGAAGTTCCCTCTAGAATCTCTTTGGTTCATATTTTCCTAAATAGATTAGTTCTTTCCTTTTGGATCTATTATATTCCTCTTTTTTTCTTCTCACTAGCTACTCATACATTTTTTAATTTTCTTTTGTACGACTTGCTGGCTTCTTTAGCAATTTTCGCATTGCTTTGCACTCTTCATCATACCATGGGTTTGTTGGGAAGCTATTTGTTACCTTCTTTTTAGACTTCGATCTTTTGCACCTGTTTAAGGCTTCTTGGATAGCATGCATTATTCATTCACTCCTTGTGTGATCTGTAACTTGTTCTTTCTGATTTTCTCTTTCTTGAAGTTTGTCCTGAAGTGCTGCCCTAAAAATTTGTTGATTTTTTTTAGTCGAGAGAATGCTTCCTTGAAACTGAGGTGTGCTTTGGCTAGACACGACCTGATTTTCATTGTGCTGGTCCACTATACATTGAATTTTCATAAAGATTGGTTTGTGATCTGATTTAAGTTCCACTGGAAACTCTTCTACTTCTAGTTCTTCTATTCTAGATATATAGTTTTGTGAGCAAATGGCATAGTCAATTACACTCCTCCCATTGTGAGTTTTGCAGGTGTATTTTCCCGATCCTTTCCATTTTCTCATACCATTGCATATAATCAACTTGTGTATGTTGCACATGCCTAATAGCTCCTCTCCGTACGGTGTAATGCCTCCATACTCATCTTCAGAAACTCTTCGCCATTGTTGGTTTTCCTCTTCCATCTCCCATAGAGGATTGAAATCTAGATCATCATTCCTTCCAACAATGTGTGCTTGTTTGTTTGTTGTCCTTACATTGAAATCACCTATTAGCACAATTTCCCCGCTCTGACTATATTCTGAGATGTCCTTTTTAAAGGAGGAGTATGGATCTTCTCGATCTAGATTACGTTTCCAGTAGAATGTGGAGTTCTTGGGTGCAAAGTAACATGCCGCTATGTTAAGGATGTTGTTATTCTCCACTATTCTTATCCAAATGTACTGCATATTTTCATCTTGTTTCTCTATGATGATATTTTTGCCCCAAGCGTCCTTGATTAACACCGTGATGCCTTTGTGACCCTTTCCATTCTCTGCCACTTTATTCCAAACTGTTGCTTTCTTGTAACCCATGAAATTTTGTGTATTGCATCCATCATGTTCATGTGTTTTTGTCAGAATGATTATATCTCTATCTCTGGCTACTGGCCCTAACCTGGGTCCTCGTCTCCAAGGGTAACCTCTATAGTTCCAACTGACAACATGAGGTGTTCTCGGGCAAGCCCTGCTTCCTATTTACCGTAGGTTTGGTTCGTTGTGATATATGCTTTCCCATTTTTTAGGTAGGCCTAGCACCCTCCATCCCTTGTTGCTTTCACTTTTTCCCATTCTTTGGTTCTCTCTCTTAGTTGCTCAAAGGTGAGATCTTCATCTAGGTAAAATTTTGAACCTCTTAGCATGCCTTTAGTTCTTAGTAGTCTTGTTTTATCCTCGTGGTTCCCCAAGGTAACACAGACATGTCTATCCCTTCCTCCTCTTAGCTTACCGATTCTACTTGCGTGTTTGACTATCCCTTTCCACTGTAATTGATCTGACATAAAGTTTTTTGTTAGGTTGAGAATGTTTTCCCCTTCTCCAAACTCTTTTATTCCTTTGATGATGATATTTGATATTTTATCTTGACATTCTCTTTATTCTATCATTTGACTCTTGACATGATTTTCTATCATCTCTTTGTGTTTACCTAATGGCTCTTTAACCACTTGTGCCCATGACTGGGCTTCTTCCAACTTGTTGTGTAATTCCTTTTCTCGGAACTGTATTTTGTGAAGTGCTTCTTTTACCTCTTCAATTTTCTTTTCACCTCCTTCTGTGGCAGTGGTTGAGAAGTGGATGTTTTGTTTAAGAGTGTGTCATTCCTACTGCCCAACATTTTCTAGATTCTACAATTTTTTCACCTGTGTTTTTAGGACGTCATTTTCTGCGCTCAGCCTTTGTGTGATGATTGTCATCTCATCTATTTTCTTAACTTTCCATGTTTCTCTTGCTTCCATGTTTTATATCCTTACTTTTAGATTCATTAACTCTTGCACATATAGTTTTGAAGACCAAGTGAGTGGGGTCGTTGTGAGACTGTACGTTTCCTCACCCTCTCGAGAGTCTGAACTTCCTACTTTATGTGTGGTCTTGTCTGTTGTTACATCTTTTTTGCCTTTTTTGCGCGGTTCTTGGTTTGTTTTCTTTGTCCTTGTGGGTTTGATTTGATCCTGTTTTAAATTTTACCTTTCTATTGCTCTCACACGTGCTTTCCAGTGCCTTAAAATCCCCCAATACTGCTTGGCGTTGACATATATTGGTTGTACATGCCTCTTTGGTAGTGCTGGCAAACCAAGGTTTTGTGAAAACTCAGTCTTCTAAGGGTATATGATTGACAACTCCTTACTACTATAGATTTCCGTGTTTTCTCCTATGCGGGAGTGTGAACATGCCAATATTGGAATCTCATGATGATTTTTGATGTCTGCCGGTGAGGGATTTACTACTAGCTCTACCTTATTATCCATAAGCCCTTCATTTTGTTCTCTTGTCCCCAACTTTAACAGTTGTTTCCCTGGCGTGGTGTCTTCTTCCGTTATCTTGTAAGCCCTCTTCCTTTACTCTATCCTTAAGCTCCCGGTCTTAAGAAGGAGCCCATTGCAAGTAAGAAAGAGTAAGTGGTTTCTGACAAAATGGAAGTGGTAGAACTAATCTAGACCATTCACAATCCCAGCCGTATTAACATTCCTTAAGTGATCGCCACCGTCCATGTCTGCATTTTTGGTCATTTGTTGTGACAGTGCAGTACGTAAAACGAGTAACTTTTGGTGGTTAGCAATGGGCATGTGTGGGGTTATAGGCTTATTAAGCAAAGCTCGTTGAATTCTCATCAGGATTCAAACTCAGAAGTGAGTGCTCTTATTGAAATAGAGAGCACAAAATTGTCATTGGCACTTCATGATCTTGCCAAAGTTGGTATTCTCATCTTCTGGTGTGCTTCACTTGCAATCCACTTTGTGCATAATCAGGACACTATTCCTCAACCATAAGTTCTACCTGAATTGCCAAGATCTCTTCCTGAATCGCCAAAATCTCTTCCTGAATTGCCAAAAGTTCAGACTGAATCCCTAAAAGTTGTGTCGGATTGAAATAATGTTATCCGCCAACCAAAACTAATTTCCGTGCCCCGACTTGTCAGCCAGGTATTTTTTTTTTGGAATAGCTTCTCAGCGAGCTAGCCTTTGCACCTGATGAAAACACATCTATCCCTAGACTTGTGTCTGAACCAAAAGATTCAATTGGTCATGAGTTAAAACCAATGTACAATCTAGTGCCACAAGTTGTTTCAGAAACAAGGGCTTCCTGCTCAAAGTTACTAAGACTTTCAAGCCAAAAGTTGTGTCTACACTAGGGATTTTAGCACCAAAAGGCGTTCCTGAGCCAAATGTTGCCCCACAATCACACCAACAAGTTTGTGTCTCAAAAAATTGTTTGATCGAAAAGTGGTTTATGGGTCAAAAGGTGTGTCTGCTTCAAAGGCCCCCCAAAACTACTTAGAGGGAATTGATCTCTATATGGGCTGCGAAATTTATGAGAATTCATTGTGTGTTGTGCTCTTTCAATGGAGTTTTTACATAGTTTCATTTTGAGTTTGGTCATGAGAGAATTAGTCTCTTTGTGAGGGATATTTCGATTGAATACAGGATGGATATTGGGTATCCAAATATTTGTTACAATTACAAAGGACAAACAATAGGGAAGGCCACTCAACTCTTTAGGCAATTACTTTTCCATCCCTGGGACAAACAAAACAATAGAACTTCATACATTGAAATTAGCAAATCTTTAGCGTGGGCAATTGATTAAATTTTATTACAAAATTAATAATTTAAATATAATTGGGAGACGATGGTGATCTATATAAAAGTCGGGAATCGTCACACCATCATTATTTCGTCACCAAAATGTCAACATAATCCTCTTCGTAGATTTTTTTAACTGTGTTGATGCTCGTGACATAAAACTCAAATTTATTTTGGTGAATGTGTCTTTACCATATCAGTAGATATGATTTACTACATAACTATGACTTATTGCATTTATGAATTTGTGGACAAAACTAACTTGTATTAATGTGGAGATATATACTCATAAAAGTGTTCTTTTATTCGTTTTATGTGGTTTTGTTGAATTATATATATGATTTAAAAAGAATTATTTAATTCTTGAAATAATATTTTTTAAAATATAGTTTTCATTTATATTTATATTGATATATTTATACATTTTCAATATTTTTATCACTTTATAGTATATAATATTAAATTAATTTTTTTGATTAAATTTTTTATGAAAACAATTTATATTACATTTTATCATGCATTGTCATCAAATTTATTAATTAATTTATACCATTCACACCTTCTCGGCTATCCATCTCTATGGAAACATTCAAAGCAGCGTGTTTTCAAATTTAATTTATTAAAATGAATATTTTTAATTGTAATGTATATATTGTTTATTGAGATTTATATTTGCCCCTCTTTATGAGATCCTTCAAATATTAAAATAGGGTAGATTGTTATTTGTATCAAAAAATTATTATTAATTATAAATTAAAAAATGAATCTATAAAATGTTATAGTCAATTCTTTATATATTGTTATTTGTATGATTTTTCTTTTCATAAAGTTCGTCTACAAATTTTCCTTACTTTAAATTATATAAGGGGAGAGGGAGGACTGGATTGTGACACGTCGTACCATCATAAAATCGTCGCATATTTCTTGGAATATTGAACTTGGTAGCGACCAACAATATGAAAAAGGATTTTTAATGTGTCATGAAAGGGTGACTTAAGACAATCGAGTGTCATCTTAAAATTCCTTCCATTTCGATGGGGACGTTCGTGATGCTTTCTGTGCCTACTGGGAACCCCTCCAACATCAGTGACAACATCTCCACCAGGTCGATCAGGTACAAACAATGAGAGGACGCCATTTATGATCCTAACACCTCTTTCACTTGTAAAGACGTCTCCTAGCAAGGAAATGAAGGTGGTGGAATCAGTGAGTTCGGGTATAAATATGGACCCAATTCTCCTATAATTAGAGTTCAGGCTTATAAAACATTCAGTATCATGAGTGAGGCACCTTCATCGAGGTCGTTGGTGCCCCTATTGGTGCTGAAAGAATCCAATTTGGATGTAGGAAGGAGCAAGATGGCGGTTTTTATGGCATAGATAATATTGTTTATCTCAAAAGAGGCTACCTTTCAATGGTTTCTCTTTTGAGTGACTCCATTAATAACAAAGTTTCTTATTGTTTACGATCTGAAGAGCCCGATTCCTCAGGAAAGAAGACCCCTTTATCTCTTGGAGATTATGTTTTGCATGCCTCTACATCCAATCAATTCTACTCCTTTTACCGAATTCCATTATCAAAGCTCTTACTATCTTCAATTTCAAGAAATCCTTGTTCCCTGTACAGTAGTAATATTTCTGCGCTCTGTATTCACAATTTGAAGATTGTCAAATCGTTGATGGTCGATATCGATGCACTATCACACCCAACTATATAGTTTTGTATGCATTTTGTATTCTTTCCCAATATTGCAATCCATTATAAAAATTATATATTTCTAATGATTCAAGTATGTTACAAATTTTAGTTAAGGTGCATTGGCATTGTTTTAATGTTTTTAGAAAAATGATTTATATAGTTTTCCAATTCATTCATATTTATGTTAAACGCGTGTTACCAGTAACAAAAGATTGAGTTTTGAGGGTTCAAAAATTGCAGTCCCAAATAATCTCGGCATGACCACCTAATGTTCACATAAGACCAAATTCTTCTCGCAACATCATAACTCTAGAGTAAAAGAAAAATGATAAAATTTCAAGGAAAAAATCACCGCATAGGAACCCTTACTACTACAAAGCAAAATACTAACAAGCTTCATTGACAAATAAAATCTATCTTTCGTTGTTTGCAAACCTTGACGACATGAAATAAAAATATACCATAGCTTGATTACAAGATAAAATTTACTTCGCACTTGTGCTTTGACATATTTGTCATGTTGTTGTTAGATGGCAATGTTTCAAATTGCTTACCCTTTCCATTTTTGCCATATTCTAACCCCTTCTTCTTCACCTCTCTTCCTTTGCTATTGTTTCTCTCCCTCAATTTTGACTCCTTCAAAACATCCCCTTCGACGTTTCCATCGTACACTTAATGTACGGTTGCTAGTGATTTAATTTAGCCAAGATTTGACTACGAAGTTATAGAACATCAACATCTTGATCATTTTGTAGTGACATTGAACTTCATTTACTATTGTGAGAATTGCTTGCATTAAGAGTATTAGCCTTCTCAAATTAGCCATGAAGGTTTTTTCCTTCAATAATTGAGTCATGTGTTACCTTTTTTCCCTTACAAGAATGTATACAACTTGAAAATAAGTATTTTTTAATCCTTAAAAGGGCGAGCCATTATTTCATGTTATTGTTTGTCAGTATAATTTTAGTAAGTTAGATGATAACAACAACAAATAATAAAATGGAGAGAAATATGATGTTAAATTAAAAACTTAGACACACATGACTATAAGTGGGTGGGAGGGTTTTACATTTTAATTTGAGCTACCCACCTAATGACTTTGGAAAGAAAAAGAAAAATGAGTACTTATTTAACTATACAGGGCATGGAGTCCACTTACTTTCATTCACTGCAATTATGATACACACTCTAAACAATTTTTTAAATCTCATCAATAATACCATGTAAGTCTATCATGATTTCAAATGCTATAACCAAGTGACAAGGTCACCCTATAAATATATTACCCTAGATGCAAATTATCATTCAATGAAACATTAAATATTTTGTTTTAAAAATGTGTAGTTTTACACCTTTAAGGAGGTTCTGAAGCTCAACAAATCATAGACCTAATAGTATCCAAGGCATCCTTTCATAACTAACTCCTTAATCTCCTATCAATGCCCATCCTTGCAAATGAAGGTTGTACGCTATGCCAATTTCTAAATTCTGAACAATTAATGCTTAAATGAATATTTCACCTCCGACATCATTCTATCTTTTGTGGGGTCAACTTCTTTTAATAAAATGTTTACATGTTTTAAATGTTATAATAAAACCTTATACATATGTATTTAACAATAGTTACTAAAAGTTAAGACCACAAAATCACAAAAAAAAAACACACAGAAACCCTTTTCACACGATCATAAATATGTAAAAATAAAAATATGTGACTATCACTTCCAAAAGAAAATAGTACACACTAAATTAGCCACTTTTTTTTTCCATTGTTAGATATGACAAGGTTAACGAGGCTTAAAGTATTTATTTTAAGCTGACGATAAAAAATTATGAAGAAGGAAACTGCAACGCAAAGAACTTTCACTTATAAAACCTCATAACAAAATCCATTTAAAGTGGGCAAAAAATCTTTTTTTTTGTTTAATACGACCATTCTTAATGTCTCATTTAACGCTACCTTGTCGTCATTTTACTATTCTTCCGCCGTGCTCGAGAAGCTTGCATAAACCTGTGATAGAAAGTGGTATCAGAGCCGGTTCTCTGTTTTACAGAGTTTGTAAAGGATCTTGAAATCTTAATGAAATTTGCAAGTATTGTTCTAAATTTCTTGTCTTGAAATTATTCTTCTATATCTTCTGTTCCATCTGTGAATCAAGTTGATACACCGTAAGTCAGGCTGAGAGGCGTGTCTCCCGCTCGTAAGTCGCCGTTGGATGTGCGCAGTTTAGGTTGCAGACTGATACCGTAAGTCCTGTAGGAAAGTTACTTGGTAGTACCAGTCTAAAATGGAGTTCGAAGGCCGTGATAATATTTCAGCCGGAAATGTTGAGCAAGATCTTGTAAGCCTGTCTGATGTTTTCCCTGTAAATTCTGCCATAGATGTCCAAGAGGAGTCTGATCCTTTACCTACTTGGAAATTACCTAAGATCCCATATGACCAGGTCTATGCTAAAATTTCTGCTTTTCATTTGATAGCCGCCACTACTTTTAAGACCAGAGAATCTGTGATACAAGTCTCCCAGACATCTTCGGGTGAATACAATATCCCTCTCATAGATTCCAGTGACATAAAGTCTTTAAAGAAACAAAATACATATAAATTTGCTCATATAGGTTGTGTGCAGATAGGAATTACTCCTTTATTTCGTAGAGGTCTCAATGCCTCTGTGCTATGTTGTCTAATGGATCTCATATTTGACAATTTCAAAGATTCATTGCTTGTTGCAGTACAAATTGGTCTCCATAATGGTCCAATTTCCTTTGAGGTCTATCCTAACTATCCTGTTAGCCTCACCAAGGATGATCTGTTGAAAGAAGTCTTAAAGCTACATCTAGCTACTACTGGTTTGAATATGAAACCTGGTGCTTGCCCACTAGCCATCCATTATAAAGTTATCTATCGTCTTCTCAATACCATGTATCCTGTTGTAAAGCATGGTATCTCCAAGGGCAGCAGCGTGGTGAGACATGTCAATGTAGAAAGCCAGAAAATTGAACCAGAGTTAATTTCATGGTCACAGATCAAAGTCCCTAAGGAATGGACATTGTCCAAAAGTTTCTCCAGACCAACCAGCCAAAATTAGAAAATGCTACAACTGTTAATGAATCTAAAAACAATGTGACTCTGTCTTTTAGAAGTAAAAGTTCATTGTTTAGTCTTCCCAGATCCAGTTCAGTTAGATCTGATAGTTCAATTTTCTCCCTAGGAGAGTCATCCAAAAAGTCTACAAAAGAACAAGTATATTTGTGCAGTCATAATAGTCTAGTACATGACCCTAATACTGATTATTTATGGTGTAATGACTATGAACAACTAATAAAGCAAAAGTATATTCCATCTAATGGCCCAACCATTAGCATGGCGTCTAAAGCATCTCCCAGTTCTTCTTCTTTTCCATCATTAGACAGTATAGAGATTTTATCTCCAAATCAGTCACAAAAAGTTGTATTCTGGTACCAGAGATCTGTAGATAGACAAATAGATCCATCTGAGTCGTCCAAAATGCTTAATTAGACGAATAAAGCTGTAAAAAATGTCCATGATAGGCTTCAGTCTCAGGAGTCTATACTAGCAGAAATGGAAAAGACCCTCAAGGCCATAGAACTAAATCAGAAAGGAGATGTGTCAGGTGCTTTGAAGTTGTTAAATTCAAAAATTGATGATGTTAGTCTATCTGTAAAAAGAGTTGAGAAGCATGTTGAAAATATTGTTGATATTGTATCTACTTGTACAGATATTCCTAAAGTCATAACTCAGAATGTTGTAGATATTGTCCAACCTCTTATTGATCATACTGTAAGTATCAAAAGTGACGTGTTTTCCAAGCTAGGAACTACTCACAAGCTTGTACAGTCTAGCCTGTATCAACTTCATGAATCTTCTGAACAAATAAGTCATAAGGTAGATACTATACAAGAGTCTGTAAATCCTATTCCAGTCATAGTACCTCAGATAGAACAAATCTTGGAAAATACCAAGAAATCTGATGAAGAAGAGCTAGATTGGTCAAAAGCAGTATCCTGGAAGGAAGTTTCAGAGCTTGCCGGAACCTCTTCTCAACATAAAGAGGTCCTATCCCAATATAGTCCTATATTTTTTAGTTAGAAGAAGGATGATAAGAAATCTATTGGTATGGTAAAAATCAAGCCAGAAGAAGCTGTAGGCATGATTCATGGTAAATCATCTGGCACAAAACCTGAGCCATTGCAAGGAATGGCAAGAACTCAGACACTCCAGCCTAATTGGTATAAGATAGAATGTCATTACATAGAAGAAGTCAAGGAAATGGTTCATGGGATGATAGGTTGGGGTAATTCACAACAAAATTTGTATAGAAAGGATCCACATACCATAGCAGAAGCAATTGCTAATGGATTTGTGGGCATAATAAAGGAATGGTGGGACACTAACCCACATCAAGGTGAAATTCTACAAAGTGGATACACTGGTCTAACAACTGCTATTATTAAGGAATTTATTAGTGATATGAATAATGATAAACTCCAGAATACTACTTTATTCCTAAGAGCTAGGTTGTGTGATATGAGTAGAATAAAAGAATACCAATGCTATATGCAGAAGTTATATTATAATTTTGGCAATATAAATGATCCTACTATGAGGATGAGGTATATAGAATCTTTTCCTGCATATTTTGCCACAGAATATAAGAAAGCTATGCATGGGAAAACTCCTGATGAGTTAAGCTTTGGTGCTATAAATCAAATTATTGATGAAACTAATACCAGGCTTTGCAGAGAAAAGCAGGATCGAAAGGAAGCCCTTAAGGTTGAGGAAGCCCTTAAGGTTGAGAAAGCCCTTAAGGTTGAGAAAGCCTTAGGCCATAAATTTTGCCAGATGATTGAGATTGACCCTTTTGGCTGTGATACTCACAAGTCTTCTAAAAAGAAAGTATGTACATATTGTTCTTCTTTTTCAAAGGGGAAGGGTCAGAGGAAATATAGTAAAAAGTTCAAAAAAATATAATGATTCTTCCATATATAAGAAGCCCTACAGAAAATTTGTTTTCAGAAAAAAACAGTATGTTGGTAGGACAAAGAAATTTGTTCCTACATGTTTTATATGTAAAGGGAAGCATTATGCTACTGAGTGTCCTCGAAAGGTCTCACAAAAAGGAAAAGCTAAAGTTAATACTCTTGTTGCCAAGGGTATTACAAAAAAAGATTATTGTTTGATCAGTGACTCTGATAGTTATTCTTCAGATGTTTCCTATCAGTCTTCTGAAGAAGATTTTCAAATAAATGCTATAGAATTTTCAGATTCAGATAGTGATAGTACTAATTCTGGATATGATTCTTTGCCGTCATTTGTCAATATGGTGGCTTGTGTAAATATGAATGCTAGTTTCCCGCATCCTATGATGCCATTATCTTCAGAACTTCTTCTCAAACAGCTACAGTTGAGACAAAGTGAATATGAAGATTGTCACCCTTGGGATACTACAAGAAAGGTCTTTCTGTTAAACAAAGTCCGAGAGCTTGAAAGAAAATACTATCAGCAATCAAGGATCGAGCTGGACAGACAGATCAGAGAAGAAGAAGAAAAAGAAAAAGAAAGACTATATTGTCAGGAAAGGCCATATTCTCCAGTTCCATCAAGGCCTCCATTCCAAGGAAGAATTCGTCAGCACCAAACTCCTTACAAAGGAAGAGGATGAGGAGGAAGAGGATCTCCTCCCAGGAGAAGCTTTCCATTCTTATTCCTGAAGAAAATACAGTTGAAGAAGAATATCAGGAACCTATTCTAAGCATGCCCAGTACTGATGTAATGATTCTTGATCCAAAAACATTGAAGAACTGGAGAAGAAACCGAATTAAATTTCTCCAGAAAGTAATTGCCAAAGCCACCAATGAGTATAAGAGACTCATTGAAGAAGAAGAAAAAGACAAGAAGGAAGCCACTGAAGAAGATCTTGAAGAAGCTTATCAGTAGATCTTACTTCAAGAAGTTGAAGAAGGTGTCTCAGCATAAGATCCAAATATAGAGGTATGCACAATCAAAAGTGCTCAAAATCCTTTTATATCTATCACTATTTGCATTCCAAATATAAAGCCATATTCAATAGATGCTATGATAGATATTGGTGCAGACATTAGTTTGCTTAGAACTAGAACCAACCAATGATGATATGCCAATTGAAAGGTTACGACTGAGACAATTGGTTCCCAGACCAAATGTTCTATGGAGATTTGAATTCTCAAGGTTATGGCCTGAAGGACATCCATTGGAAAATGACATTTGGAATTGGCCAAGCACTCCTGGAGATCGGCAATACATTGCCAATCATTTTAAGAATTTTCTTTCCAAATACCTCCCTACGAAAATTTCTGACAGTCCTTTATTAAATGTTTCTCCTGATACTGCCAGAAAGATTCTGATAAATTGTAAAATAAATTGGTTTGTAAAATTACAGTATTATGTTAGGACTAATCTGTATCAGGGACATCATACGAATCCTAATGGCCAACTTTGGAGGAAGATTATTCTCCATCACACCATGAACGTGCATCCACCGGCACCTGGTCATTTCTTATAGATTCCAGATCAGTATCTTTTCCCCACAAGGCGTCATCTTAACAGAAATGAAGATGGGACAACATCCATATCTAGACTTTGGTACAAGCGTAATACTCGTGATCTTTCTTTGCTGAAAGACATGAGTGGGAAGGATCTTCCAGCTCATCTGATGATGACAGTGGTCCCAGTGTTCGGTATAGTCCATAATAGCTATGATGACAGACTTGTTGTCATCTATCAATAAAGCTAAGATAAGACTCTACTTTTGGTCTTATCGAAAGCATGGTGGACCTCCCCACTATCTAAAGGCGTTATCATGAGTGGCGTGTACTCATGTGTGTCCTCCTACTTTTAATAAAGTAGGAATTTTTTGGTCACCTGAGTAGCCGGTTTCCGGTTTCCAAGTTTGCCCTTTGATCCGGTGAAAAGCCTCTCACATTCTTATAAATAGGCGTGTTGAGACTCATTCACTACACCGAAGATCATTGGAGCTCAAGTGAAGGAATAGAGTAAGTTTGTAAGTTTGATTTCGAAGTTATATTTCTCAGTTGTATATGGTTTTTAGTAGTATTTCAATTTGCATAAGAATAGGAAACATTTCTTAATAAATATTCTACATTATTACTCCTTTAATTAATGGCTACCAAGTTTGTAAATAAATTAAAAAAAAAAAAAAGCAATTAGCACATTTCCATAGACAAACGTTGCACGTTGTCCGAAACGCGGCAAATAGAAAATCGAGGTCGTTCTTAAATACAAATCAATACAGATTCTGCTGCATTTCCTCCTCTCTGTAATTTGGCGCCCTCTTCTCATGTCTTTTCCGACTTTTGCTTGAGCGGAAGCGAACAGCGAAGCAGCACAAACTGGTAACTGCACAAATTTAAATTTGTTGTTTAAATGTTTTGCCGTATGAACCTTTCATTGTTAAAAATAGGGCAAAACCATCAAAATCGATGCAGTAAATGTTATTGAAGCAATTCTGGGAGGATACTGTAATGAAATTATATTTTCTTCGAACCAATTCTGTCAAGAGATTGTAATGTAATGCTTTTTGTCGGCTCTATAAGTTAATAATTCAAATTCATAAACCTCAGGATTCCTTGGGGTACGCTAAAATTTTCACATGCATAAAAGTTTGTCTCTCCTCTTATGAGTGAGGATAAATTAGGTTTTATTTAAAGGAGGATAACATTTCATAGAGTGGATTGCTGGTTTATTAGAGGCACTGACAAACACTGTAACTTTTAGTGTTAGTAAGTCTGATTGTAACAATGTAAAGATTGTATTTGGGTCTCCTCCAAGCCAGACAGCCAATTTGGTTCATGAGGCCCAAATTGTGAAAGATCACAAGAAGATATCTTTCTATTTACCTTGTATGTTGTTGAAACTTGGTAACTCTGCGTTTTCGACCTCACAACTGAGATTGGGAGTAAGCTGAAACTCACTAATCCATGTACGGAATGGACTCTATGCAAAACTATGCTTAAATATTTATTTTAATCTCTCTTGCTATGTGAAGTGCCTCTGTTTTATTTATGATATTTTCCGTGTAGAGCTTATTAGGGTACTTCCCAAGATATTTCAAAGTTGAACACCTGCCTATAGAGACTTGCCAAATTTGGAGGTCTGCAAAAATCTGCGAGAACCTCATTTATTCAGGGTTATCTCTAACCATTGGATAATCTTGCATAATTACAATTAACTAGTTTGTATTAACATAAACTCATTGTAATTAGGACCATGTGCTGAAATAGGCTGTGATCTGCCTTTGGAAAATTAACCAGATGCAGGACCTTTCAAAATCAGGATACAAGGGTATGTGGCGCACATGCACGTGCACACATACATATTTGAAACTAACATTATAATTGTATATCATAACATTTAAGTTTCATAAAGATCCCCTCTTATTTTATTAACTCCTACTGTGTAGAATGCTGTTTCTACTTAGTGCGTGGCATTTTCTATTAAAATGTACTGCAAATTTGAGTCCACCAGTTGTAAATTGTTTCTCACCTCACGATCCTAATCATGTGGTGCTAGGTTATATAGATATTATAACACCATAAATTTGAAGTCTCTCGTAGGCCTAGCCAAAACAGTAGATTCAACCATGATGCATGGAAAGCTACTAGACACAGATCTATTTGAGGGCCATTCTGGTTATTATCTCTCCAGGAAAGACAAGACAAGTACTCAATTCTGTTATTTCCTTCCATTTTATGGTTAAAAACAGATAAGCGTTGTTTTATTTCCTTAGAAAAAGCTCTGTTTTCCTTGCATGTTATATTTAATATTTATCTTTGCTTTCTTTTTATAGGATAGATATCAGTTAGTCTCCCTTCTAGGCCAATTAGCTTTATCAAGTCACCTTAGGTGTTTAGGTAAGAAGGTTTACTGTGGATAGACGCACATACACCTATGACTGTAGAATTTTCTTTTCTACTAGCGATGTTGGAAGCTACTATTGTAGGAAATATTGTTGATTTTGTTCAGAGAATGGGTATGGGATAGAATCCAAATGATGTTCAGGATGAGATGAGGTCAGTTCTCATCTCTCAGCCCCACATTCGGATGTTGGCATATAGTGTTGACGTGCAACTGAAGCTTTTGTAGTTCAGGCTTGATATAGTGAAGCCTGAGCTTGACATAGGGGACTCTGAGCATGTGTTAGATCAAGCATAAGGTGTTGAGACTTCCCTACAACCTGTCTTTTAAGTCCACCACAATGTAGCTTTCTATGCTGTAGACTTCCATTAAGCTGTCTCAGGTCTGTGTGACCTATTCCTATTTCCTGGCGCCCCATCAATGGAACTAGTTGAGAAGTCCGAGCTAGTTCAGCAGGTTGAGAACCAATTGCCAGTTTTGTATTTTTCTTTGGGGGGGGAGAGGAGAAGTTTTGAATCTTTTAGTGATCTGGCAGCCATCCAACATATGCATCTGAATTTCATCCCAGATTGCCATGTGAAATGAGCATTGCAGACATGGCACAATAGCAATGCCATTCTATTGCATTGATGAATAAAATGTAAGATTTATACAATTTTGCATGCTTTAAGAGAGGAAGGCCCTTTGAGGAGGGCTATGCTACCTAGAAGTAAACATTGAGACGAGAACAAGTCTCGACAGACACAAGAATGCAAGATCAAAGGAAAGAATGTGCAAGTGTACCATCAATCAACATGCCTATTGAAGGTTGAGTCACAAATGCATTTTATTTTAACCAAGGTGAGCAAAACAAAAGTAGAGAAACACTTGAAATCTATTCATAACTATACTTTTGGTTTTGTTTACAGAGCATACCACAATTGCCTGTGTGATTCCATGGTATTGTCATCACCCACCATCGGCATCATAACATCACAGTCAAATAGAATTGTAGCTTGCAGTTTATACCCATACCCTCTGTTGTCATCAGCGAAAAACTTTAAAGAAAAAAAAGAAGTAAAAAAATACAAATTATATTAATGGGATGTGAATTTGATCTCAAAGAAGACAATCAACCACACGGGGATGAATTGACAAAGGAATTCAGATCTGGGATGTTGCCATAAATGACAGGTCTTCTAGAGAAGCTGATGAAATGTAGGTTCATCCTATCAAGTAAGTGATAACTTGGCACGGAATGAATAAGAGAATATTAGTGTGTGAGACGATGGTATGGAGATCAGCTGCAGAAGGAGAAAGACGCAATGCAAAGTGAGGAGCATGAATTAGTTGTTGTCAAAGCTCTTCAGAACTTACTGATACTGATCGCACGAAAGAGTTTGTAAAGGACTGCGATTGCGAGAACGCGTTGTGATCTACACTGATTTGAGTAAATGTTCTGTTGGAAAATTGAATAAGCGGACACACTCTGGCCGCCAAGTTTCAAGCTTCAAGTGGATGAGCAGATTCAGATCCACAATGATATATGGAAAATAGCGGGAGGAAGTTTTGTAAGCCAATACTCCATGAGAGTCAGGTGTGCATATTGGAGGCCATGTACATCATGACTGTAATAATCAATGAAGATATTTTTTTTGTCTATTTTGTTGTGTTTTTATGACATGATAATGAATTTGTGTGACATCTCGTAGAATAAGTTTTGTTCTTGTATTCTATTCCGTTTCCACTTCATACCTAGAAGTGAATATGTTTGTTCCTTAAAATAACAAAACTTTTGAATATGCACTGCTGCTTTCGTTGGGTTGGGAAGTGCAATGCATCCTGTCAGGCATTGTCAGAGAAAGCTATGCGTCTTGAATGAAAGACACTTGGCATTGCAATGAGCCATCTGATGGATGCTTCAGTTGATTGAAATGTCCCTCTTTCTTGAAAAATATTTTCGAAGACCTTTGGCCTATTTTGTCTACCCGATGGCCAAAGGGTGAACACAAGGGTGGCTTAAATCTTATTAATTTTATTATATTGTGCAAAAAAATAATAAATAACATTATAAAAGCACATATAATAAATTAATAGGCTTAACATGAAATTAGTACCTAGAAAAGTGCATTAAAAATAAAGCACTTATTAAATTTGTATTTTCTAGGGGAAAAGTGCGACTTGCTCAAGGTGGATTGAAAAATAGAAAAAAGTGTCAAAAAGATCTTATGGCCTCCTTTAAAAATGTGACTAGGCCTAGGAGGGAAAACTGCATAGAGAAAAGCACCACAAGCTGATTGGTGGCTTTAGAGGTTTCCATTGGGTCACTTCTCTTTAAAGGGGAAGAAGTCGACTTGTAAAGGCATTCCAGATTGATTTGATATTTTCTCTTCTTGTATTTGAAGCCTTGAGCTTTTTGCAAATTAATCCAAGGACGAAAACCCTTCGGATTGACTCTAGAGGACGAAAACCCTCTTAGAGCTTTGGAGGAATTTCCACACAGGATTTTCCATTGAGCCATCACAGATTTTCATTAATTCCAGCAATGTTTCCAGCAGTTATGAAGTAATTTGTGCAGATCTTATATAGAAGAATTGAAGGAATAAGTTGCAGCAGTTTGGTACTATTTTTCTCTTGTGGAGCGACTCATCTTTGGCTGGTTTATAGTGTTTTGGGAGACATTTCAGGTCTGCATACCATTGCCAACCTTTTTACTGATTTTTGGAAGGCAAAATAAATTATTTCCAGAAGTTTTGGAAGGGTTTACAGTGTTGTTTTATTCCACTTTACTCTGCAGCATTCTGAATTATTTTTCCAGGTCTTTTTATACTCTGAAAATCTGATTTCATCCATTAATGGTCTGATAAAATTATAAAATCTGTTTGGGATGAGAAAATTTAGATTTGGTTATTGTTTGGGGCAGATTCCATCAATAAACCTCATTGCTATATCTGAAGATTATTTGCAGCTGTCGATCTGGGTACTGTAGGGTCTCATACATCCTCTTAAAGTCTGTTTTGAGTCACTGATAGTCTGCATTTTATCTTGGGAAGGAAGGGTCATCAAATGTTACCTATTGGTAGAAATTTCTTATAAACCCTAGTCGCTTGTCCATCTAAAAATCAGGTCTGCAGAAATAAAGTTTGAGAAAGTCTATATTAAATTGTGCTTTGAGTGTTGGTTTTGCCCAAAATCCACTAAGGGTTCAAATAGTCCCATTTGGGGACATTACATAGATACTTGGAAACCATACATAATTAGGTTTAAATGTCATTTTTAGAATTGGAATTAACATTTCTTGCAGGATACTTCATGTTGGCCACTATATTTGTGAAGAGCAACTTGTTATAGTATCTACATTTATTTTTACATAAAGGACACGTCTAGACTAATGTTCTTACAATGAGAAAGGTTATTGTATTAATTTTGAAGATCTTATGCTATGATTAAAGATTGAAGCTGCTAATGTAATTCAACGACAGTTATCAAATTAACAATATTCCTTATTACTTTTGAAATAATATTTTTCCTACAGCTGCAGGAGGACGAGGAGAAAGGACATTGATTTACTGCATACTGATTGGATCATTCGATCATTGGAGCAGAAAAGTATCGGTATTGTATGTCCTCCTAAGGCTAAGATAGTTGCCAATCATCTTCCTTTTCCTTGGTGCCTTGAGTTTACTGTTTTTGACGGATCTCAAAAAAAATTGAAGCTAGATCCTACATAAAGCTAGCCAGAAAAGAATCTCAATGACGTATTGGGAAAGCTTTTTTATCTACAATGTTAAATTTATGAAGATAATTTCAGGCTAAAGCATTAGGTTTTAACTTGTAAGGATAACTTTATAAAATCTGTTGATGTGGAATGGTTGACCTTTAGCATAGGCCAGCTGATATTGTTTTGACTGTTTACAGATTCAGTTCCCTCTGAGCTTAAGCTTTGCCTGATGGATTGGGAGTCTAATGATTTGTTCCGAGATGAGGATGACAAGGATGATAATAACTTTACACAGGTTTTTCAATAGTTTACATGGAGCTTTTATTTTCCTTGTACCCAATCTTGTCCAGTTAGGTTGGAAATTTGGGGCTCACATATAAGCTGCACGAATATTATTGCAATTGTTTAGCATAGTCGTTGATTACAGGATTCACATTGGTAGGCCAATATACATGTATGATGTAACTAGTAAGTAATAGTTGTACGGATAATGTATTGTCTACAGGTCACTTTAAGGTATTCAGGTATTCTGCCTATATGTATTTATACATGAATATTCCACTGCGTTATCTTTAGTCATATATTTGATAATAAGGTTCTCTGAGATCTTTTTTCTGAGATCATATCTTTAAGCACATTTAACATTTTTTTTTGGTTTTAGAGCTAAGAATAGTGCATTTATGTTCTCTAAACCTCATTGGGTCATTGAAATCATTCATGTTAAGTTGAATTACAGTTGCTGGTTTTTTGTGTTGCATTACTTGAATTATAGCACGAAACCAGGAAATGGGTTTGGGAAAATATGCTTCTATATATTTTGGTATTCTGATTGGGAAAAGTGGGATAGGTATGAGAAGCTGAGGCTTTCATAGAGGAAATGGAAGCAGGAGTGTTATTGATGATATGAAACCATATGTTGCAAAGTTAGTAATCTCTAGCCTTGATTCAAAGACATAGGATGTAGAACATAAGGAGGAACGGTCAAACATGAGATTGCCAGAATTCTCAAGCCTTGAGAAAATAGGACCTTTGAGCAATTCAAAGACATAGTCTCACATATCAGTAGGCACGGTCAGAGATTAAAGTGCGCATGAAAACAAGCAAGTAGTCAGCGAGAATGAAAGCAAGAAATTATATTACTGTCATTGAATGACCAACAGCAGGTCAATGGGACTTGAGAATATGTCCAAATATAATAGAAAGTGCTAGGGTAAAATAATATTAGGATTAAAAATTAAGTAAAAAAGGACCGAAGCAATAAAAAAAATGAGGGGGGTAAAATCAAAGCAGTAAAGCCCAAACCCATGTGGGTAAGGTACCAATACAAGTAGCTATGTGGTTTGATGAAAGTTGGAAAGATTAGAGGTTAGTCCCATCATACATCTCTGTCAAGGCATGGGCCAGAGGAATCATCCATCTCATTATCTATCACTACGAAAATGTCAATGCAAAATCTGATAATGCCCATCAGGGAGTGCCCATTTTGAGGGGACTAGGCTGGGTAATCCTAGGAAGAAGCAACCCCCCCCCCCCCCCCCCCCCACACCCCAAGAATCTCTCTTCACATGCAAAGCCGGAGAAACTCCTCTAGCAACAAAGGAACTTGTAGTGCTTGCTTGCTCCCATGGTTCAGGATGTGGCTGAGGAGTATATCCACGATGTCGAGAGTAAATCTATTGGAGAACCCTAGTAGTAGTGTGCAAAGAAGAGCGTCGCTTCACTGATTGGCCCCCCTTTGTATGTGAGGCAACGATATCCAAAGAACGCTTAAAGCTGCCAACCTCCATCATGGGTTGAAAGAACAAATTGATCAACTTGTGAGCTATAGGGCTCCTCACATGGCTTTGTGTTGAAGGGTGACAACCTTTCAAAGAAAAAGGGCTAGGCACTCCTGGTTCGGGTACTGAAAGAAAGTGGATTGAGAGTTACCCGAGTCTTTGTATAGGTAGTGGTATCTGCCCTTGATGTTATTATAAATGGGGCTTCTAAAAATGAAAAGCTTCTTAGACTCCATCTCCTAGAGGGAACAAGGGTGACATATTTGATCCCCACATAGAACATGATGATCAGTTCTTAACCTGCAACTGGTGGGAGCACACCCTCAACTGGTTGAGGGGAAACCTTAACCTGTGTGATCGATGGCGTTGGGGATAGGTCAATGAATGCTAAGCTTGGGAACAATATATTAGAAGCAAGCGATTATGTTACGATTTATTTTGATTTTTTTCTTCTTTAATTGAAATTCGAAGTTATTTTGACGTTAGTGGTTGCTACCCAAACATTATAGACTATTGAAGACATCAACTTTGTGTCATGACATAACGAGCAAGAAGAACACATACAAAATATAGACCAAGATATGGATACCATTGCTTGAGAAATTGAATCAAAGAAGAGAGACAAAGAGGATGATCAAGGTGTTAATCCATTGATCTTTTTACTAGATAGTAGAGATGGATGAGTAGAATGGGCATGCTAGTGTAGGGAAAATTAGATCCTAAGAAGACTAGGTTATCTTTACCACCGGGATAGGGTTAGATGATACTTAACTTTATGATAAATAAGTCCAAATCGATGACAAGATTAAGGTGCAACAACATGAGGGCAAGTAAACTTTGAATCTCGTTTGCAATCCTTAGCATTGCTAGAAGGGAGGCAAGAATTATTCAAAGACGTTTGATGGGACTACCATCTAGTCTTTTAGACTTTTATTAGACCATTATTCTCCTATGTGGCTATTTGTTTTGGTACTCTAACCATACGCTTCAGGGGCTTTTCTATGTTGGGTTTACCCCGTGTATATTTTCAATGCTTTTGTTATTCTTTTATTCAATTAGTTGTTGATCCTAGGGTCCTCTTACCCTTGCACTTTCTATTGAATTTGGATATGTTCACAAGTCCCATCAACCTACTTTTGGTCATTTGTGAACATTATTCTAATTTATTTATTTTTTTGAAAATTAGCTTGAAATGTAAATACAAGGCATTTGAAGCTTAACAAATTGGAAGACTAGGGTTTTTAGAACCAGAAACATACAAACATACTTGGAGATCTTGCAGGCATGAAGCGCCATGTTACAGATGAAAACTGTCTTGTTTGAGATTGAAACCTAGTGCTGTAGATAGTGTGAAGCGTAGAAAGAAGCTAGAAATAAGTTCAATTTTTGGCTGAAGTGTGATATATTTAGGGGTGGTCGTAGATGTCTAGCTGGCCACCATTTTCGTTCTATTAAGTTGAGATGATAACTGTCTTGTTTGAGATTGAAACTTAGTGCTGTAGATAGTGTGAAGCGCAGAAAGAAGCTAGAAATAAGTTCAATTTTTGGCTGAAGTGTGATATATTTAGGGGTGGTCATAGATGTCTAGCTGGTCACCATTTTCGTTCTATTAAGTTGAGAAAGAATTTTGTGTTTTCATTTTTTCCAAAACGTTGGCACATTATTCAACACAACGAAGATACATTTCCAAGTTAGTTTTATTAAAGGAAATTGAAGAAAAAACCTTCGCACGATTTGTTGACAATTACATTGATGATTTGCAAGAAGTTTGAAAGTGATTTTAGTTAGGAACGATGTTAGGATGTTTTTGAATTTGGGGGCAAATTGTCATCAAGTGCAGTGTAGTAGCTTTTGGAATGCATAGTTGACATTAATCTTTAGAGGCAGATATTGATATTAGAGAGCGATTGTTTGATGTCGAGGTAGCATAATGCAAGTTGTTTTAGGGAGTGAAGTCAAGAGTGACTCCAACAAGAGACGGTGAAGTCTATAGTGGTGTCATACTTGGGTTCAAACAACGTTAGTAGTTAAAGGAAAATTTAGAAATATTGAGGTTGATTCCAACAGCCTTCTTTTGTGGTGTGAACAATTTCTTGAATTTTCGGAGAGTTACAAAGCCTTGAGAAAATTTTCAGGGAAGATTTTGATTTCGAGGGTAGTTATAATGTGATTTTGTAATGTCCCTTTCTAGGGCTCAACCACACAAACAAGGAAAACCACATAAACTTCAAACGAATACAATCTGATTTTTATAACAGAAGTCTGAAAACTAGAACAACGATGTACAACAGTCTGATTTTTTAGGACAGCAGCTTGCAAAGTACAATAATGCACCCAAATATCACTATGAAACTCATACACAACATATATAAGCCTTCTAGGAACAATGTAGGTCAATTTACACCATGAAATTCAATCACATGCACAGCTGGAAATTAATTTGGCAACAGAAGAAGTACAACCAATAGAAGTGACTGAAAATGAGGTCACCAAACCCTAATAAATAACAAATATGCAATATATCAGCCTTATAAAATATGAGAAGTCCAAATATCAACTTGGAATGTAAATTTGTGCCCTAGAAAGGACCCAATCACACTCCTATGCAAGTTCCTCCCTAGGAGAGGGGCATCGAATAATACCAAAACCCTTGGTATTCCTTCTTCTCCAAAACCTAGTTGCAAACCAACAACATAGTCTTCATAGATGTCCTCAATCACCACTGAATTGGAGAGTTTTGTTCTCCAATATTGTACAAGGTAGGGTTTCGTCCTCCTTGGATGCCAAACTAATGGATTTTTGCCCCTTAGCGGATTTGGATTAGAGCAACCAGCTCTAGAACCAAGTATGTAAAAAGTACATATGCCAAAAGATGCTTAAAATGAGCCTATGCAACCCCTTATATAACCTTATGGTTTCGCCAAGTGTCCTTAAGGAAAGATTTCCAAAGACTGACCTCAATAAGAAAGTTATTTCATTTTTAACTTGTCTCCCAAGCTCTCCAGCACAGCCGACCAGCTTTATTGAAAAAATACAAAGAAAAATATAATTATTAATTAAAGAGAGTCTAAAATATAATCCAAGGGCTTCCCTTGTTTATCTTCTTCTTGTCCATGGGAAGAAGAATGTGCAAGAAGCCTTCAGCTGGATCAATTCGAAAAAGGGGACATTACATATTTTGAGAAGAATTAAGAAGTGAAATAACAACGTATGGTAGATCTTTCATGCTGGGTAGAGTATGAGTGCATTACAAGAGCAGCGTCACATTCTAGTAGTTGGGAACTAACACAACTAGTTTCGACTTCACATAAAGTATTTGTGGGTTTCCCTACTTCTATCTCTTAAGACAACAGCCACAATGACATGAGTTTGAATAGGACCTGATTAGAGGGAGGGATATACGAAGGTATAGAAACAATATAATAATAAGACATGTCATGTTTGGCATTAAATAATGGTTGTTTTTAGAATAGAACAAGTGTTGTGTATAGGTAATTTTTATGTACAAGTGATTGGATTGTTAGTTGTATTGGAGTGCTTGTATGGTATTCTTCATTCTTTTCTTATCAACCAACATGTTCAGTTCTTTTTTCTTCGTTATTGCTTTTCAATTCTTCAACATCACTTTCTTCAATCTCAACCATGTTGGGTTATTTCTAACTTTGGACAATTCTCATCCTCTGTATATAGATTTTGGGAACTCCTTTGTGAATTGGCCATCTATAGTTTTTCTACATTGTATTGTTGGTTTATCCTTCTTATCCCTTTGGATTGGCGACCTTGTGCCTTTGATGCTATTATTTCTGCTAATTTTTGATCTTTGATTTCTTTTGTTTTTGTAACCTTTGATTGTTGGTTCTTTTGGTTGTATTCAATTGAATTGGACATTTTTTACTCTTCTTATAAATGTCTTGTGAGGCATTTTAAACACTAGATCCCTTTTATAGGGTTGCACTCATCTTGATTCTTTCTATATTACTTTGTTTAAGTGGTTTGTTACCATCTTGAAACGGGAGATATCATCACCATCCAACAAATTCTCAGATTGCAAATATTTTGTTGTTCCACATCTAGCATAGAATTGTACGTGTCTTTGTAATTTGACGCAGGCACAATTTTTCGACTTTCATGACAGGAGTTTCTGAGCCAATTTGCAAATATATGCTGCTTTAGCTCATTGTTTCTCCAATGTCTGAACCAAATTCAACATTCTTCGGTTATAGCTTTTAATTGACTCGTCTTCGTATTGTTTCAGGCTTGCCAATTTCTTGTAAATCTGGGCATCTGTATATCATCTTTTGAACTCCTTGTTAAATGTCATATTTACTTCTTCCCAAGTATTCTTTCTTATCAGCTTGTAGCTGATTGTACGATTTAGTCACATATCTTTGCAAAGTACTAGGAAAAGATCCATGCACATCTTATCATCATTAATGTCATTAGCCTTCCTATAATATTCCCAATTCAGACAATGACTTGTAGCTGTAGGGTTCTCATTCTTGTTTACTACCAAACCTTGCTGCTCTAGAAACAAAAGGGTGTTTTGGTTACACCTTTTGTCTTTGAAGCTGTCTTTTTCTGATTTCAACATCTCCTCTTCCGTGGAAAGTTTACTTGACCAAGCAAGGTGTTTTTCCTTCTTTGGGTATAGACAATCAACTCTGCATCTTTTCTGCTAACTTGACTTGTAGCTTAACCAGAGAATGCATCTGTCTCTGCTATGTTAAATTGTTCTAATTGTGTTGAAACTGTCTAAATTACAACTTCGGAGAATAGGGATTTGACTTATGTCAATATCTTGTGGATGTTTCAAGTTTGTTCTTTTGCATTTCCGATTTCTTTGTTTTCTACTCGTAGGTGTTGTCTCGCTAGTCTGATTTTCAATATCATTGTTCACATACAAGGATATAAAATGATCATAGACTCGCTACAATATTGTGTCCACCATTGTAAATGTACATAGGGTCCAAATGTTCAAATAGCTAAGAGAATAGAAACTAGAATTTAGTATTTCACTTGAACATTCTGAACAGCTGTAGAAAACGTAGACATATTAATATATATGAGAATATAAATGCGATGACTTGATTTGGTTCCATCTTTTGTCTTTTGAGCTGTCTTTCGCTGATTTTAACAGTTCTTTTCTTGTATGGCAAGTTTATATAACCAAGTGAGGTGTTTTCCCTTGCTTGGGTATAGGTATTCAACTTTGGATCCTGCCTGCCAGATGAACTTGTTGTATAACCCAAGAATGCACCCTCTTTTGATATATTAGCTGGTCATAATGTATCAAGACTGTCTCAATATCAACTTTGGAAATAGGGATCTGACTTTATGTCAATATCATGTGAATATTTTTCCCCCATAACCTAGTTGATCTTCGGACTTATCTTATGTGTTGTTAGTTTCTTTGTCGTTTAGATAGAAATAAACTAAGTACCCATGTGCCCTCTGGAGTGGGGTCCATCAAATAAAACACTCAAGTTTAGAGTAGAGCTGATTTAGTCTGCTGATGATGAATTGACCTTCTAGTTCCTTAATGTTTGGCTGTTTCAAGGAACAATGCAATGCTTTATTTGCAGTTGAGCTTGTTTTATTCCATGCTACATGTATTTACATATATCTACATGTAGGAAAAGTTGCTAAGAGAACACCAAAACTGATTACAATTTATACTTTATTATCCCCATAATTTTGCAGTAGGTGCTTAGTTCAAAACATAGTGTGAATTGCAGTATAGATTTGACGATAATATGGGGATCATACAGTGGCAGTCCATTGGGTGTTGTGCACTAATATGCATGAGAAGGATTGGTGGATCTTGAACACAGGGATATGAAATCAGTTCAAATTTTCAAAAACTTCTCATCGTGTAAAAGGTATCTATTTGTTGTATATATGAAAGATAATATCATGAAAAGTTGTAAAAATCACGCTTTAAATTCGTAAGGGTTGTATTATAGAGTCGATAGTACTATTATGTTATTAACTCCTAAAAATGGCTAAATGATCTTTATGTATTTAGAAATTTTCCACGTAGGATGTAATGCTAACATGATCTAGAATATCAATTAATGTTTGATATGATGTTTTTGGGAGTGTGGATGTTAGAAATTTGTTGCATTGCTTTTATTCATGCATCTCTTTGTTTTTTTGGGGAATTGGCTCACAAATGAAAATACCACATGATGAAATGTTTCATGATCTCTATTTCTGCACAGGTTGCATAGGATATGTTTTGGGGTCTTTGGGTTCTCATTCAAAATTACTAGTTTTTAACAAGTCGTCCTTTTGGAAATATTTTCTCTATGATTTTGTTTTATTCACTTTGCATTCTTGAATTCAAATACAGGATTATGGAGCCTCGAAAGAGTTTGTTGTGTACATGATAGATGTTGGGCATGATATGTTCTTACAGATAAAGGAAGAGGTAAGGTCATATATTTTATATTCTGTTTAGCCAAAAATGGTTTTGTTTTATGTAAAAAAATGTATATCTATTTACATCACTAACAGAGTTTGGAGAGGACATCTTTCTACATGACCATCTTACTTACTCTGGAGGATGATGCGTAAATGGATAGCTTAGTGAGAAATTCTGTTGACAATATTCTGAACAACTCTGTTCCTAATTTAATCCTCTGGACATGATAATGAACATCTTGAATGCAATTTTGAACTATCCATCTTGTCTGAAACCCATATCACCGAGAAATTCCTATTACTTAGCAAGATAATAAACAGAATCTTGTTCTTTCCATAAAACAATTAATGTAGTGTTCCTGGGCACACCTGGTAGTATGCAACTGCCAAAGATAATAAATGGAATCTGGTTCTTTTAATAAAACAATTAATGTAGTGTCCCTAGGCACAACTGGTAGTATACAACCTGTCAGTTTCCATGCAATTACTATTAGTCGATTCCAAATCCCTTTCATTTCCTATACAATTCTATTACTTTCTATGAAGAAAATATTCTGCGTGGAGGAGACCGAGACAACCTCACAAACCCTTTCATCGCCTTATAAATGCAAGACTTAAAAAGATCGGGGTCAGATTTTCAATAACTCAGGTTTAACACCTCAATGTTTTTGTAGCAAAAGCAGATATTTTCTAAATTTAGAGAGTTCGAATGTCTTTACAACTGACCAGCTCCCAGAGGGCTGTCTGAGGAGAAAGATGGCCATCTGAGGGTCAGACCAGACCTTATGAGACACAAATCAAGCTATATGAGGTGTGTCATGAACCCTATTAAGTGTTTACTTCAAACTTTTCAAATTTTGGCCTGTTTGAGCAGATTAACTAGCTGTCTGAGGTCAAAGCTGTAAGTGACACTTTGCAAGTTTTGATCTCGTTTGGCCTTCCAAACACACCAACTGGGCATATGAGATCCCTTTTCACACCATCCACCCGTAGGAGACATTGCTGATCTAACCAGTTGGTGTATTCAGAGAGGCAACCTGAGGGGGGGATATGCTGTCACTTGGCCATAATTGTTCATGGTTCAGTCTTCAGTATGAGTTTATAATCTCAGGAAACCGTCCGAGTTAAATTTTGCAGCCCAATAATCCCAGGGGCATCATCGCAGACATCTGTGCAACTCAATTTGAAATTGATTCAAATCTTCTGTTCCAAGACATGCTTGGTTGAAATTTCAAGGTTGTTATGATTAGGATTATACAATCCTGTTGGAAAAGTACAGAATGAAATCACGAAGGACAATGATGCAGGAACAAGTACTAAAGCCAAGAAGCGAAGAAAGAGGGTTCCAGTGGTTGTTTTTCATTGCTTTCTGAGACCTCCAAAAAAGAAGTTTTTTTTGCTAAAAATATTGAAAAAACAGCAGAAAAAAGGCCTTTATTTTGGTTTATTAACATAGATTAGTTTAATCTTTGAAGACCATGCTTTGCTGGAAGACATTATTTAGTCACTAGTGCATGCCCAATGCCAACACTACAAGACAGTAGTGGTATGTTATGTATCCAGGCATATGATATCCTGATGTATATGATGTTATGGAGTAGCTGACTTGTGGCATGCATAGCTCTTGGTTAGCATTATTGGGCCTAATGGATGTCTTGTAGAATAAAGTTATATTTGGTAATTAGTTGGTCAAAGGTGAAATGGGTGGGTTAATGGTTTACCCTAACCCTAATGTTTCTAGTTAGGGGGTTATTTATAGGGGGCTTATGTTACTGTTAATTATAACATGAGATATAGATTATTGGTTCAGTTCTCATAGTGGGAGATGCTTTGGGTTGATTCCTTGGACAAGAAAGAAAGAAATTATCTTCGTGTTCATAGATGACCATATGGGCCAATGAAACCTGAAAGAACAACCCACAGAAATAACTTGAAGGAGCAAAGAGTTAAAAGCGTATGAATGAAGGAGCCCAGCTAACAACGTATACAACAACCATACGTACCCTTGCTTTTCAAGGGATTTATCTATGTGCCTTTCTGTCTATGAATAAAAACACTGAAGTATGATTGTGCCAGGAGCCCTGTTTTAATGGCCAATCGGCCCCCTCTGCACCCCGATGACACTACCAAGGTTACCTCTTTTGAGGAAAACACTGAGAAGTATGATAGTTCCAGGACCCTGTTTTTATGGCCAATCAGCCCCCTCTGCACCCTGATGACACTACCAGGTTACCTCTTTTGGGGCCCTTGTTCGTTTAATTCCCACCAATCCCTAGCCCTCTGCACTCAATACCACTTTCGCCGACCCTCTGACCAACTTGGTTGAGGATAATGGCATTACCAATCTAAGTAACCAAGCCACTACTAGCAACCGATCTCCACATTAAGTGGAGAAATGGGGTCTGGAGTCTCATCATGTGCCACAATGTCACTCCACAAATGGAGAATGAGTCTGCTAGTAGGAACATACATAAAAAGAGGGATAACAGGAGAACCATTGCCATAGTCAAGGTTTTAATATTTTAAACACCATTGAAACTAGTCTCAAAATCTTAAGTGATGGCATCAATGACAAACAAAAACCTCATCTGGAAAGAACTGACTTAACCATGGAAAATTGCATTGTGTACCTGGCAAATGTGTTTCAACGTTGATGTTATTGAGAAGCTTTTGCTTGGAGAGCTGGCTCATCAACAAATGGAGGAAGAGAGCTCCGCAGGAGCTTCTATCATCCTCCAAAGTGCCAGGCTTTTCAATCAGAAGCAAGCACGACCCAGTCGAATGCTGTGGCTGATGAACCCACTCCCATTCATTGTCCCCAAGCAGGGCCCCTTCCTTCTAAGTGGCATGAAACAGAGGTCTTGAATAGAGGGCTCAAGCTGGCCTGAGCAACAAAAGAGGAGATGGTGGAACTGTTGGCTACAGACCTTTCCTCAGTGGTGCAGGACAGTTTGCACTTTGCAGATTGGAATGCAGCTCCTCATGTTCACTCTATCATTTTCTTATCTGTCTGTTACTGTTGATAAATTTTAGACAAATTCTTGTTGTAAATTGCTGTACAAAAGCCAGTGGACTTATATATTAGTCTGTTGTGATATACAATGGTTGTGTGCAGTTCCTTCCAAGTTTTAGTTGTATTTTCATTCTTATGGTGCTTCAAACTTAGTTTCACTTATTTTATGTACATGAGCTGTTCTTAAGCTTTAAAGTTTTAAGCTTCTTCTTCTCTTTGATTTAGAAGCTTTGTTCACCCAAGTCTATTGCTTTTCCTCTGTTTTAGGCTTCATCAGAAGAAGATTTTGTAATATTTGTCAATAAATGAAAATGTTTATTCTGATTAATATACAAGGGATACGACATGTAAAGTTTCAAATTTAAGATAACAGAAAAAGTGGAGGTCACATAACATGTGAAACGTCTGGTGGGTAGCAATGTACAATAATATTCATAAAACTCCAGAAAGAATAAACTTGAAATAGGGTTACACCTGAGAATACTTGTTATGGAAGTAAGTAATCGAAAGTATCTCTTACTTTGGAAACTGAACCAATACTCAATATCTCACATGATCCTTCACAATAATTATTGAGCCGATGGGCATCATACAATCGCAGCCGAGGTGTGGCGGTGGGCTGTAATGTCGACAAGTTGTTAGCAATCAACTCCCAAACTTATATTTGATGTCCATTGGACTATAACATGGTAATTTAAAACTTAAATTTGACATCCATTTGGCCATCACTTAGAAGTTTATTCTTTTTGTGCAATCAAAAAATCATATTAATCTTGGCCATACAGTGGAGTTTGGAGCTCATTTTCTTTGAAAGGAAACATTTTTTCGAGCTCAACACGTTGGTGTAGCTAGATTGATGTCATTTGTCACCAGTCAGTGGGAAATTCCTGGAGAAGTTAATGGAGTAGTTAATCAACGCAGGTTGTGAAAAATCCAAGATAAAAGGCCTCAACATTGATATCTCTTGGCGTTTTTCAGATATATGTATTTACTATATCTGTACGTATAAGTCTCTCTTATTTCACTTCTCAACTAATAATATTAAGGTCAGGGTAAACTCATAAGCTACTCATTACACCTTTTACTGTCTGATTAGTTAATATAACATTATTCCACAAGTTACCCATTAGACTCAATATAGCTAACAAAGGGTTACGTGTGCCACAACCTAAGTTGCCGCATTCGGCGAATTTGAAGGAAAAAATTCGAAATTCGCCGAATTTGAACAGTGGGTTGAAATTCGCGATGTAATTCGCGTTTTTTTTCCTTTTTTGGCAATTTTTTCCGTTTTTTGTGGTTTTTGGTGAAAAAATCGTAAGTATAGAAAAAAAATTGCCATTTTTGGAAAGGGTCCGAGAAGATGTAGCAGCAAAAACTTGCATGTGCCATAACTTTCATTCTGTAGCTCCGTTTCAGGTGTCGTTTTCTCTAAAAGTGCATATTTTATCGAGCTCTACGCATTGATGGCAATATTTTTCTTATTTTTCATAAAATCCATTTTTGCATCTTTTTGGACCAAGCAACTTCTTGCAATCTTCTGAAAGAATCATGAGCTTTGATTGCCTGTAGACAGATTAGTAATTAAAAATACTGGATAGCTTTCCAAAACTTAGCGAGTATTCTCCCGTGCTCGGACTAATCATCCCACCTGCCAGCTTGGTCGGCAACCTGCAGGCTGCGAGCACATGTTTTTTGAAGTTTTTGCTTTCAATCACATTATTGTAATAGCTACTTATGAAATCAATGAAATGTGATATTATCTCTCTTTTGAAATGTGAATTTATCTTTTGTTTTTATATATGTAATAAAAATGTATATTTCTCATAGGCGAATTTAATCACGAATTTAATCGCTGATTTTTTTACCAGCGAATTTTTCACGAATTTAATCATCGGCGAATTCGAACACGAATTCGAATGCGGCAACTTAGGCCACAACGGCCATCCCTTAACCTCACCTCATATTCGTTTTGGTTCATACTATCATATGCCACCACTGTTTAGTAGTGTTACTGCTGAGCATGCACTAAGTCAAGTCTTTCAGCTAGTACAGGTCTTCAAAGATTGTGCTAATCAATGTTATTACACCAAAATAATGGTCTCTTTTCTGTTGTTTTAAATCTTTTTAGAAACACAGATCCCTATGTTGGGGTCTCACTAAGCAACAACAAAAAGCTGCTGGAACTGCAACAACAAACAAGCAAAGCTAAGATGTGATTTTTCATTGATCTCTTCAAAATTTATAATTCCAAGACGAGCAAAAAAATAATGTTGCTCAAGGCTAAGAGTGTTGTGATGATTTATAAGCCCTGTAACTTCCATAGATTTGTTTCTGTTCGAAAACTGTTCAAAAATTGAAGTAAACAATTATGATACTGAAAAATTGTTATCGAGGACTATGCTTGAGAATTAAGCTTTTGGGAAGCTTCTTTTATAATGTCCACTAGTTTTATCTTAGAAGTCTCCTCAAGCAATCTTCTGGGATTCAGGTCCTTTGGGCAAGAAAAACAAAATCTTCCAGTTTATGCTTTATGCTTTTCAGATTTGATGGTTATTTGCTGCTTCTTCTATTATATAGTCTTGGGGGTTCTTTCTCCCTGCACATGCCTATTTGTATTAGCACCCTAACCATGTGGGTTCTGGGCTTTACTGCAATGGTTTTACCTGTTGTTTATTTTCAGTACTTCTGTTCTTCCTCTTTTAGTTAGTTTTTGATCATAGGGTCCTTTTATCCTAGGACTTTCTATTATATTTGGGTACATTCTTGAATCCCATTGACCTACTTTCAGTCATTTGTCGATATTGATATATTTTCTTTCTTTCTTTCTTTGCTGACTTGATCCTATGATTTATAAAACCTCTGGATTCCATATGAATCGACTGAAATAATTGCTTCTAAGATTTCTTTGCTGTGGCTGGTGATGCCCTGAAAGATTTGACTTTCACTTTTGGCAATTTTATGTGCTTCTCTACTTTCTTTTTTGACCTCCCTACCATGGTTGCTTTAAGTCATTATAGAGATTGTTCTTGTTAATCTAGTTAGATAAATGTATGCACACACCATAATATAGCAGCAAAATATAAGATGCTTAGTCAAAAAGTACTTCATATGCATAAATGACAATTTTTAGGTAGTCCATTGAACAGATTGACACGGGAATGATCACCTCCTTTATCCTTTGTATGTCTCTTGCATGGACTTCAAGACAATTGTGACGTTAGGCAGACAGTTTAATACTGTTTAAAAACTTTCCTTTGTTCAGATTAACTGCTGGCTAATTATTAGACTTTCTTGATTCATCCCGTTTTCATGTCCTTTTGCAAATACATATTTTGGACTTTACTGCCTCAAAATGTCTTTGCTTGGATGGTTTTTAAATCTTGAAAGCTAGTAATTATCCCTTTTCATTTCCCAAAACTATTTATTACACAACTTACATCAGGTTATGATGTTCTTAATGGATGGCATAACATTATTGGGATTTTGGTTTCGAGAATTGTAACATTTATATTTGATTATTATTTTGCTATAGCAGGCACAGTCCTAGATTACAAATTGTAGAAGCATTTTCTTCTGCAACATGCTCATTTGACATGTTATGTACCTCTAGTCATGCATTGCGTCCCTTCTCATCCCAATTTGATTGATTGTCTTTTCTGTAATGCTTCGTAATTTCCTGGGCCACTGCTCATTTAGAATTTACATGTTATTTTGCAACTTACTTATGCTGTCGTTGAGCTCCTGAACCTGCTGAAGAATATATTCTGTTGGAAGCTGGTTACACTCAGTATCATGGCTTCTAGTCAAATTACTTTTGCATTTTGAATGAAACTGATGAACTGCTGTTATTATTCCAACGAGTTGTTAGCCTGTAGCTCCTACCAGTATCCTTGGACCCGATAATTCACAATTGGGTTTGTTACCAGTGGGAGTGGAGGTCTTGTTGGGATTGTTTTCTCATGAATTTCTTGCAATAATGTTTGTATGTGTTTGCCTGAGAAACTTGATGAAAAATCCTTGACATTAGTCTGTATTCTCGTCAGTGTTTGGGCTGAAATCCCTCTTAACACAGTATAGCCAGAAATAATTCCCCAATTTCCCATAGCATGGTAGGCACAGAAGTTTTTGTCTTCTATAACTTTTATTCTCGAAGATATTGCCCATGACACTTTAAAAGTCAAGTTAATGCTGGCATCTTTGTCAAACATAGGGGTTCCAGCTTGGGCTTGTGTACTGCTTAGACTTCCTTGTGTTTGTCTCTTAATGAGCACATCAAGCGTTCCTCAATGTCCTGTACTAAGTTTCCAGGAACTATAAATAGTCAATACAAGAATTCCTTGTATTGTTTGAGCTCGTTCAACTTTCCATCTTGTCTTGTTGTTCCTTTTCTTGGATTAAGCAAAATAACAGCTGGTGGAATCAAACTCCTTGTAGTTAGCAGATATTGCTAATATTGATCGTCTTTGAATTTTACTCTATATGCTACCGGTGGCTGGATCGATGGCTATTATATCTCATCTAGATTCTGTACCTTGAACTTCTGACTAACTGTTTTAACTATTGAAATAGTGGCTTGTTATACTTCTTCAGTTATTGATACTTGAAACTTGAAAGCTACTCACCATTAAACAAAGTTTTAATAATCAAGTTCTTGATAACAAAATATATCTAATAGATGAGAGGTTTTATTCAATGCATGCATGTTTAAATAAAACCCCTAATTTCTCGTGTTTGGTACCTAGATTTTGCTTTTGATACCAAATAAATAACAACTTATCTTGGTCCTTGTATCAAAGAAAATAATGTAAGTTAGAACTTGGCCATTTCCAGTCAATCTGAGTTGTGTTTGATTCTTTTTTCTTTCTAGGGTTAAGGTTTAGCTTCTTGAGAATAAAAAACCTGGATTTTTTTTTTTTTGTGGGATTTTATTCGTGTGTGTTTAAATCATCTCAAGATGACCTCAATGAGTAGCCATTACAGTAATCATGTTTTTCCTCATTTATGTTGGTAATAATCACAAGGCAAGGGGAACCATTTAGCACACAAGCACCTTAAAGCATTTGTTAGTATGTGGGAGGAATGATGAATGTAATCCATTTCGTTGGGCTTCTCACCCTCCAGCCTCTTTTCCCATCGTTAATTTTTTTGGAGCACGTAATACCTTTTAACTCACCCTTGTCTCACAATTCTTAACAATGTTGGATTAACCCAATTATAACCGAATCATGCATTTATGTTGAACTGCGTTAGTGACTGGAATGATCCCATTCACATCTCTCGTCAAGGTATGAGGACTTTGATCATTAACATTAATCTTATGCAAAAACATATAAACAGATAATGGTGGGATGAAAAGAATTCAAGATGGTGGTGAGATACCCTTATTGTTCAATGCTATCTTGACTTCCACACTATGGGCATCTAAAAGTTTTTTACACCGCCACATGCCTGCAGCACATGTTTCAGACATATTTTCTCATACTTGAGAGTCTCATTCCTTTATCTTTGATATTTTTACCTTCCTAAAATGTCTTACAGCAGAAAAAAAATCTGAGTGTCGATACTATGTACCAATGCAGTTCTATCTGTCTGCCTTGTTGAGTGTTGGCACTTTGTAAAAATGCAGTTCTCGATGTCTCTAGCTTTTTCCATGTGCCAGGAAGTAAAGGGGAACCCTTCCTAATTTGTATTTCATGTTTATACAGGATGATGGAAAGAAAGAAACACACTTTACCACTGTTGTAAAGTGTATTCTTGAGTCTCTAAAAACTCGCATCATCAACACAGACCGTGACGAAGTTGCAATATGTTTGTTTAATACTGTGAGTCATCTTACATTGTGATTTTTTCATTCTATTCTTTCATGTATAACTTTTTAGCTGAAACTTCCCTATGACTATTATTTAGGGAAATGGAATATGCATGAATGCAAAATTAGGTCTTCAAATCCTAGATTATATCATATTGCTTTCAGAATTGATGCTATCATGCTTCATATCCTCAAATTTATGGTCTTGCATTTAGTGGCATCGCTAAACTATAAGGAATTTGATGTTTTATTGTGTTTTAAACATTGCATCTCTACAATTTCGACATCTCTATTGAATCTCGTGTGCTAGAATTCATTGGGGAAGAGTAAGACTCCTATGTGCTGATTTGGCTAGAACTGGTGAGAAACATGATACTATCTTTACTTTGGTTAGTTTTCTGTGAATTGTTACTGTCTAATATATCTTCTTGAATGTGCTACTTCAGGGACACAAACTTATGCTTTCACATGTGTTCTTCCAATATGTAAATTTTATAGACGTGGACAAAATTTGAACTCCCCTTCTGTCATATATTCATACAAATTACAAACAACTAGAAATCACTCAACATTCAGATCTAATGTGTGTTGGAAATTAGATTATGAGAAACTAAATTCAGCTAAGTTTTTTCCCCTATATCCTTGGGAACAATTGCCAATTACAAACCATACAAATATCGTGATGGTATTTATTCATCCAATTTATAACTTGATATTTTATTCAAATCTAGAAAAAACAGAGTCAATTTATGTATCGTGATTCATGAACACTAAGCATAGTCCACAGAGGCAAAGTTAATGTCTAGTTCATGGAGGAGGATCTTGTATGAATTGAATCAAAGAAGAGTTACTTCCACTGATTCCTGGGCGAGTTTTAGAGTTGGAGCAGAATTGTCAGTTGGATATATTGAGGAGTTGGTTGCCTCTAGGAAGTGGAACCACTCCATATTGTCTTAAACACAAGCAGATTGAAGTAGATAACAATTACATCTTTTGCAATGACATATAAGGTGCAAGAGGGCAGCCTTGTCCGAGAGAAATTTGAAGAGTAATCAAATCAGTAAGTTTTCCATTTGTACAATTTTTTGGCCGAATGAGGTGATTCAGGGCATCTATGTCTAAATGGAACTTCCATAGTTTCATAGATTTCATGACTTAGATAAAAAAATAATTACACATGCTTTGGGTTGTTATAGAAAAAAAGTATTTATATTTTTTAGCTTTTACCTAGGAATTGTCTCATGCTTTTCCTCTTGTGCTTTGCATGTTGAAATTTTGATACACACACTGGCATTCCTAAACCGTTCTATGCTATGATTTTAGCCCTGTATACTAGTTTAATACAGGAGGTAGAACTCAAAAATGTCCGATTGTTGCCATCTGTATCAAAGCACTACATGGGATGTTTTCTATAGTTGGAATTGATCTTCAGAACAACCTCCTGGATAAGCTGTCCTTCCTATATTAGTGCTGAAATTTAAATACTGGTTGGGGGTGAAAAGGGGAAAGAAACAACTAAAAGCGGGTGATACACCAGAATAGAGTGATCTGATTCCTTTACTGTATTACAACATTGAACATAGAGCTACTGATAGCATGGAAGATCTGTTATTTAACCTAAATTTGGAAATGAGGCTAGACATCCACATGAAGAAAGCTGAACGATAGAAAAAACCTCAATAACTTTTATCAAGCACAGAGAAACAAATACACAATTGTTTTCCATATATTCAAAAGGCATTGAACGTTCTTTGCATTGAATAGACGCTAAGCCTATAGTACTATGAAAACAAAACACGGATCTAAGCAAATCCATGGAAGAAGATCCAGAATATAGAGAGATCTCTGTAATTATTACAAAGTAGAAGAAGATAAAAAGAAGAAGAATAAGATGTGGGCAACATGCCACAATTTGACACTTGCATGGGTATTCCATATTTGTCCTCATCCAAATAAAATAGTCTTTTAATTCTTCACTCAAGTTCCTTTTGAGTATTCTAACCTAAAAACCTAATTAAGTCTTTAAATCCCCCAAATTCTAATCAAAGGCCATGCCTCCAATTATTTCTTTTATTCTCTTTACCCACCCTTTGATATTCAAAATTAGAATTTTGTTAGAGGCTTTTGATTCTATTTAAATGAATATTCTATTTTATTCTCTCCATGCACTCGTATCTCTTTTTGTTTTGCTCTCCTTTAGCAGTGCACGACCATATATTATAATTAGTGGGTGAGCCACTGATAAACATTCAACCTTTAAAGAATTAAATATAAGAAATACAGGCTTTTAACCTACAAGAACTAAGTACAGGGTTTTAGCCTAGAGACCCATTTTCCACAAGAAATATAAGGATGAGAAATTATTAGAACTGAGATATAATAGAAGTTATGCGGAGTATGGAATTTTCTCAACAGGCACATTTCATTAGCAAGTGATTGAGAGATCATGAATTCATTGAGAGACTCCTCCATAGCAGTTGAGTGGATCAAGACTTTAATTTCTGACTCATGTTCCAAGATTCGTAGGATATAATAGCATAGAATCCTTGGCCTTAGCTATGCATACATTTTGAATCGCATATATAGAGAGGTCTGGGTATATGGGAATGCCTATTGATTATATGTTATTTGGATCATTATCTACTGCCTTTTTATTAGTGTCCCATGGGGACGCACCCCCACCCTCTGGAACCATCTTGGATAGTTTGAGAGATGCATAGGGGTGATCCCCCTGCACCCCCATTTTTCTGCATTTTACCCACATCCTTTAGACATTTCAATTCTTTCTTAGCATTTTGATGGCATTTCTTGTTTGGGGGGTGGGGGCAGGTTCACTTGAGGATGTTTGATGTCCTTGGGACATCAAAGGTTGACCATAATCTGCTAAAAACGTCCCCGGGGTGTCCTGACATCCTCCACTAACAATTATTTAAAAAACATATCTAGGACATTAAAATTCCTAAAGGAGGGGGAAGGCAATTTCAAACAATGATTTTCAGAGTCATTGAAGATATAAGAATCAGATATTCATGTTTACAATTTTTATTTGTATTTTAGTTTTTGACTCGATTTTTTGAGTTCAATTTTCAATGTTCAATGTCATAGATGTTAATGTCATTTTGAATTTGAGCTCTTTAGAATGCTTAATAATTGTTAACAGTTTAAATAGACAGATGAAAAGCTATAAAATATGCTATTTAATAAATTTTCTTTTATCTTTATATATTTATTATTCGCTGTCCCTCAACCGTCCCTAAAATCTAGGAATTTATTTACTGTTCCAGAAACATGTCCCCTCGTCCCATTGCCTCGAAAACTCGGAGAAACATCGGATTCTAAGTTTCTGTTAATAACATTCATACCTTTGTTGCTATTCTAGTGTTAATTTTTGAAGTGTGTTGTGAGAGTTTCCATTATGGATCAATTTTGTAATTCTGACTGACACTGTTGTAAGATGTAAACATGTACAATTGGCATTACATTTATAGAAAAATGAAGGGGACTTACAACCACAGCAGAAATTAAATTGATCCCATCTGCTCAAGCATATTGATAAGTTCCACTCTATTCAATATCATTATCTTGATCAAATTTCATCTTTGAAAAAATGGGGTACCATTGCCAACATACCTGACAACAAATGTCATTAGTGTAATGACTACTCATGGAGCCCATCTGGAAATAACTCAATACACTGCTCAAATCTGACAAAAATCTAAAGACTAACTAAAAAAAGCAAGTGCAAGCCTTCAATTACTTAAAAAAGTGTTCTTGTCTTGTCTTTTGTGCCCAGTAAATGCCCTTTGAATCAGTTAACAAATTAATAAATTATACATTACTAATCTTCACTTTATAAAATCGATTTGCTCAAGCTATGTAATCTTTGAGGTTACTAATTTAATTTGAGTTGCCAAGAGTTTTGACAAAACTTGGGGAAGATAGAGTAATAGGCCACCATTCCTCCACTGCCTAACTTTTGGAACACCTGGGAATCACTATCTGCAAATTCATAACCTCCTTGGTGAAGAATTTTCTGTAACCCTTGGCAAAATTTTTAGTGTTAATTTCTAGCCATCTTGTCAATCATTACACTAGAATTCTCTTGGGTCTGTGAGTTCACCACATCCCTTTTCCTTGACAACTGTTGGAAATTTCTAAATGTCAAAAACAAGTGAAAAAGTTGAACTTCATGAATCTATTGCATCGTTTAATGATGCACTCACCTCCACTTCACCAATGATACCCAAAATTGGCTAAGGTATGTGATTTTGGTTAAAAAGATGACAGTCAGGAGGCAAATATAAAATGCCACTGCATACTAAATCCAGTCTCTTGCTAACGAAAGTATGTGGGATGTAAAATGATCAAGAGCTTGGTGTGATTAGAATTGGGGGCATTGTTATGATAAATTGAAGGAGACATCTAATATGAGGAGGTTTCGACAAAATAAGTATGGATTTTGTGCTTTAAAGCCCTTTACCAATATTAGCATTAAAAACGAGTTTCAGTAGCCGAGAAAAGGCCATGTGATCATGAAAACATGTCAGATAAACTCAAATGTTTGCTTCCATTTTCTTTTGGTGTTTCCCCTATGTGAATGTTCTAGATCCACACTAAACATTTTGTGCTTGAGAAAAGAGAGAAATCTTCATAGGTTAATAATTTTACACAAGGTATCACTTGTATCAGCAATATCATTTTTGTAAGTATGAAAATTACAATAAGGAAAAGGGTTTCATAATCATATATCCCACATTGCGGAGAGAAGAAATTTTTTCTGTACTTATAAACACAATGACCTACTACTCAAAATGTTTTAGTAATAAAACATCCTTTTCACAATCAAGTTAAACACCCCTCTCTTCTCACATGTGTTCGTGCTACTTGTTAGTTGGCATATGTATTTTGAAGAAGTTACCCTGATTCCTACTCAAAAATTTCCAATGTAAATTCTTGAGAAAATAAGAGTTTTGTTGTGTCTTCGCTCATGAGAAATGCTCCCCATTTCCATCAAAAAATTTAAAAATGTTAAGTGTTGGGAAAATAAGACTTTCATTATGTCTTCACTCATGAGAAATTCCCACAGTTCCCATGTACGTCTCTACTTGTTGTAATGGCCTAAAATGAATACGTGATTAATTGTGTTAATAAAAAATTAACGGATACAGTGTAATGCCCTAAAATTTACACACCTGATTAACTGCATTAATTAAAAAATTAATGAATAAAGTGTAATGCCCTAAGATTAATTGCGTTAATAAGAAAATTAACAAATAATTTTTTTGTTTGAAAGAATTAACGAGAACTAAGTTTGAATTTTCGTTATTAGATATTGTTGGCGACGATTGCCGCGGAAGTATGCTACAAGTGTGTTACTTTTTGGCACGCCAACAATGCACAATCCAACTTGTGCTTCTGCAAACTGTACTGGTTTTGCGTTTGCACGATGAGGTTCTATGGGTAGATTGGCTCTGCCAATAATCCTAGTTAACATTGAATTCAAAATGGCTGTTTGATTAAGATTTCATGTTTAAGTTTTCCGTTCAATTTTTTAGGACCGGGCTGTTGAAATATTCCTTGTGGGATATCACTTGAAATTCACAAAATATATAAAAATAACAGTGAACTGAAATTCTGATTCTTCTGATTTTTAGGACAACAATATGCAGATCCAAAGAAAAATTTATATTTTCTAGAATAATAATTTCTAACACTACCCAGAAGCTTCAAATAACTTAGAAAAATATGTAGAACAGTAAACAAGAGACAAATAATTTTTATCTCTCATATATGATTTTATTTATTTATTTTAACTGCTGAAATTGCCTAAAAATTCCAAAAATTCACACAAGGAGCTGAAACGATCTTTATAAATTCTGAAATTTGGACAACAATATATTTAAATTATAACGAATTAGATGCAACCTGGAAAAATGAAAAACTCCAACCAGAAACCCTAGAAAACATTGCTGCAAAACCCTAAGTAGATCTGAAAATAAATAAAACCCAAACTGAATGAAACTCCTCCTGTGAATTTGCCAAGCTTGCCTCAAACGCTAGAAATAATTTGATCTGTAGATCGCTGAAGCATGGACCAAATAATCCCTCTCCGACATAGAGCAAACCCTTGAAATTCTCTGTTAACTCTGATTTGAAAATCTAATTTGAATGAAGCTCCAAATTAACAAACTAGGGAGGATCTCTCACCACTGAAGAGTGCTTTGCTAGCTAGGAGTGGATCTCTCACCACTGAAGCTAGGATTCCTGTAGGATCTTACTTCACAAGCAAAAAGCATGTAACCAACAATGGCTTCAATATCATAAAAGAGTGAGTGTATGAATGAATGCCTTCCTCTCCCCCAAGTGCTTCCTTTTATAATTTCTCATTGCAACAAAGGGCCCAAAAAAACCCTAATCGACCTCCTTGAGGGAAAAAGTAGATAATAATAAAATAACTTAAGTTACTTTATCACTACTGGTGTCACTCAGGTTTCACCCTGAAATCTGCGACTACCCTATCCGAAAATTTTTCGTACTTTTAAAATAATGGGTCGTTTTGTGTTTTTATTGCCTGAAAGTTCTTGTATTGCGTCAAGATAATCCCAAAGAGCCATATTAGCCTTTTTCGCCAAATACCGAGATGCCCAAAATTGTTATATTCTGTCGTCGGGATTTGTCTGCGGGAAATTTGTATTTAATTATTTTGAGCCCCGTATGAGGGTATTTGTGCTCCGTTTTAACTCTATTATGAGCGAATATGTCATTATTCCTATGTGCCAGAAGAGTTTTAGCTTGTAATAAGTTTTGGGCTTTATTTGTAACTTTTGGCAATTTTCCGTGTTTTTGTGGTGTCCCATTTCGTTTTCTGTGAAATTTCTTTGGAACAATTCCTTTGCCGGGTAAGCCCAATTTTTGGCTTGGAGCAGCTAGAAAACATATACGCACATTATGCCCGGAGGAAGTCACCATCGGAGGTCTGGATCACTAGGAAAAAGTGAAGTTGTGCACAGAAAAGCCCCTGCGGGGATGACGCATTTTTGGAAAACAAAGGATTTAAGCTGCAATGGGAAAAATAGAAGCCGCAGGCAGGGTGGGAATTTTATACCTGCCTGGTAGGGTACTTTTTCCCGTGTTATAAAAATCACTTAAGCTGCAGTGGGAAAAATAGAGGCTGCAGGCAGGTGGGAATTTATTGCCTGCCTTGCAGGGTAAGAATTCCCATGATAAAATAAAAGGAAAGTGACTTAAGTGAAATCATGGGATTTTAGTGCCTGCCTTGCAGGGTAAATAATCCCATTGTCAAAGTCAAATCACTTAAGTGGATCATGGGATTTTGGTGCCTGCCTTGCAGGGTAAAGAATCCCATTGTGAAAAATTCTTAAAAAAAGAATTACATGTGCAAAAAAGTGCGCCCCCTTTGGTGAGAGAATGGCAGCCTTGAAATGATTATTTTAATTAATCTATTCTCTCAAAAAGTGCGCCCAAGCTTGGAGGAAGTCAACAAGTCAAAGTTGGAATAAAAAAAAGGATTAAAAAGCATTAAATTTAGTTTATTTAATGGCTGCCCCCTTCCTCTCAAAAAGTGCGCCCCATTTGGGAATTATTTAATGTTTTTTAAGGCATTAAAACATTAAATTAATTTTTATTTTCAGTGGCTATGGTCAAAGCACACTGTGAAGCTTAAGTGAAGTGATGTGTGAGGGATTAAATTGGATTAATTTAATTTATTGGATGGCTGTACTTAAACATGCTATTTTTAAAAGAGAGAAGCATAATTTTTAATTAATTAATTGCTTTTAATTGTTAGGGCAATTATTAATTATAGAATTGTGAAGGTTATATAAGCATGGGCAGCCATATGGGTGAATTATTTGATTCACAGGTAAAAAATTGCAGCCAAGAGGAAAAGTGTGCCCCCATTAGAGGAAGGATTTTGTTCAGACAAGGTGACAACAAGGCTAAAAGCTTCCAGAGTTGGTGCATGCTTTGGAGGAGGTTGATCTTTGTTTGCATAATTGTTTCCACAGGGGTTACAGGAGCTCAGGTGTTGATTGAAAGGATTCATGCTCTCTTTATGTGCAAATTAAACACCAATTTTTGGAGCAGCAGGCTTGAAAAGTGCATATTTTTACAATTTAAATTCACTATTTGTGCTCCGGTGGCCATTTTTGTCTGAATAAGTTGCAGGAATTCACTACAGGTGCTTTACGAAAGAAAATGAGTTTTTATCAATGTCCAACACATCGCACATATCCTCCGAATCTGAAGAATTGTCCAGATCTGCACCAGTGTTGAAGAAATCCGGCCAAGTAAGAAGAAAAAGAATTATTCAGACGAAGATAGACAAAGCCATGGCGAAAAGAGATGAAAAAGAAAGTACGATGGACTCATGCATTGCTTTCAAACTTGCAGACATAGGAGACACAGATCTAGGCCCGGAGCCTCTTTTCGATTTGATTGATAGATCCAGAGCGGGAAAGACTTCACTCATGCGTGCGATTAAAAGCAGTGGAATTATCCGAGCTGCAGCTTTTCCATGTACAGCGCAATTGTCAGAGTTTGTTATGGAGTGCGCTAGATCTTACCATCCTTCATCCAGATCAGTGTGTGATGCTTTGGGAAAGACAATAATTCGTTTGGACGCAGAGTTCATCAATTATTGTTTGAAGATTCCAGTGCGAAAGGTGGTGACTTCCATTAGCATTTAGGATGCTGACAGTAGATGGGAGAAGCATAGAGCTGATTGCGTGAGCATAATGAATAGCCGATACATGAAGAAGCCTAGATCTCCTTCAAAGTTCCCGAGAACTCTTCCGCGATCCAATTTGGTGCAGGAGGTAGATGATGTTGTCAGATTGCTATGCAGGATTAACGGCGAAGCGAATGCTTACACTTTCCGTACATGGATGTATGCGTTCATCAGGACCATTGAAATCAACAAGGTTGATTCCATAATCAATTGGTCGGAAATTATTAGCAACAACATCGGTGAACAACTCCGGAACGTGAAGCGTACTTTTAGCTTCAAGATGACTTCATACTTGGTGTATGCTGCAGCTTCACACGGCGTCTTTTCCAAGCTAGATAGATGTGGTGTTCTTTCTAAGGACCCCATTTTCGAGTGCTACCCACAGCTCACTACACCTGCGTGCGAGAAAGAATTCAAAGTGATCAACGATGACTTCTACGATTTCATCTACAGGCTAGACAAGGACTTGAAGGCCAACAAGGTAAGCAAGGAAGCATGGGAAGCTGTGTCCAAGATTGGCAGTCTATTCATTCAATTTGCATATTTCACATACCTCAGGGTTACGGGCTTTTCTGGAGAACCAATAAAGATGCCCAGGTATTCGAGTGATAGATTGATCACCATGGAGCTCAGCAGGCAACTTGTGGAGTTACACGACCTTCAGTCAAAGTGACACAAGTCTACGGGCTTCTTCCCAATCACTGTGGGATATTACAGCTGCATTAGCATTCATAGAGCTTGGGGGATGGAAGCGCAAATGTTATCCGAGTATGAGCAAGAGTTCTTCCCTGCACGGCTGAACTTTGATCCATTTGGAGTAGCTAGGAAGACGATCTCCCAGGAGTACGCACATGTGCCTTCGTTAGAAGATTTCTGGATGAAGTGCAAAAGTGAGTACGAGGTCAGAAAGAGAGATTTTAGCAGGCTATCAGCAAAGCAAGTGTTCGACTTTGGACTAGCGCGGATACCTGCGGATCTTAAAGATGATGGGAACATGGTGCTTGACACTTACCATCAAATGGGAGGAAATAAAGCTATACTGCCGGACAACATAGGAAGCTGCCATACACTTGAAGAAAGATCTGGAGTTGTGTTGGTGAATACTTCAAACTGGCTGCTGACGAAGGGATATTGCCTTGATGAAGCATTGATGAATCAAATCATGGGCAACTTCGGCGCAGGAGATTCCCTCAAGTGAAAGCATGGAGGAGAAAGCAGCAGAAGGTTCGAGAAGTTGAAAGTACACAGAAGATCTCAAGAAAAAGAGAAGATCACTTCTACGACCGTAGCTTTGACTCCGGCTTCTCCAGCACTCAATACTTCACCAACTATTGCACTGCAGCAGCAGGACACTTCCATGCCTCCATTGAATCCGGCGACATTCGTCTTCTCTCCTCAGCCACTTCATTCATCACCCGTGCCAGAGGAGATGTTGAAGCTGCAGATGGCAGAATTCGAAAGAGCTTTGTCCTTGGATGATTCAGAGGATGGCAGCCATAACACTGTGGCACTTTCTGATGGAGAGGATGTAGAGCGGGAGATGGTAGTGCACTCAGCGACTTCTCACTCTCTGAGAAGTAATTTCTCGGAATGTTTGGCTTTGCAGTTGGTTCCAGAAGCGAGAATGGAGATGAACTTAGAGGAGCACGACTTGCAGCTACTCCAGGATCTGAGCAGAAGAGACAGAAGGCCTAAAGTTACTAAAGCAACTTCTAGGTTGATCATCGAGGATTCGGGAGAGAAGCTTGCTAAGATATCAATTCCGGCAGAAGGAAAGAAAGAGGGGGAGCTCATGACAGAAGATGTGACAGTGACCAAAGTACCACTCGATCAAGCCACCACTGAAGGATTGAAGCAGGACACGCAGACATTGATAGATGCTTTATTCCTTAGGCTTGACAGTGAGAAGGCGGAGAAAGAAGAGTTGCAGAAGCAAGTATCTCAATTATGTGAGATCATAGCCAAGGTTGCTAAACCTTCCATTCAGCCGATTTTAGAGCAGGTGAGTGATCATCTTATGCAGGAAATGGAGGATGCAAGCAATCAAGTAAAGGCTATTGACGAATGGAAGGATTTGATTATTCGTCAAACTTTTGTACAACTTGGGGAAGTGCCAGCCCGCCTAAAGGTTATGAATGATGCAGCAAATCAACTAAAGCAACTGATGACAAACATAGAAGGCATGAATACAGTTGCAGAGAGTAACCTGAGTATTTTGGCCGAGATCAACAAGTTGCCGGGAGATGTATTGATTGCGGAGCAAATTGTAGCGGATGGATCAGTTGAGAAGGGGAAGCAGCTAGAATTTGCAATATCTTTCCGTTTGGAAATATGCAGAGTTTTGCTGAAAAGGATGCAGACACTTGAGAGTAGGACATCGGACTTACCAGACAGTGTCATTTCTTTCACCGAGGAGAGAGTGGACGGGAATGTTACTTCATACGTGCGGATCGTCTCAACTAAGGTGCCTAATTCCCTGAAAGGTTCTCTTCTGATGGTACAAAAGAGAATTGATAAAGCTACCAAGCCTTTCACGATGAATTCTATCAGTAGACTGGTGGCGTTGCAGACAGACATTGAGAGGTTTGGGCCGAGCTTGGAAGATGTGGAAGCGTGCATCAAAGTATTGAATGAAGGGTTGCTGCAGTTCAGGACAAAGAAGGAAGCAATGGCTAAAACAGATGGAAGGATGCTGAATTACATGTTCGACAAGTATATCCGATATCAGAACAAGAAGAAGACATAAATGTTATAGCTGGCATGACTTCTTCTATTCTTTCTTCTTCTATTTTCTATGTTCCCGGATGAAATTGTAAAACTTCTAAGTTATTGGTTTTGCAACCATTACTTGAAGTCATGTGGAACCATTCTATTAGTTAAGTGATACATATGTCACTTAAGGATAAGTTAGTTGAGGATGATCGCCAAATGTCATCTTTACTTGTTGTTCATGCTTTAGTTTAGTTAGACTTCCCATTTGTACTTTCGCTCCTACATTCTATAAGTAGGAGAAGAACCTCCGGGTTAATGATCGATTAGAATTGGTAAGCAACAATCTTGTGTTCTAGACTTTGTGCTGAACCCCTGAGAGCAACTTGGAGCAAAGGAATACAAAGGAGCAGGTTTCTGGAGAACTTTGTGTCACGGTGTACTGTGTTTCTTGCTTTTAAATCTTAGATCTCTTAAGTAAACTTTGTGTTATTTTAGATCTGTATCTAGAGCTGCCTTTGTTTTATAATTCTGTGTGTTCATATCTATTAAGTTTCTTCTATGTGCATGCAATTAGCTCTGCTATCTACTAATTGGGATGCACATCTTCCCCATTTCTTCTCTGTATTTCCTTTTCTTCCTTCTTCTATAAAATACTTCCTTTCTTGAACAACTGCTTACTTGCTGCAGAACTTCTTAGTTATGGTTCATGAACTAAGTGGTTAAAGTAAAACCCCTGATAGATAATAACACATTTTTGACAAATCTGACACGGGAGCCTCACCGGTTAAATGAGGGAGATTTATCTCATGACTGTCTAGGTTTGATGCTATGCAGAAAATCTAGCCAACAACTACTAAGCCAAAAGTACACTTAAGTTATCTCAACGCAAAATTAGAATATAAAGTACCATAGGGAGCATCACACAACCTTATTTCACTTAAGTCACCTCAAAGTACGTGTCCAACTTCGGAACATAACCTATAAGTGAAATGAAGGTGAAAACCATACCCAATAACCATCAACGTCACTAGCCCCTTGGGCATGACCAATGCTAAGATGGATGAAAAGCCTCCTAGGCCATCTGCTCGGAATTGGGGACATTACAGCTGTAAAGGCCTCCCATGGAAAATTAGTTGCTATGCCAAGTTGTAAAACCCTATAGCCATTGGAGGCCCCCTTTAATTAATTTACAACACCCATTTGATTTTTTATTTCCTACACACCACTTAAGTTAACAAGGGCTTTGTGTTAAGTAGGTTTAATGAATTCAAATCTCCTTTTAAAAAAGTCAACATTTCAAGTACAAATGTAGGGATGTTTTTAAGGCCTTGGATCAAAAGATTCTCCACCATTGATCTTCTAAGTTTCCCTAACCCTAAAATCCTTATGGCTTGATTAAGTTTTCATATCTTTGTTTTGTTTGTTGTTTGGCTATTTGGTTTTGCAGGTTTTGGATATGAGCTCTCATGGAGGCAACCCATCTCATCTACTTGATCTTCTCATTTCTAAACTATTGTAATGTTTGGGCCATTTTGTATGTACATATGTGTACATGTCTAACTTAAGACAACATGCCCAATGTATATTCATATATATGTATACACACATATATTTAATTATATTAACTAAGAGTTTATTTTGCATTATATATATATAGGTATTATATCATAAAATGCCAAATATATATATATATATATAAGCGGCTGTTTTAATGTGAAATGCACAATGTTAAGGGGGTGAGGCCGTAGCCCTAAAGGATGGTGTAGGGAAAAGAGTTTGGCGGTCGTGGCTTGCAAGATGGCTATGGTGCCATTATTTTTCTCAATGAGTATAATACATGGGCGGTGGGGGCAGGGCCAACCCTTGCCCCATCCCAACTTTATTTAATTTTTTTGTAAACAAGCCATGCATCTTAAATAATTTACAAGGTTATATTTTTTTGTCTTAAAGTTTATATATATATATATAAAATTATAAGGTTATATTGTTTTTTATTGAGTAGAAATAATTTAATAAATATATAAAAGAGAGAGAGATTCAAAAAGCTATGTATATATATATATATATATATAACTATGGAAATATATAAATATATGTTTCAAGCTTATTTTTGTTTTTATTAGTCTTAACTTTATTTTATCATTTGTAATGAGAATCCATATTCAAACTTTAACACTCATGTTTCGTTTTCAAAAATCCAAAACTCAAAACATTGATAGAGGAAAGGGAAAAAAAGGTTCACAATTTGTTTTACGTGCACATATCATTCTCAACAAGATTTACTATTAAAGCATACAAATCCCATTTGTAAAGGGAAACTTAAGAGCACTCATTTATCATTTTGTTACCATGACATTCAAGTAAGATTATAACAAGTGCAAATGACCTTTAATAAGTGATACACCATTTGTTTGCATTCCTTCAAATGGAATAAGAATGAAAAGGAGATCCTCTCATTTCATTAATGACAATCTTTTTTGTAATGTCAACATTCAAGAAGTTTGAGAGAGAGAAGGAGAGAGCTTCACATGTTTGGGTTTACAACAAGTTTTCCATACAATATTGGTCTCAACTTATAAGAAATGAATACAAATTTATTCACATACATTCACATTTACAACTTCCAACTCTCTCAACTATTCTTATTACAAATTTTCTTGCCCTCATAGTCACTCTCAAAGATGTAGTAACCCTTAAAACAAATTAACTTTCACATACAATGGAGAGAGCATAACTTGCTTCATACAACAAGGCTTTTCACACTCTTTTGCTTTCATTTTCACTTGTAACTACAATCAAATGTAAACTCAACACTTGTTTTGAAATGACTCACACAATCACTTTCACATATGAAACGAGCTTTTACAATAATGCTAAAATGCTTCCAAGTAAAAGATATCACCAACAATAATATTGCTCACATATGGAGACAAATACAACACAAATTTGAGCACTTCCAAGCTCACAATTTCTTACAACAAATGTTATGCTTTTCTTCAACATCTTGACATCTTCCAAGCACACCATCCAATCTCATAACAAACCAAAAGAGTAGTGAATGCAACGTTTACCTCTCAACCCTACAATGAGGGAAAATCTCTTCCTCATTGACCCACAAATTCCCCAACTCACACAAGGACTCAAGGGCCAACAATGCAAGCAATGAAAGATGATTCAACACAACAATCACACAAACTCACAACCGATTTGCACAACAAAAAACAATAAGGATGTTTGGGACAATAAGAAGATGAATGCTACAATTCAAAAAAGAAATCAAACACAACACACCCAAGCCATCCAATGGCTTATCAAGGGGAAGAGGATGCCGCCAACTACCCCTTATCCCTCCACTAAGGGAGGTAGACTTTTAGTTTTTGGCATTTTATGTCCTCTTCTTTATGTACATATAACACTAAAAAACATATATGGAGCCCTACAACACAGAAAAATTATAACTTTTTTTTGTCCCATTTCATGCTTTGGGAGCATTTATGGTTTCTCATTGACCATAGTGAAGTAAAAAAGACAATTAGCAATTTAGAACTAAATTTAGTAGTAACTCAAAACTTGAATGTCAAAATTCAGGTTGACTGAGATTCAAGAGTGAACTCATATTTTTCTAATGTTCGTCATTTGAACTAATGTTGTGGTTCGATTTATAGTTGCCATTCGTTTCAATCATTACTACCAACTGTAGTGTCAGTTTCAGATCTTCCTTGTAAATATTGTTCCACTATTTGACCTCCATATATAAAACCCCCCAATTTGTATGTTTGATTCAAATCGAGACTTAGCCATGGGATTCTGCACTAACCGAATCTCTAGTTTTAGCTCAAAAGATGACCATGCCATAAGGTTTGTACAACCATTTGAAGAAAACTATACGGTTAATCTACACAACAGGCATACAAATTATATTGCACTAATTTAAGATTCTATGTGCTCATAAAGAAGAAACATATAAGTTATAACATAAAGTACCAAATATTATGTGCTCATCTCAAGCTGATTAATGCAGTTTTGTTTTTCATTGTCATATTGTTGATGTATCATTGCATCACTATCAATGTATCTCGATTCTATGTTAATGTCAATCATTCAATATAAATAATAAATATCGTATTTTGGTGTATGTGATGAATAACCGGATTAATGATTTCATCCCTTAGGCTTTCAGCTTTCAGTCTTAGTTTATTTATGTTATATTTGTAATATATATGAAATTTATATTCCATATGTGAAAAATTTCTTTGGAGTGGAACTCAGGAGAAGCATAAATGGTCTTTAGTCAAATGGGATACCTTATGTCAACCGAAATTTGATGGAGGCTTAGGATTTCACTCCATTGTTAAGCATAACAAGGTCTTAGCTGCCAAAATTTATTGCAGACTTCTGGCTGCACCTAACGACCTGTGGACTATTAATCTTAGAGCTAAATATGCAATGAATAATCCTTCAATGAAGATCATTCTCTTATCCCTCCCTTCTAAATGATCTCCTATCCTTTCAGTCTTGAGAGTTGGAGAATCTATTAACAAGAGACACTGCTTTTGGATAGTTATTAATGGTCAAACTCCTAATTTTTGGACTAACTCATGGGATGGTCAACCACTGCTTATTGCTCAATATCTTGACCTTCATCAAATTATGGAAACACTTCATGCAAACGGATGGGTAAAGGTTGCTCATTATTGTCTGCCTACCATACATCATTGGGACAGGGGAAAAACTGGATTCCTCCTCAACAATGGCCTGTTCAGCTTGAACCACAACATCAACAGATGGTTAAGCAGATTATGCAGACAAAACAAACTCTCATCTTCAATGAAGGAAGACTCACTAGCATGGGGAAATAATGCCACAGGAGTATATATATTCTCAGCTGGTTATGTTTCTCTTTGCAGAGGCACTCCACATCCCTTAGGGATATTTTCATCCACCTATGGCAAGAAGCCATATGGCCTAAGGTTAGTAAAGGGGATTCTTTGGCCCTTTCAGATGTGTATTGTACTTGGAATTTGAAGAAACTATTCCTCATCTTTTTCTTCAATGTCCGTTTGTAAGTAGCTTATGGCAGCATTTGGCTAAGCTGTTTGGGCTTCCTTGGACTGGATTGCAAGCTATAGAGAAACCCTTTAGGGAGTGGGGTAAACGTACTACACATAGTAATAATTTGAGGCAGGTTCTATGGAGCGGAATTACTTTATTATTATGGAACAATTGGAAAGAATGAAATAGGAGACTGTTTCAGCAGGAAAAGAAGGAAATTTGTTGGGTTTGGGAGGATATCAGAGTGAATGTAGCTGAATCTATCAAGTACAAAATTGGGCTGCCTCACTCTTTATCTACACAGTCGCAAAATATTTTTAAAAAGCTTCAGATATTCCCTTCAAAAGCTATAGTGGATGCCTTTAAGGTAAGAATGAAAAATCAAATTGAAAGCAAGTGGTCTCCACCTCCTGCCAGAATTGGTAAGCTGAATATAGATGGTGCTTCTAGTGGTAATCTAGGGAAAGCAAGTATAGGTGGAATTGGGAGACTTTGATGCCTCTGTGGCTTTTTTCTTTTCAGAAAACCTTTGGTATGCCACAAATAATTTAGCTAAAATAAGAGCTACATCTCGAAGCCTACAAGAAGCCTTGAAATTGGGATGGTAAAGAATTTAAGTTGAATCTGATTCTCCGAGTACAATGAGGCCGCTATCCTCTTCTACATAATATTAGGGTGGCAACTAGAAATTGTGCAGAGAGAGACAAAATCAGTCTCTAAAAGACAGGTTTCAGGAAGTTACCTTCCATCATATTCCTCGAAAGATCAGTAAAGTGGCTGATGCATTAGCCAATTGGGTCATTGACTATGGGAATATAGATTGTTTTGGACCTATGCCACTATGGTGGTTTGATAAGCTTCAACAAGACCTTAGATATATTACGGAATTAGATTTGTATCAATGATTGTTTTGCATGTACATGCTTCTGTCTCTACTGCCCAAGCCTGGACCAATAGCTTTTATGCCTGACATAGTAGAATATGTATCCTTTGAATTCTCATTAATATAAATTTCTCTCTTTTAAAAAATATATATATATATATTATTTTATTAGCCGTCTCCTGCTGTCCCCAAAATTTGGAATTTTTTTGGTGCCCTAAACAACCTATCCTGCCATTCTACCGTCCCTAAGTCTTAGGTAACTACGGTTTATTCTCTTCAAGATATAACTTTTGGAGCCATATTTTGTTGTGATTCACTTCACAATGAGGAAAATATACTTGAATCCGGCTTCACCTTACTTTCCACTTCTGCTAGAGCAATCTACTCCTCATATGGGTGGTTTCGGGTCTGTATTGGTGGTTTCAGCCCATGGTTTTTATACCCATAATATGGTATGGGCGGTTTCAAGCCCATGGTTTCTACCCATTATATTGTAATGCTGCTTGGCTGGTTTCCTATTGATGTACCTACAAATACTTACACATGCGTGAGGCTAAAGCAGAATTTCAATATACATTATTATATTGTAAACAGTTGAGTTAATGCGATACGGATGAAGGTTGTTGTGCTTGGTTTTTTCTCAAAAGGATTCTTCCAATGTCTAAATATTGCGTACAATGTATGTGTGCCAATTTTCTTTTCTGATATGGTTTATGGTTTTGTTAGCGTTGCTTCTCTTGCATAAGTTTATCAATGTATTCCCTTCAAGATCTGACATCTTGAGTCACATTTTGTTGTGATTCATTTCACCAATCAGGAGACTAGACTTGAATCTCGCTTCATATACTTGAGTTACTTCAATCTTACTTTCTACTTTTACTAGATAGATCTACAACATAGGTTGAAAACCAAATGAAACTCGACTCTGGTTGTGCATGATCAGATCATTGACAAGTTGAAGCACATGACAACAACAAATTTCCTTTTTTTTAACATTGTAAAAGTAGGTTAGCTTCCAAGACAGGCCAAGTGGTTTACTAAGAAACAATTTGTGGCGCCAGCTAACATTCCTGCACAAGATCCAAGAACAACCTGGGTTTAGTGAGAAAAATTATGAAATAATTTTTTTTTAATTAGATTCCGATTATAAGAATTTTAAACAATTACAAGGCATCGGAGACGTTTATCGTTCCATTAAGACCGCCTCAATTTATAAAATTAATATTACATTTTCGTTCCTTTCACCAACAAGGTTCTAAAGTTTTATTTAAGAAAACTTCATTAGCTTTTCAAAACATGACTCCATTAATCTCAATTAAATTAAATTATTTAAAGACCCTTAATTAAATTTTAAAATTTAATTAGGCAAGACCCAAAATCTTGTAGCTCAAAGTCATACATATAAAATAATTAGTTACTTTCTTAAAGGGTCAAGTGTGCGCAACTTTTGCTAGCCCCCACCCCCCATCTAACATTACACACCCCTTTTATTTCTATTTTTCATTCCCACCTAAAAACCCCATCACTTAAGGGATGTAGGGTACATCCTCCACCATTGGATCTAATATCTCCTAGCCCTTAGATTTAGGTTTGACAAAGAAACCCTAGAAATCTTTATAGATTGTCATATATTATTTTTTTTCTAAACCAAATCTCTCATTTCTTTTGCTTTTTACTTGCAGGTTAAGGGAGAAGGGAGAAGGAGGTCAAGCCATGGAGGCCATTATAGTCATGGAAGCTTTACTTGATCAAATTTTGGGCTTAAGACTTTATTGGAAGAATTTTCCTTGCAGGTTCAATGTGTGTATGTATGGATCTGCATAGATTTTAATTCATTTTAGATTACCCGAACCCTATGCGCAAAGCTATATATATATATGCGTGAATGACCGTGGAAGAGGAAGACAAAAAGCCCGGGCCGTATATAGGTCGAAAACAGAGATCAATGGCTGCGTATGATAATCTCAGGTTTCGTTTTTTTTTTTGGTTAAAATTGGTTCTTGAGAAAATATATTTATGTACAGTGGGGAGTCTATGTTAATGGGGGGAGGGGCGCTGACCCCACCCCTACCCCATATAAGTATATGGGGTGGGGGTGGGGTTGGCGCCCCTCTCCCCCAACCATTAAAAAGCACTATTACCTAAGTGGCTGCGACCAGCACTCAGGCGACCAGGTTGCTCTTACCTAATAAATTTGTATTTTAAGTTTTTACTTTTTTTTTTCATTTATTAATATTACTTTTTTTTTTCTTAGTCGATTTAGGGGTGGTTATTAATTTTGATTAATAACATTTATATTCTAGTATTTCAAAAGAAACTATGAACCTATTAATTTCTAATAATAAAATAGGTATAATTATTAAATGTGAAAACAACGAAAATATATTGCGAGTACATATATCCATTATAACATAATATAATTAAGTAAAAAAAAAGAACATTTAATAATTTGGTTTCCCATTAAGATTAGGGAATGGTGGATAGAGTATAAGTTTTAAACATTACAATATTACAATAGCATGGGTAAGTATTTTGCATACATCTAGGAATTTGTAGCAATGTCCAAATTTTCACATATATCAACTTTCAATAATCTACTACTTCAAGTTCATTTAGGTGATTATTTCAAGGTAAAACTAGTTGTGATTCATAACTTTGCTTACAATAAATCCAAAAACAACAAAGAGGGGATTTATATTAATGAACCAATTTTATGTAATCGTTTTATACCACTAGTTGGATAAGGGAGGACAAACCATTTTTAATGAAATTTATTTGAATATTCAAGTAACAAGGATTTTCAATAATGCCATTAATAAATATTTATTTCCCATCTAAAAGCAAAAATCTATAAACAATGAACTCCTAAACTTAAATTTAGATTTGAAAGAACTTAATTTCCATTTATAAGATCTTTGCAAGACTCATATTCACGTGAAATAATGTAGATACATATAAGCCATTTCTAAGAATGAATACATTATTACAATTTCTTCCACTCTAAGTGGGTAAACTACAAGGAAGTTTCACATGGTCATCAACAAGACTCCAATGCTTCAAACACCAACAGGGTAGCTCCTTCAAAAGTTTTCTTGATTCACAACAAAATAGGGGGAGAGGCAACGCTTTCCACCCAACCAATATACCCAATGGAGAAGAGAAGCCATCCTCTCCATTGGCCCTCGAGCCCCAAACACAACACAATGAAAGGGTTGGGTCTCCAACTCAAGACAACTACACTTGCTTCCACAATACATATTTTCTTTCACAACATTCATGAATAAAAACAAAAAAAAACATAAACAACACAAATCATTCCACAACAAAGCTTTTATCCAAGCCAACAAGAGAAGGAACTATGGGAAAAATTTTCTTATGCCTCCCCATTGAAATGAGATGCCCATCCAAACCCTCCACAATAAAGCTCAAGCCCCTATGACTCTTGTGCCTCCCTCAAGTACCCCTTTTACCTCCCAAACTCTTATACCTCCCTTCTCTTATGGCTCCCTCAAGGAAAAGGTAAGAATGCAAGCATTCTTACCCAAGATGGGCATCCCTCCCAAACTCCCTCCACAATTACCTATTCTACTCTTATGCCTCCCTCATGAGTTTTCCCATACACTTATCCTACACCACACCTTAAGCATTCTACCCATTTTTTGACGCCGCGAAATGACGACGCCACGCTCACGACGCCGACGACGCGCCACAACCATGCAACCCGAAAATGCGACAAATTTTTTTTTTTTTTAAGGGTGTATGATTAGAATTCACTCCTCTTATACAAACTAAGTGTACTAAGCGTTACTAAGCGTTAAGAAGGAATAAAATAATTTAATTTATACTTAATCATATTTGGTGTAAGAAGTTTAGCCAGGATGCCGGTTTCATTGCCAGCTATGAAGTTCCAATTTTTTTTTTTTGTTTTTGCATTAAGAACGTAACATGGCTATAATATAGTATTTTAATCAGGATCACATTTCATAAAGTAGGTAGTCGTATTTTTATTTATTTTGTGAAAAGAGAACAAAGGGATTATATACTTTTAATTTAAGTGGATAATAATATATATTAGATATATTAACAAATTTACACAAATCAGTCTATAAGATTTCTACCTACATTTTGAAATTTGAAAATAAATGATCAAGGGTCAAAATCGGGGGGGGGGGGGGGGGGGGCGGAAAGTAACCCGCATACGTCAATAAAATTCTTAACCCTAGTTGCACTATAATGATGAGACTCTCGAATATATATCAATAATATTAGATGGAAAGTCGGCGGAAACCGGGCTGAATACAGGTCGACTAACAATTGTTTGTTTCACTTAGTTAATGTATGAATTCAATACATGAATACTATTAGTATTCAAATATTCCGTTTAATGTAACTTGATCGATGGAAAGTGAAGATATAATATACCCAGGTCAGCCTAATCTTAGAGTACTTAGAAAAAAAGCCTCCTCCAAAATTCTTCTTTGACTAACATTTAACCATGCATCGAATTTACAAATCCCATGATTTCCGTCATCCTGTCACCTCAAACTGGGTCCCATTACATACAGGAAGCCCAAAAATATTAATAATCATAACAATGTATACTTGATGTTCTCACAAATAATGTTTTATTACTTAACAAGATTCTGCATGTGTCAACACCTGACTATAGATGGCCGTGATCACATTGATGACATTTTGCGGACAAAAAAAAAACAGCATAATACACCAGAAGTCGACGGTGGTTAGTTCGGGGTACCTGCCACATTTACCACGCCTCCCCTGGCGTGCCGACTCCCTCTGCTACGCTGCTCGCCTCAAGTAAATAGGTGGTGGACATCCTACTATTTTGCAAATCTATGGCCTCATATCAGTCGCCCTGTTATTATTATTTTTCTTGATTTCTCTTGAGCCGCGCAGGTGAGTGGACAGAGGATTGTTACAGGTTGTGGTTAGGCAGGGCTACAGGCCGCGTTAGAGGCATTTTACCTCCACTTCTGTTGAGTGCTGCATGGCGGGGATCCACAGGCTGAGAGGGCGTCTAAAGGAGCAGACTTTCCGACTATGTTGTTATCTGTTCAGTATTGAATGCATCCTCAAAATTCGGGTTTCATCTTCAAGATATTTTTATCAATTAGATAGAGGGACAGAGGAGACGTTTACAACAATCTGGCTATATAAAATCTGTCTTGTTCAGTAGGGGAGGATGCGGCTACTTATTTTTTGGGATTCTCCTACCCCCAGGTGGCAATACTACGTCATGAAAGAATGCAATGCTGGTAACAACAACTACAAAAAAAAATATTTCATTAGCATATGGCACACGTATTTACCGCTGGAAACTCACTTAATGTTTTTGGACTCCCCTACAAAAATCGATGTGGAATGAATTTTAAACTTGTGGTCTCTAAGTCAGTGTTTAACATGAACTACTTCCTTGTTTGAATTAGAGGATTCCTGTCCTGATGATGTTCGTGAAACAAATTTATCCATGTGCCATCGGAGCATGCTTTGCATCCCTCTCCTAGATATTGGTAGCTATGAAATTAGATGAGATTTTCTATGTAGATTCATTACAGGGCGTTGAAAGGAAGACTTTCAATCCTTGAAGAGAACTAATCCAGAATAGAGTGGCAACATATCACAAAGGGGTGGGTTTGTTTTATGAAGTGTGTTAAAATGGCTGGTGGTACAGTTTATTCCTTTCTAATATACGGGAAGCATCAATAGTATACTGTTATTAATGAAAACCTATATTAGTAAATCCATTAGTAGTCATATTGTTAAACATGGATAATATTTCAGGATTTGTTCCCTATTTAATAAAAACGTCTTTATAAACTTATTAGCTTAGGAATTTTGCATTAAAATCTCCTTTCGCACAATTATTTTATATTGGAAATGGTTCAAACCATATCAAACGACATTAACCATTTATCATGTTGCTTTTCGACCACAAATTTAGGGAAGGTTATAATTCAAGAATTTTATTTATACCTCAAGGTTTGAACTTATCCAAATAATTTAGGAAATAATTTAGTCTCTTTTTGTGTTATAATGCCATGGTTGGCATAAAAGTCTTGTAATTTTATGGCTTAAGGTACTCTTGAATTTGTCATAATATTATAAACATATATGATAAAGTTTAAATATTTTGGATTTGTGTTCAATTGTATTTTCTTATCATCTATTTTCCATTACATACCACAAATAATCCAACAACATTTCCAATAAATTTTTTGAGTAACAAACTAACATCTCAATACAACTTTCCTTCAATAATTTTTACTAAAACACTTTCTACTTCACGTGGAACAAATTTACAACAAATGTAAACACTTTTCTAGTAAAATATTTTGCATTCATGTGGATTTATATGACTTTGGGGCAAATAGGATTACAATGTAATTTATTTTTGAAATGGAAACAAGAATATACAACTTTCTTTCACTCAAGGTGGGCAAAATTTTTAACAATAACAATATAAAGGGTTCTTCACAAGCTCCATGGTGTTCTTCTTCCATGCTCCAAGTTCCAAGTATCTCAAATCACAACCAAGATAGGGGGAGAGGCAACACTCTCCTCCCAACCAAAACTCAATGGAGAAGAGAAGCAATCTCCTCCATTGAGCCCCGAGCCCCAAACACACAACACAATGAAGGGTGGTCTCCAACTCAAGGCAACAATACTTGCTTCCACAATACAATTTCTTCACAACATTCAAGGTAAAAAAAGAGGAAACAAAAGGAAACACAAATAACACAATACTTTGCACAACAAGGCTTTCATCCAAGCCAACAAGAGAAGGAACTATGGGAATGTTTTCCTTTGCCTCCCCATTGAGATGAGATGCCCATCCAAAACCCTCCACAATAAAACTCAAGCCCCTATGACTCTCTTATGCCTCCCTCAAGTACCCCATTTATTTTTTCCTCCCATACTCTTATGCCTCCCTCCTCTTATGGCTCCCTCAAAGACAAGGTAAGAATGTAAACATTCTTACCCAAGATGGGCATCCCTCTCAAACTCCCTCCACAATATCCTAATCTACTCTTATGCCTCCCTCATGAGTATTCCCATAGACCTCTCCTATACTACACAATAAAAGCATTCTATCCATTTTTCACAATACACCAAAGTAAAACATACATTTCACAATTTTAGCATAGAAGCAACAATAATATGAAAGCAAAAAAAGAGAAGGTTTCCTACCTCTCCATTGGAGAAGCCTAAACCAAGAAATTTGTCCAAGCTCCCTCCAAACAATCCAAGCATGCAAGTCCAAGCACTTCTCTTTTTTCTCTTTCTCTCCAATTCTTTTCTCTCCCAAAAATCAAAAAAGAACTCTTCAACAAAAAAAAAAAAAACCAACCCCCTCAACAAGAGAGGAAGTTTTCCATAAATAGACAAAAGGAAGAGTGAGGGTGATGTGGCTCCTTGTAGGATGCCACATCACATCCTCAAGACCACCTCCCTTTAGTCAACTCAAATCCCAAAACACCATAAATGGGTGGTTGGGTTGAATGACATCTCTATTCCACATCCATCCCTTCCCATGTGTCCTTAAGGCACAATTAAATGCAAAAAGAAGACAAGTGCACTCCAAAGTCATATTTCCCTTCCCAAAAACAATAAATAATCCCCTTTTTGGATTCCCAACCCATAGATATGGTTGGTAAGGGGTTTTTGGGAAGTGTGGGACAAGTTTCAACTTGTCCCACAAGTCCCCCAAAATGCCCTAAAAATCAAATTCGAGATTCAAGGATTTTGGAGTGGTCAACACTCAAAACCAAGCATTCAATACATGAGGAAACACAAGGCTCAAGGAGCCAACCATCAAAATTATTACACCCACTTGACTTCCCTCCAAAACTCAACCGCAGCAGGTGTCGAAAACAACTGTACTAGAATAAATTAATCTAAACAATACTTAGCAAAAGTAATAGAAGAAGGGCATCCCAAATGAAGTCACCTACTAAAGTAAATAAAACAATTAAATAAAATTCTCAACCCCATGGTCACATTAGAACATTACCCCTTCAAGCAATTTTTCTCAACACATACAAGAACAAGCTAACACAATACAGTTTACAAGTTGCCTTGACGACCAATGTTGTAACCACCCGGCATCCTGTTGTGTTTGGTCCCCAATCCCCCTCATGGTTGTGATCATGCTGTGTTTCCTGCAAAAATGCAAAATATCCTCTTCGGCTTGGCGGCCATGTCAAAATATCCAAAATAATCATATGCATGAAATTTATTAACATCTATACGAAATTCAAGCAATCATTATTTCTAGGTCTAATTCACAACTTAATTATGCATTTCATCATTTTTTTCAAAATCACGGTAATGTAAATTCAACAACTACATTCTACTCATCAGGGCGAAGAAATCCAATGTTAGAACACATGCGATATATCTATATAAAATAATATCAATATCCAATAGTCTGTCCATGATTCAGTGCAGATCCTACTGAACACAAAATCCAACCATAATCCAAAAGCATCTAATCACAAGACATCATGCTAATCAACATAAGTATAATCCATGTCCATATCTAAAGTCTGCATAACTCAAAATGATGATCAACTAAGTGTCGTAGGGAAGTGGGCATTACACACAGTGATCGATAATGGCTCAGATGATTCCTCCACTTTAGGCACAGACAAAGACATTCGATGAGATTTGCCTCTAGTCTTCATTGGCACATGCTCTATTTTGTCTGTATACTTTATTTTGTTGGTTCACCTCTACGATTCTGTATCATAGAACTTTCTATTGCTATTGGTTGTATCCTTCAGTCCCCTTGATCTACTTTTGGTCATTTGTGGACATTGATATAATTTCTTTGTTTCTTTCTTTCTACATGGCTGCTGGAACAACCATGAAATATCCCTTGTTGGGATCTTACCACAAAAAATGACAAAACACAGAAATTTGCAGCAATATACTAAATCTGATTTTTGCAGATTTTATACAGAAAAGTACAGCTAGGGCAGCGAACAGGAAAAATGTGAATAACTCTTAAAATCCCCGTCCAAAATACTTGAAATTTTAACTGGAACAAGAAAATAATATGCAGAAACACAAGGGAAATATTTTTGGAATTTTTTCAGATAACGGAATGCTGCCAGAAATTTACAGCGTGCTTAGAATAGCCGGAAAACTTCGAAAATTAATACCTTTTCGAATACAAATGCAATAAAGATGAAACTTTGGAAATGATATATATAAACAATAGTAGATAACTCTCCAACCTTCAGATCTGAAAAAGGACTGCTGGAAACCCTAGAATTTAGGGCTGCAAATTCCCAAACAAGTCGCCCCCTTTGGAAAATAGCCAAAACCCTTGTGAAACCCTTTGTAGATGATGTCCGAATCCTTCATCTATGGCTGCCGTAGGTCTGATCCGAAAACCGGCTGAAAATCTCCACAAAAACTCGTCAAAACCCTTCAAACCCTAATTCTGAAAATCTTGAAAATACCTCTGTAAAACAGCCCTGAAATCCACTCCAAATGACAAGCTAGGGTAGATCTTTCACTACCGAAGATATGCCCTGCTAGCGAGGGTTGGATCTTTCACCACCGAAGCTAGGGTTCCCGTGGGATCTTACTCCACAAGCTAAAAGTTGCAAACAGCAGTTGCACCATGAAAAGAAAATATGAGTGTATGTATGAATGATTATCCTTTCACCCCCCACCTCCTTTTATAACCTTTTCATGCCAAAGAAACCTTAAAACCACTCAAGGCGCACTTTCCCAAAAAGAGGGCCTTATTAAAAAATAACTTGAAGTTGCTTTTCCCTTCCTAGGCGCCTAGGCCCATAAAGTAACCTCAATGAAGAAATATAACATTTAATGCCATGCCTGTCCTTTCAAGTTGCCAAAAAGGTACTTTAAGTGGCACCCAATGATGAAACATAACATCTAGTCCCTTTTTAAAAGTACTTTATGACCCAGTCAATAAAAAATAATAACAACTGGACTAGATGCCCATACCCAATAGCAAAATAGTGTCCGTAACCCCTTGGGCATGACTAGGGTTAGGGCACGCATTGGCCCTTAGGCCATGGGCGAGGGAAAAGGGACATTACAAACCAACCAGTTAATAAGGCGGCCTTGACCTGATGGTTCTTCTAAGATATGGTTTGCAGGAGAAGTACAGTTTTGGTTTGTGATGGTTTTGAAATGGACTTTGACATTGAAATTAAAATGCAATTTTATGACTCAACTGAATGGATTTTTTCTTGTATTTAAAATTTGATTTGCTGTTTGCGAATAGAATTCTTAGTTGTTTCAGTCAAATAGGCAAGAGCGTATGATTAGATATTGAAATTAAGCTGTTTTGTAACATGATAAAAATGGAAATTTGTTTGATAGGTTTGAAGATCTTACAAATCAATTGAGGAAAAGGATCTACAAGAAGCGTGCAGTTCGCAAGATTACATTGATGGTGGCTGATGGTCTGTCAATTGGATTGCACACATATGCTTTGGTCCGGCCTGCTGAGACAGGTGAAGAAAATTCTACTTCTTTCACATATTGGAAAGTCACCTGTGATTTTTAATCCAGAAGTTTTATGTTGCAATTAAAACCGAGCCTTAATTATTTTTAATTATGAATTTTTGTTTTAACTTATCTGCAGGAACAATTACATGGCTCGATTCAATAACCAACATGCCTTTGAAGGTGATAACATGGGGACCATTACTTTGCACTCGTAATTTGTGGGATTTTTCTTCTGCTGAGGAGAAAGCGAAGTTATCATTCTGTTGTTCATTTTGTTTGCAATGTTGGGAGTTCAGCTAAATGTATTTGCATGTATGTGCAGTCAGAGAGGTCTTATATTTGTGCAGATACTGGTGCCCTGGTTACAGAACCATTGCTGCGATTTGAAACATATCAGAAGTAAGATTTTTTTAGTTTGAGACATTATGTGCACTTAACTTTGCACATGTAAGAAACTATTTTACTTTAAACTTTAGTTATACATGATGTGATATTATGCGGTTCAGTATATCTGGTTGCAAGTCTTCACTAAAAATTTAAAAAAAGAAATTGATTTTTTTACCCAGTTTTAGTAAAAATAATGTATTTGAATTCTGGTTTTTTTTGGTTAGTAACATTGTGATTATGGCCACACCCGAACTGTTATGTGCAATGATTCTGGCTTTCTTTTTGGTGATGCTCCTTTGTGCAGCATATTGAAAAAATAAGGATGGGCCATATTTGCAGAAATGAACCCTTTTTTGTCCAAAGAAAACATGACAATGGAAAATTAATGAATTTTATGGCTTTGTTTCCATTTGGGTGGGAAACAACATCTGTTATCTATACAATGTAAAATTGCATGGATACATATACGGGGAGAGATTTGAATAAGTATATAGATGAATAACGAAAAATATTGTAACCTTATAAACAATATGGGTAAGACACGACATGTGGAATTCCGAATTTTACATGCAAAATACCTACAAAAGAAAAATACTGTTAATCGATTTGAAATTATATGTAGAATTTTCATTAACATTCAGACATGAGAAGGGAAAAATAACAGCCCACATATATTAATAACTGAAAAGATAGTTTTTACACAGCGAGGAATTTCTAGCAATACTCCATATAATTCTAAAGACACCCTGCAGCAAAAAGCAGCCAATAACCTTCCAAATCTGAGCTCAAAGATGAGTTGCGTTTTCTTTTTGTTTTAAAATTTTGGTGGTATATGTCTGGGATTTTGTGTATCCAATATCCTCCCAACCTCAACCAGGTTGTATTCAGATATGTATATGAGTTGGATACATATACAAGCCATATGTGGGATATATCCAGTCCAGATATGTATTGGTTATTTAAAAAACCATATTTGGGTGTGTGGGAATAAGTGCTTGACAACATAGATATTAAATTATTTATTTTTGTGGGTTTTTTTACTTGTATGGTCTTAGTCATTACTCAAATGACCTCTGTGAGTGGTCATTGCTCAAGAACATTTTCCCTCATGCATTTTTGGTAATAATTATAAGTCAACAGGACCCACTTTAGCATATAAGCACTGTAACCATTTGTTAGTAGTGGGGAGGGATGGTGAATATAATTCACCACTTTGGGCTTCTCATCCTCTAGCCTCTTCTCCCATTGGCTAAGCTTTAAGAGAGTGTGCCTAATAAATCACTCTTTTATTACAATTATTACTTTGGGCTTCTAGTTCTCAGCCTCCAGTCTCTTCTGCCATTAGTAAAGCTTTAGGTGAGTGTAGTGCCGAATAAATCGCCCTTTTCTTACAATCATTACCAATGTGGGATTAACTCAATTGCAACCCAATTATGTATTTTATGTTAAGTTGATGATTTCCGCATGCAATTTAATTAGACTATTTATTTTTGTGTGATTTTTACTCGTGTGGTTGTTAGTTGTTACTCAAATGACCTCCATGAGTAATCATTACTCTAGTGACATTTCTCATGTGTTTTTGGTAAAATTACAAGCCAAGGGGACCCACTTTAGTGCAAAAGCACTGTAAGCATTTGTTAGCGAGGGGGGACGAATGGTTGAGAAGCCCAAAGTGGTGAATTATATTCACCATCCCCTCCCCCCTACTAACAAGGGAAAGAGACTATAAGGTGAGAAACCCAAAGAGGTGAATTATATTCACCATTTCCCCCTACTAAAAAATGCTTACGATGCTTGTGCGCTAAAGTGGGTCCCTTTGCCTTGTAATTATTACCAAAAATACATGAGAAAAAATATTATTAGAGTAATGACTCCTCATGGAGGACATTTGAATAATGACTACAAACCACAAATTTTTTTTTTTACAAAAATCTTTAGATCTTTATTTTTTAAACTTTTTTTTTAAATCATTAACCTAACATAAAGAACATAGATATTATTCCAGCCAATATGTTGGATCAATTCGCTATGCCAATGACTAATACAAATTATTCCCTAGTATTTACCTATCCAAATAAGTGGATAGGTCAAATTTTCAAGTCCTGAGGGATGCTTGGAAGGAATGGAGGCTGCGGGATGCTAGTAATGGCTCTTCACATTTGATAATAGATTTGATACTTCTCAAATGGATCCTCTCCAATACCCTCGCTACCTCATGAACGAACGTACCAGTTGTGGGTATGGGTTTTAGTATGGGAAATGTATGTCCCCAAAATGTTATACAACCCAATGTATGGATTTGCCATACCCGGGACGTTTTAGTACTGAATCAGTGGTACTCTTCATTTTTAAACACCAATAATATTGATCATGAAATCAGATTACAATAACAATGCAAGTAACTGTAATCCTTTTATAGATATTAGACAGCCTCATATGGATAGACATGACACCCTATCAAGCAGCAACTACGAGATGATAAGACCCATCTCACATGCTCCATTGTAATTACTACTAATACCAATATTGAATGTTTATCCAACATAACAATATTGAAGATGCAAGTTACTAGAGCTTAGAGTGCACATAGTTGCAGCATTATTAGAAGGAAAACAGGAGCATGAAGGAGGAAGTTAGGAGTTAATTTTGAGAAAAAACTAGATGATATATTCTAGAATCTACATATGAAAATTTATGAACGTTGGATGTTTTGAAAATTCACGAATACAAAGTATTTTAAGTTTTTTATCTTTTATAGACTAAAAATGAATATTATGCATTATATATATTTATATTTTTAATAATATATTTTACGAACGATTCCATGTTGGTTTGTACCCAAGGGTTTTTAAATAAATTGTGTTTCCGAGTTTTGAACCCATACTTGTACCCGTTTCCTAGCATCCTAGAATAATAGAAATAATTAGAACAATATGTAGAATATATAGAGGTCACACACCACAACAAATATTTGTTGGCCAAAATTCCTTAATATGCAATATATAAAAATAGAATAATTACTCTTAAGATAGGGCAACACCATACATAGACCTTAAGGAAGAAGTCACTCTACAAGATCGCCCAATATGGGAATGCCACTTTGAAGAGGACACAACCTCCAATATACTTCTACCAAATAGAATACTTTTCACTTCCTTGACATCCTCCACACTGATATTCATCTCCTTTATAGATGGGTAATCCCCTAATTCCAATGGTGATTACCTCATCACCCAATATAACTACTTCCACATGTATGTACATAACATCGTCTATGGACATGGATGTAACTTCATTCTTTCTTTCTATAGCATTTTGAGTTGGTACATCTTGATTGTCTTTGCTTGAGTGGGGCTTTTTTATTTAATAATGAAACCTATCACTAATTTCTTATATGTTGTCAAAGTCTATGTGATAGCTCCTAGGTATTATCGTAGCTTTCACAAGGTGTGTGGAGGCTTCGTGGTCACTAAAAGGTTGCATGGATGGTTTTGTCCTTTTTGTTTGAAGGTGTGTGACTTCGGTCTCTGGGTTGAGTGACCCTGGGATCTGAAGGTGTTTTGTAATGTCCCTTTTAAAAAATATTAGCAGAAAGCTGGAACTGCTGGAAACCCTTTTACCAAAAATTAAAATAACTGAAATCGCCTTTCAAACCCTAGTAGAAAATTCCGAAACCCCTAGAAACACTTGCAAATACTTTAGCAATTTAAATTCAATACTCATACGCAGCTGTAAACTCAGATCTGAATTTATTTAATTATTCTTTTGGTTGGAAATTAAATAAATTATAGCAGTACAATATTTTCAGAAATTCAACTTTTAGCACACAACCCAGCTGAGAAATTTACAAAATACAATGGAATATGGCCTTGTGAAGACCCCCGAACAAGATGACATGTAATGCCCCTTTTCGGGCTGATCTGAAATGGAGGGAAAATGGCATGAACCCAAACTACAATAAACTAAAATTTATGACCGAGCTACAACAGACTGAATTCTTATGACAACAGGAAAGAAATTGCAATTATTCACTTCCAGCACCACTTTTATAGCATTCAAATCATGTAGGGAGCAATAATAATTATTTAGAGCAAGTACAAACCAAGAAATGAATTTCTAGAACCCTGGTCGAAGTATAATAATTAATTTTATGACAGAAGTGAACCCACTTACAACAATGGCCGGAAATGATGATTCCAAGGCCCAAAATTCAATCCAAGAAATGAAATCAGCCTTATAAATTAGGAACAATCCAAATATCAACAAAGGAAGGAATGTTGTGCCCTAGACACCACCAAACCCTTACTCCATGCAAATCGCCACCCTAGGAGAGGGTTTACAATGAGGTGGAAATGACTTGTTTCAAGGAAAGTCTGAATGTAATCACCAAGTGTGACCTTCGTTGGAGACCACCAATGAAGGAGTGAGGGTTTTTGTCCTCAAACGAAGTGCAAAGAGGGTTTCCATCCTCAATTGCAAGAGAGAGAAAGTGCTTTCGTGCTTCAACTTTAAGAGAGCAAATTCTAAAGCAAGCATCTTTTTTCCATCCAAGTGTCCCTTTTAAATGGTACGAGTTGGCACCAAAAACCAATTAGAATCCTCCCAAAGAGGACCGACCTCCTTGGAGACATAACAGTTCCCCTTTCTTTTATTTTTCAAATGGCTTTTCACCCTTTTCCTAGCCGACCTGACTTCTCTAAACTATAATTAGAAAATTACTTAAAAATAGTGCAAAGCTACAAAAGCAATTGAAAATCGCGACATTAACTTCCCTTGCTATTTCCCTTCAAGTCCATGGGAAGTGAAATGGGCCCGAGGTTTTCAAATAAAACTAGCGTTGAGAATGGGACATTATATGATAATACTGGTTTACTGTGGATCCACCCTTAAGTGTGACGTTAGCCCTCCAAAGGGCGATGTCAGCCTGCAATTTCTGCCCTAGAGCAGTTCACAACTCCTTAAAACAGGTCGCTGCCCTTCCTTTGACCTTCCAGCTGCTGCGCCAGTCCTTGGTGAGGTCCCAACATGCTGAAACTGGTGCCCTAGCCTTGGAAACTCTGAAATTAAGCTCAAATGCGACCCCTGGATGGAGCCACCAGCAAAGTGACGAATGCTAAGAGGGTTTCCGTCCTCAATATCTTAAAGTAGAAGTACAAGTGTTCAATTCCTAAAATCAAGATGATAGATGTCCGAAACGGACCCCTTCATCCTCTTTTTATAACTTCTCTATCCTCTTTCTTTCAATTTTGGTGGCCGACTTACTTTATTTAAAAGTCACTTTTATTTTTAATAATAAAACATAAGTTGCCTTATAATATAACATAAAGTCACATTTGGCAGAACTTAGTTGAAGCATTAATTTTACTTGAAGTATTTAAAAATACTTTTTATTATTATAATAATAATATTATTAAATTGCCCAAAGATTAGAAATGACCAGGCCAACTCAAATAATATTATTAATTATTTTAATCTAGAAAAGGAGACATTACAGTTTACCCTTCCCAAATTTGCTTGCTAAAACATAAGTTGCCTTATAATATAACCTAAAGTTACATTTGGCCGACTTAGGTAAATCATTAATTTTATTTTAAGTATTTAAAAATAATTTTTATCGTTAATAATCGTAATATTATTAAGTTGCCCAAAGATTAGAAATGACTAGGCCCAACTTAAATAATACTATTAATTATTTTAATCTAGAAAAGGAGACGTTACATGTTCAAGGAGCATTTTTCCCTTTTCTTCTCCTTATTGTATATTGAGCTAAAAGTTTTGGTATTGTGGTTGGTGCAATTGTGAAAATCTTTGTGGCGGGAATGATGACCTTTTATTCCCTGTTTTACCCAAGACAAAACTTAAAATATGGGTTTTCACAAAATTAAAAATCTTTATATCTCAGGCATTATATCCAATTTTTCTGATTTGAGTGCATTTCTGAAATCCTTTCCAAAAATTGCCAAGGGGCACTTATTTTCTTTTTGTAAAATTTAGCCATTTGGCTCCTCAAACTTGTAGTCAAATGTTTCTCTCCCTTTTTGCCAGAATTTGACAAGAGACCATTGTAGTGTGCCAAATGAGACACAGCTATTGTTGACACACTAGCCATTTGGCAGTAGAGTGTGGGTGGCACATGGATGGAGCAACAAGTAACAATGGTGCTTGGGTGTAGTTGTAGGGGTGATGAAGTGTAGATGGTATGGGGGTGGCCTCATTAGTTGTGGTAGGGCAGGAGCAGCGTGTAGGTTGAGTAGAGGCATCAACCATTATGAAAACTTGCAGCACTCCCTATTGGTTGTGGTTTGTGTGATGGTGCAACAAATCCTTATGCTAGGTTTCATTCTAGTTTTCTTACTATAAGAACCTTGATAAAAGAGGATGGAGACATTCATCTTTGACGATTTTTGTACTATTCTTGTTGAAGAACAAGCGAAGCTCATTCAAAATGGGAAAATCAGGACCAAGTGGCAAGCTAACTACACCAAGGGAAAGGTAAGAAGAAATTCAATAATTATCACAAGGATTGAGAAGCATAATGATTGGGATATCCCCATAAATGACAGTGAACCGAAGAAAAAATATTGTATCAATTGCAGCAAACCAAGACATCATGAGTGTTGTTACTTGTAAAATTAAGTATCGTGATGACAAATATGATCTATTTAGAGTTTGGGTATATACATCATTTCATATTCAATTTGTAATGTTAAATACACTCTATAGCAGGTTTAACTTTTTAAGGGGGTATGTTGGTGCAAGCGTTTCACTTATCTCTAAATCCAACTTATTAGCCCCCCTTGAAATAGTGATTGGTGGTATTACTTGGGCAGATTTTTTTAGGACCCAAAGAGTTACTGTATTGTGGTATCATTGGGGTTCATGTTGATATGAACACTCATAGGCCCATATGATATGATGCGAGGAATCATGTGATATGTGCACATGTTGGTCCAATCCATCTTATATTAGGGTTTGGAAAATATCATCTATTTATAGTTGGGGTATATACATCATTTCATATTCAATTTCTAATGTTAAATATACTCTATGGCAGTTATAACTTTTTAAGGGGTATGTTGGTGCAAGTATCGCACTTATCTTAAACCTGACTTATTAGGCCCCCTTGAGATGCTGAATTGTGGTATTCCTAGGGGACATTTCTTTGTAGGGCCCAATGAGTTACCATGTTGTGGTATCATGTTAAATACACTCTATAGCAGGTTTAACTTTTTAAGGGGGTATGTTGGTGCAAGTGTTTCACTTATCTCTAAATCCAACTTATTAGGCCCCCTTGAAATAGTGACTGGTGGTATTACTTGGGCAGATTTTTTTTAGGACCCAAAGAGTTACTGGATTGTGGTATCCTTGGCGTTCATGTTGATATGAACACTCGTAGGCTCATATGATATGATGTGAGGAATCTTGTGATATGTGCACATGTTGGTCCAATCCATCTTATATTAGGGTTTGACAAATATCATCTTTTTATAGCTGGGGTATATACATCATTTCATATTCAATTTCTAATGTTAAATATACTCTATGGCAGGTATAACTTTTTAAGGGGTATGTTGGTGCAAGTATAACTTTTTAAGGGGTATGTTGGTGCAAGTATCACACTTATCTTAAACCTGTCTTATTAGGCCCCCTTGAGATGCTGAATTGTGGTATTCCTAGGGGAGTTTTCTTTGTAGGGCCCAATGAGTTACCGTATTGTGGTATCATGTTGATATGAACACTTGTAGGCCCATATGATACGATGCAAGGAATCATCGGATATGTGCACATGTTGGTCCGATCTATCTTTGTAATGGGGTTTGACAAATATCATCTATTTATACTTGGGGTATGTACATCATTTCATATTCAATTTGTAATGTTGACTAGACTCTATAGCAGGTTGCTTTGGTACCTATTTATATCTTCATATCTTGTGCTACTATCAAGGAACATTAAAACATTTCTTTATTATTCAGTTTCCCCAACAATGAAAGCACATGATATTTGATCTTAAGGAGAGTCAGTTGTTCTTGTATGGTAGCTTCCTAAACTAACATTTATTGTTTCAAAATTAAACTTCTAGACAACAAACTTAATCTAGGTATATATAATAAAAAAATGTCTTAGGTCCTACGTGTTAATGTACTTAGATCCAAAGGTAAAATAAAAACTATAATTCTAACACGTTCTGTAATGCTTATTTTAGTGACCTCATACAAATCTTAAAAAAAAAAAAAAATTGTAGGATTTTTTTTGGAAGCGACTTAGTGCGGATATCTACAACTTGATCTTGAATATGGCAATAGACAAGTTCTACTTCTCTATTCTGCGCATGTTCTGGATTTAAATGGTGGTGAATTTCAATATGCTTTGTCCATGAATGGAAAAATGGATTTGTTGTTAATGTTATTGTTCTATGATTGTTGCACTAAAGTGATGTTGTCTGCTTCTGGTGGATAATCACGTCACCCAAAATTCTCAAAGTTAAACTACACAGGAGGCACTAACTGCTGCTTTGTATTCAGCTTCTGTTGGTGAGAGTGTAACAGTGGCTTGCTTCTTACTGGCCCAAGAATTATACCAGATCAAAGACTGAAAGTATAACCTGTTTTGGATTTTCTATCATTTACTGAACTTGCCAAGTCTGCATCTGTGTATCTGCTCAACATGAAATCTTCAGTCTTATTAAACATAATGCCAAAATGTAAGCTACCTTTTCTGTACCTTAATACTGTTTTGGCTTCAATCCAAATTGTCTTTATAGGGCAATTGAAGAACCTAGATAGTAAATTAACCACAGAACTAATATCAGGCCTGGTTGCTGTAAAATTAGTCAAATTGCAGACATTTCTCGATAAAAGGTTTCGTCCACCTTTTTAAATTGTCTTCCTTTTTCAGTGTTAGTTCAACTTCCATTGTAGTCTTGCTGCTCTTACAATTCTTTATTTTGAAAAGGTCCAGCAATTCTGTCACATATATTGTTTGTGACAGAAAACTTCTATTTCATTACTGCCAGAATTCATTTGTTAGTCATGAAGCATCCCTGAATCAGTCATAATTCATTTCGAATTGCTTTGAAAGACTATTTTTAACATGTTTGAACAACATAGTTCTTATACGGTTCTATCTCTTCAAGGACAATTTTAGATGACTGACATCGTCACAAAGATAATTGACAGGTTCGCTGTTGCTTATTTGATTTCTTGTTTTTGGAAGGGTCCTAATTTTTTTGTGATGCCAAAATTTTAGGATCCATGTTCAAATTTCTTTGGGAGGGGTAAATGACAATACCTTAGTTTTCACATACATGTAGATATGGATAATTTTCTAGATGCTTATTGCCGGGTTCACTTGTTCTGACAGTTTTGTCGTCTTTAGAAGTAATTGTTTCAAGGATGTTTCTCTAATGGCTACTCAATGAGATAGTCTGGTTTGATAATATCATGGAAAATCATGGAAATTTTATAGTTTACTCAAATTTCCTAAAAGTGAAACATCATAGCATGCCTGTTCTTTTGCTATGACCCTGTAAGTGGCATATCCATTTTTAACTATAATTTTATTCTGCTTAAATTTGTTGTATAATCTGATCTGATTTGATATTGATCCATGTGTTCTTTACATGAAATATAGCCTTATGCAATTGCATGCTTCATCTTTTGCAGTGGAGTCATGGACTGATCATTCTCCCTTTTGGTTGCAGTGAGAAGGTTAAATTTTCTCTGGATGAACTTTCAGAAATAAGAAAGGTGACCAGTGTTCCTCTGCGACTTTTAGGCTTTAAGCCATTACATTGTCTGAAAGATTACCATAATTTGCGGCCAGCGACTTTTCTCTATCCTAGTGACGAGGTAACACCGGCTCTTAAGTATTCCATTTCTTAATTTAGAAGCTAGAGTGACAGATTTTACTGAGATGTCCCCTGCTACCTATGGCCCTTTAGAAGAAACAGAAAAGAATTTGCGAAAGCAAGAAGCAGTTGTTTTCAGTACATAATTCAAAAACTAGGACTTGATAAAAAGAACTCTGTGGTATTGAACTAGAAAAAACATTATGAGCATAGTTCAAAAACTTGGACTAGGGGAAGAATGGACGGCCCAATGTTTTGACTCGGACTTGTACTTGTCTAACAAAATAAATATATAAATTCATAAAATAAACTTAAATAACATGTTAAATACTCATAAAAAAAGAAATGATTTAGATAACTCATGAGTCTACTTTAAATTAGATTTAGACAAAGAAGAGTACAAGGTGCATCATAATACCATATGATAATTGATCATCATCATAGAAAATTATGAATCCCTAAAAAATCTTGCAACTTCTTCCCATCAAACTGGAAGGTAAAACTTTCTCCTTAGGAATAAGTGCATCATCAAGTCTTAAAGCCAAGTTATGCCTATTTAAAAATTTCATTGGGACTTTTGATCTCTCAACTTGAACTCCACAGAGGAAAATCCTTCAAAGCTGATTCTCACTTCACGGCCACTGATTTTTTTTTAAAAGTGTGTTAGTAATCTTGAAATATGGCTAAATCTGAATCTGAAGGAGTCCTCTAAAAACTGTTCTCTTCATTATTACTCCTAGACATCTGAAAACACTCTCAAACATCTTGGACATTGTATTTATTAAATAAAAACATTTTTTACATCTTTACATTCTATATTCTAATACTTAAATATCTATTTAATGAATTTAATCCCTAGCCACCACCTTTCTTACTTATCACCATCTTATAAAAATTCAAAGCAAGGTGAAGTAAATGACCCAAAAAACCCCCAAAATTTCACTTTTCAACTTGTTTTCTGTTTTTTTAGGCAGTTGGCAAGTTTTTTGGCAAAGCTTGCCCAAACATTGGTAAACGAGTTACTCGCGTGGCCTTCTGACATGGGTACTTGTGGAGTTTTTGTCCAATGAAAATATTATGCACTGCAATTAAGCATTTGTTAATTGTGAATTGATGATGCAAAATTCCCTACAGTGTTTCAAGATTAATGTTTTTGTAAATAACCAACATAACCTCATATTAAATAGGGGTGTCATCTTATGTTGTTACTGTGGTGGTACATGTGGATCTTGTAAGGCATGCTTGTGGCTTGAGTAGGAAGAAGGATCTATGAGAAAAAAGAATGCCTATTGTTGAAATCACTTAGATCATCATTTCCTGTTGTATTGGTGGCAGTTCTATAAGCTGGACATCTTGGCCTTTAAATATTAATGATACCTGCAATCATTAGCCATCACATTCGACTATAAGTCTCTAACAATAACAATCATTGGCACTGTGGTGGCGTTCTTATGCTTTGTGAAAATAATAACCACAGAAAACCTTGGCCTTTAAATATTAATGATACGTACAATCATTAGCCATCACATTCTACTATGTGTCTAACAATAACAATCATATGCCGAGGAAATGAGATATTGGTGACCCTTGTAACCGCATTTTGCATGCATTATGTGTTGAATTTATTTCGTGGACAAATTCATTTAGATCCTCTCTTCAGGTTGCATCATCGAGTGAATCCTTGAGTTTGGCTTATTCATGGATCATTCATTTTGGAGTTCATATTGCATATATATAGTTCATTTTGAAGTTCTATATTTGACTTGGTAGGTCTCTTAAGTCTTTTGTTGTACTATGTAATTGTCTTGCGAAATTGTATTCATAATATATCTGTTGATACATTCCATGCGGTTATTATATGTTGTCAAAGGTGAATCCTTAACATTATCTTTTCTTTTTTGATGTTTTGTAATGATGTGTTGAGCTTCATTAGTCATTCTAGGGCTCTAACATGCAGTTTCATTCTGTACTAAACAATTTGTCATCCCTTGTTCATATAACAAGATTCTCGATCAAATGATAAAACGACATGCTTGATGATCACTTTCCTTGTTATAGCAGGGTAATATGATTTTGATGTGTTGGGAGTAGGGTTAAGATTTGGTAGGCTACCTTTCCCACCCATTGGAAATTAAAGACTTGCAAACATTTTCTCAGCTGTCTTTTTATGTTTTTCCACATTTAAGGGTCATCCGGTTTCAGAGGTTGATCAAAGTTAAATAGAGCAGTTCTATATTTGATGTGACATCTCTATGCAGTGACAGATTGGAATGAACATTTCTACTTATAAATGTAAGCTAATTTTCTGCATTTTCTCCTCCCTTGAAGAATATGTGCGATAATTATTAGATACTAGTCGTATGCATTTATTAGTGTTATTCAATTATATTTATGTCGTAATTAATAGATATTAGTCGTGTGAATTTGTTTGTGTTGAATTATACACACACACACATATATGTATACATAAGTAGATATATGTATATGTATATACATATACATATACATATACATATACATATATACTGTTTGTGGTCATTTGTCGGACATTAATAATATTATCTTATCTTATCTATACATATACATACATGATACATGTATATGTATATGTATAGATATATGTATACACACATACACACATATTCATTTAACTCTATTTAATTTATGTATACACTATTAAGGAGATTGACGTTCACTAAAAACTTAGGTAGATCAATGTGATGGTGTTTAAAAATTGATAGATTTTTAAAACGAAGGTGGATTTTTTTTTATGGTAATTTGGAGGGATCAACAAATAACCAGCATCTCGAAGTTTTGAGGAGTGAAGCTCTAACACAAGATGAACGCCACCAATCAACCTCATTTGGAGCAGCATACACTGAGCCCTCAATGCATGCTGTGGGTAAATCGTGGGATTTGAACCCATGACTTGGGCCACCTAAAGTGGTGGCCGAGGGCGAGTGAGCCAACCTTGGTGGCTAAAAGAAGGTAGAATTTTATGGAGCATGCAAAATACATCCAAAATCATAAGAAAATGCTCAGAATGGACGTCAGTTCTCAACCGTTGTTGAGGGTAAGTTGCTAATATGATTTTGCTAAATGTAAGAGTGAGGTGCTGGATTAAGAGATGTTTGCTATCCTAGTAAGAAATTGAGCCTGCTTGAAAAAAGGTGAGGTTCGATGAATTGATTTAATCTTTAGTTCTTTTAAATTTTCCTTCCTCATCAAGACTATAGGCTCTATATTGTTCCTATAAGCATGCACATGGTACAGTCCAAAAAAACATAAGAGGATAGAAATCAGAGTGCATTACTAAAAGTAAATATACATCTTGAACAACAGTGAAACAATCTAGAACAAAAGCTATGGTAATAAGAAAGTGACGATTCAATGTTAGATAGGAATGTCCTACATATTCAATTCAAAAGGTACTACCAATTGCAGCATTTATAGCATCTCTTGCCGGTGTCTCCAAAAAACCATCATTAACATATTCAGTTGTTCAGAAATTCTTCATGTTATCCTTGAAACATAACTACATTTATAATAAATAATATAATAATTGCTGATCTTATGCTTTATGTTGGTTGGATCGTGCAGTTTATCATGCTGAGATGAATTGAAATTGGGATGACTTATTACAACTCTTTATCATGTAGAGGCAATCAAGCTTGAACGATATCATCTTGCATATTGCTAGAGAACCGACCTTTCTTAATAATTCCTAAAAAAATGTTATCTAATTTGAAATTTGTTGATTAACTGAGAATACCAAATTGTTTTGTTCTATGGCATGATTCAAGAAATAATCATAAGCATTTTGTTATCAATAGCTAAAATTATTGTTATGGGATGAGGATCTTCAAGTTTGACATCATCTTCATCTTTTGCGTATCCTAAGAAATATGTAGCACTGTCTATCTAATCTTGGATAGCGCTAATGGTTCCTTATTTTCTAATTTACAGCCAATTCTGAAAGTCTGTTTCATTGAATTAAATAAATGGTTTTGGCAAGAGACTAACGCTAGCAAATTATATGGAGTCACTATTTTTTCTTTTGCATTGATATTTATAGACAAATTTCAATCCTTTTCTCGAGTAATTTCTAAACATTATTTTTTTGTAAGCAATTTTTTTATGCTTATATCGGATTGTTTGATTTAAATACCACCTCAATTTCATTTAGTGCATGGAAATCAAATATTGCTAGTATGGTCTACAGCGATTGTGTGAGAAGTTGAAATTGTCAATTAGATCTTGTTTTGTAGATAATGTGACCAAAACTATTTGAGCAATATGGCAAACTCAATATCAATAGTAGAGGCCATTCATATTCAAAGAATATAACTGCTGTAGAAGCACCAATAGAGATATTGATAGAATTTTGGATAGAATCACCACTAGAAGAAGGATAGAAACAACTCTCAAAATATTGCGTAGAATCATGGAGTTTTTTCTCGTAATCAATATTGTATGCAATTCACAGTAAGAACAACTACATGATTAGACAGAATAAAAGAGAGCTCCCTTCATGAGTTTTGGAGCATGAATTTGTAGTTAAAGATTTCAGATGCTAACCTCAAAGTAAAAGTAATCACTTGTATAATGCATAACACTTATTTCTCCTCTAAACATAGTGTGATTATTTTTTTCATTGCATAATTCCAAAACATAACAAAGTAGCTAAGTATTTAAGTATTTATTTCTAATGCCTACATCTACTCCAACCTTTAGGACTAGTTTGCATCCCTATTGATGCTCGCGAATTGGATGGAGGGTGAATAGCATTTGGTTTGGCGGATAAAAATGGGAGCCATTGGGACAGCCTTCGTAGGAACCATAGTTATCTAAGACTCCGGGATGACAAAAAATTTCTAAATTTTGGGGGATGGTGGGGGGAAGGCGAGGGGATGGCTAATTAAAAAATATATAAATATTTATAATATAAAAATAGAGTGACTAAACTATATAAATAAGCTGAAATAAAACCATTTGAGAATTAAATAAGTTGAAACTTGAAATCATAAACATCAAATAAATTCCTTAATATCATAATATGTAAGTTACATATGTCATATAGTGAATGCTTAACTTTTTCATGACAATTACACATTCTTAAAACTATGAGGATCTACAACAGGTTGGATTGAATGACATGTCTGAGGTGAATGATCACAGGGAAATTGAAAAGTGACAGAAGAGAAGAAAGCAAAAAATAAAATAATAGAGACATTGGCATGCAGTCCGAGAATGACAGTGAAGATGCAGAATAACGAGATAGAATAAATAAATATTTAAAATATAAAAATATAGTGACTAAACTATATAAATAAGCTGAAATAAAATCATTTGAGATTTAAATAAGTCGAAACTTGAAATCATAAACATCAAATACATTCCTTAATATCATAATATGTAAGTTACTTATGTCATATAGTGAGTGCTTAACTTTTTCATGATAATTACACATTCCTAAAATTATGAGGATCTACAACAGGTTGGATTGAATGACAGGTCTGAGGTGAATGATCACATCCATGAAATAAGAAAGAAAGAGAAATTGAAAAGTGATAGAAGAGAAGAAAGCAAAAAATAAAATAATAGAGACATTGACACGTAGTCCGAGAATGACAGTGAAGATGCAGAACAATGAGATAGAATAAATATAAAGACAACGAAGATTGTTCTAGATTGTTGATGCCACACATCCCCAGGACGGTTCCTCTCTCCTCTGGTTTGTCGGAAATGTGGGGGAAACGTTTCCCCCCCATCCCGCCATGCCCAAGATGTCCGGGACGTCCCAGACTTCTGGATTTTGGGGGGGAGGCATCCCCACATAACTATGGTAGAAATCGACATGCTCAACTACGAAGGCTTTCTTGCCCACTATCAAGTGTTGTGGCATCGGAAAACGAATTATATTGGACTTGAATTGCTTGAGCCAATTGTTGAACTTTTTAGTAGGAACATGATCCTCATAGGGCTTGTTAGTGTATTTAATTTCCATACACTATTGTATGATTAAGATGCATTTGTAATATCGTTTGTAATTTTATAAATGGATAATTCAAATATTGGTGCACAATTATCTGCATCTATTAATAGGTAAGAGTATCAACCAAGGTATTGACTCGTTTGACTTCCACTATTCTTGCTCTGCAAGCAACTACTCTCCAACCATAACCGTAGCCTTTTAACTTTTCTTTATAAGATTATAGAGCTAGTGTGTGTTTATTTAGTGTGGAAGAGAGATTCATTGTAATACTCTTATGTCATTTTCCTTTGGGACAACCTTAGTAGAAAACGACATACTTAACTAGAAAGGCTTCCTTGTGCACTATCAAGTGTTGTGGCATTGGAAACACATTATGTTTGACATGAATTGCTTTAGGCAATCGTTCAACTTTTTAGTAGCAACTTAATCCTTATAGGGCTGAATTTAAACCTTGTGTTTTGATAATTTTGCACACAATGGTATAAAATGAATCAAATTGTATCCTAATTCAAATTATTAGATAAAGATAGTAAAAAACATTAATCTGAACTTGAATTAGGGTTAATTTGATAACTTATAGAGACAAAATTGAGAGATATAAATATGTTGGCACGTAAAATGTCATTGCATTTTATATGACAAGCCAATTGAATTTTTTTCCCTTTTTGGTCAAACTGGTTAAAATTGGTCCAAGTAGCAAAAATGGTCAAAATTGCCGAAACTGCTTTATTTCAAAGATCTACTTCAACGGATGTTTCCAGGAGCCTCAGAGCACTTCAAAAGTTTTGGTTATAGTCATCAGAAAGGTGTCAGAGTCTTTTCCGTGATGACATGACTTAGAAAGCATTTTGGAAACTTTTGGGTGGTCTTGGGAAAACTTTCCTCACACGTATTTTTTGAGAAAAAGGAGTTTGCAAATTGTGTTGAAGATTCAACTTCAGTGGAATGTTTCAGGAGTCTCCTGAAGTGTTGGGAGCTCATATCCCAGGCATTGAAAAGATGTTGGAGCCTACTTCGCGATGGACTAAGTGTGACAAAGTTTTGAGAACATAAAAAGGGTGAAACTCTTCAAACACTGATTCAAGGTGGCCTCTTCGCACTATATTCTTGCATGGAAGATTCTGGGCACCTCCGATGGAGTTGTGAGTCTATCAAAATCTCAAGTGGGGGTATTTTCAATTCTCCTCAGGACCCATAAGTTGTTTCAGCCCACACTTGTCCGAAAATGCTTTTGCACTTAAGTTCACTGGCGCACCGTTCGAGGCAAAAGAGAGAGTACATGTAAAACTTGTTGAAGATAATATTTTCAAGTCTTTCAAATGTGCTCATTGAATTCATTGGCCCATTTCCATGCAAATTCATAAATTAGATGACCAAAATCCATGAAAAATTGATCTCAGGACGAAGAAAGCAATTCTGGAAGTCTGTCAAGGGTCCAAACCAAGTTCTGGAGCAACTGCTTAAGTGCTTGGGCACACTTTTGGTGTCCTCTTGCACCTTTGGCACACTTTATGGGTGTAATTGCACCCCAAAAGTGTGCCTCACTCTCATTGGTCCATTTCACAACATCAAAACATAAGGTGAGAGCTTAGAAATGCACTTTTTGACTTGACCATGTACTTTAAGTCATGGTGGGACCCATGTTTTCCTGTCAAGGCGAATTTTTGAACCCTCCATGCACCTTAGGCACACTTTTGAGGTGCAATTGCACCCCAAAAGTGTGCCATGCTGTGATTGGCCCATTTACCTCATGTGCATGCATGCCATACGAGCCAAAAACATGAAAAAAGAGTGTTGTGAGAGATGTGCACGGTGTGTTTTTCAACCATCCAAGGGACATGGCGCCCCCCAAACTCCACCATGCACCTTAGGCGCACTTTTGAGGTGCAATTGCACCCAAAAAGGGCACCCAAGTGCAATGGGACACCAAATCTCCAGTTTTCCACTTCCCCCATCCTTCCATTTCACCATGTGCTTCCTCCACTCCAATTTCCACCATGAAAGTGCAACCAATCCTACCTTCATAACACATAAACTCAAAACATAAGCAAAAAGTAAAAAGTGGCAGCCATTAAAACTCCTTTCAAGCTGGTGTGCTCATCCAAACAACAAAAAACAGCCTTTGATGTCCTAGCTACGTCAATCTTGTTTCCTTCATATCTCCTAGCCCTCCACTCTGTTTGCCACCAAATTTGAACCAGAGGTTCCTTGTGTGAATGCCTTCAAGATGATGTATTGCTCATGACACATGAAAACCAAGTTAAAAAGATATGGATGACTGTTGTTTTTGACAAATTGGGCCTTGGCATTCCAAAAAATCAAGATTTACAAGTTAGATCTCATGAAGGAATCATTTGAAACTTGGAGGACTCACTCCTATGGTCAAATGCATTGTTTTGAACCACCATTCATGATCTCAAGTGGAAGAAATCAAAAGTTACAAGAAAAACTCTTTTATAGCTCCAAAACTCCTTCAAAACCCTACACCCTTGAAAAGTTGGTCTGTCTCGTTCTCTCAAACCCCGCTAGAGAATCCATTGAAATTTGGAGCATCCATTCCTCTCCCCAAGAGCGTCGAAACGAGCCTAAGATGAGATCAAACAGATCTAAATTTATCATGGAATGATTATTTGAATTTTTGCCTGTTTTGCCCCTTTTGTAATTTATCAAGCATTTCCCACAACCAGAACCCATTTTCAAAATTCTAGCTGATTTCGGCTAGAGAATCTAACCAAATTTGGTGCACTTGTTTGTCTTGGGATTAGCTTTCCGATGAATCAAGTCTCATCCAATTTCGATTTGATTTGCTCAAAATTTTCCCGAATTACGAAATCCACATCTTGTAACACCAAATTGCACTCAAATTTATGGTTTTTTTGGGAACAGTTGGGGAATCCATTTTTTCCTGCACCATAGTATTCGTATCACTTTCTAAGGCTAGTGGGATCATAAAAATGCAATACGAAGCTTCACAACTCCAGATATGGGCCCATTTCAGTTTTAGTGGAGCACATGGATTTCCATGATTTGAAGCAAAGGATGGAGGAAGGAAATTTCATTTGTGGACCTGAGTCAACATGTGTGAGGATTGTTGATCACAAAACATCCAATTGGATTGTTCGAAAGATTTCATAATGGAACCACAATGGCGATTGTTGTTATGTTTTTGTCAGGGATTCTCTCAAAGTAAATGGTCACCTGTTTCAAATCACATGGCTATTTTTAACCTTTGCATCATAATGTGACCAAGTCTTAGCAGCTTGCCTCATAAGAGCAAGGGGGAAAAATTCATGCTTGCAAAGGATTGAAAGTTGATTCGTGACTCAAGCAAAAGGGGAAGCCCTCTCGGTTCCTAATTTTGGTTCCGGAGGGCATTTTGCTTTATCTCATGCGGGTGCTTGATCATAAAGTGAATGACAATGCGTTCAATCTCTCTCTCACCCCTTCCTCCACCTCGGTGTCTGAAGGATATGGTATTGCATCTCATTGGTTATCAATATGCTCAAAGTGGAAGAATCATCATGGTTGCATTGTGTAGGCAATTATTCCAAGTTCTCATCATGTGCAATTGGTCAAGGAGGCATGACAATGTTTAATGGTTTGGAAGGATTGGTTCAAGTGGACGAGGGTATTCTTCATTGTTTAAAATGGTTTATTGATCAAGTGCTTCTGACTTTTTTTCTGAGTGTACCCGATGGGTTGCAATTGTTGATCATTCAAGAGGGGGCTTCTTAAATTACATAAGGGTCAAAGTTCTTCATCAAGAGTTCATCACATCACTGGAGCATCATTGCAAATGTCATCAAGATCAGGAGTGGATCTTCTTCATGATTAGAGCTTCTTCATACTTCATCCTTCATCATTCGAGTTTGGAGCTTCATCTCTGTCTTTTCTCTCCTCCCTTTCTTCTCTTTCTCTCTAGAATTCTATTTCTTCGTTGAGAAGAAAGTTGTAAAAAGTGACTAAGTCACTTAAAGTTCTATTTGTTTGTTGAGGATTGCACTTTAAGTTAAAAAGTCACATATATATTGTAATGCAAAGAGCCACTGGACTTGGCTATATATTGTAATGCCCTCTCTTTTCCAAAGGGTTGGCAATTATTGATTGAATGTATGTTGTTGAAATTACCACTTCTACATCAAGTAATAAACGCTACAATTCTTCTATTTTTTTGTCAATATTCCTCAACTCTCTTTACTTTCCAATTTTGTGAGCATTATGATCTTGTACACCCAAGAAGGAACTTTGTGTCTCTTGTTTATCGGTCTTGCTAATGGCTTACATTATCATGTTCTTCTAATTGAATGTGGACCTACTCTGGTTAATGCTTGTGAAACTCTGTTAGTGCCTATTTACAAGATTAACCCCCTCTCCTTGTTTGTCCTACTCCCCTTTGCCTTCTCTACAATTTCCTCCCTTGTACTTCGTACAAGGACTTTGCCACAGGTTTAGTGGAGTGTTCTTGTGTGATCCCCAGCTTAACGACCACCCACAACATTAGGTTAGTTTACATTCAATAATGGGAGTCTCCCCATATCAAAGGAGGGGCTTAGCTCCGTGACCGTTGGTGAAAACTCAATAATTTGCACACGATAAATTATTTCACCAACAAAATATACAATGCAAAATGGAAATATTTAATCTGATTCTGGCTTTAGGAGGAATGTAGAGTGCAAATAGTGACCTGGAACCAACTCAAAAAAGTGCCATAAAAGGTGTATGGTGGAAATCAACAGTTAAGGGGGTGTTTGGACACTTATGTTTAGGTTGTATAGTGTTGTCAGACGATAGTGATTGAGGTGGTCGATAGTGGTTGGAGGTCTATTGAGTTTGCAACTCTTTGAAATGATTCACATGTTTTTGCAATTTTGGTCTACGAAACTTGAGCACTGTGATTTTATTGGACAAAGCTTGTTCAATATATCCTTTGTCCAAACCTTAACAATGCACTTAATCAACAATGCATAGTAAAATGCATTTAAAGCTATTGGGATAGACTGACCTAATTGCCCTAATGCAGGTGAGCATTGCACTACATACCAATATGTTAAAGGGGGATCAAGCCAAATTCAGCTATTTCACTTCCTATGTGAATGTGCGATGATGAAAATAATGTGCAATCTTATGTAATTTTCCTTTGATCCTTGATACTTGGCACCAAACGACTTCTACCCTTTGTACTTCATATTTTAGCTTAGTGGATTGCTCTAGGGCTGGTCTTGGAAGATTTGAGATGTGTATATGCCTTTTGTAAGGTGATCTTCAAGGTATTTGCATATATAGGTGAATCTTAGTTAATTTTCTGCCATAAGTGACCCATGAATCAAGTCTAGACTGACTTAATGAAAGTACCCATATTTGAAAACTAGTTGTTGGCGCTGCAAGGACATTGTTGGTGGAGGAGGAAAGGACAATCTGAAGGTAGTGTCTATGGTGGATGATATTGTTCGGAGACTAAAAGTAAAGATCTATGAAATTGAGAACGTATGTATAGTATACGATTTCTATGTTGTTCGTATATAAACTGAGATGATCATGAGCAAGCATAACTGGTAGATAAAGGTGGCTAAGATGATGTATAGGTAATCATAGAAGAGGAGAGTATGATAAAGAGTCAGATATATGTCAGTTGTCTAAGTGTGATAAAACTAATGTTGCCAATTGTCAAAGACCAAATTTAGGTGTCCACAACTACCTTCAATTTAATCTAGTAGTGAAAACACTATATTAACAAGATAAAACAAAATGTTTACCCGTGATAATTGCTGAGGGTGTTGACAAGTGTAATCAGAATATCTTGTTGTCTCATGTGAAAATGTACAAGTAAACATGTGTAGATTAATATCTCATAATAATAAGCAAATTGAAATATATGAACCCTGAAAAAGGTTGAAATTAGAATAGCAAAGGAATGAATAGACTTGACGGTGTGCAAAAGAAGCTATCACTTATTAATTTTTTGGAGAGTGCCACTATTGAATCAGAGAGCCAAGGAATGTAAATGCGGTAGCTGAAATTGAAGATGACCATGCTAGAAGTTGAGAGGTGCCAATGTTTAGACTCCAAACCACATTGCCCTAGGTGTCAAAATAACACTACTTGTAATGGAGAATGCGATCCAATCTTATGCTCTTGTTGGCTAAAGAATCAAACAAGAGTTTGTAACGATATCAACATCTACTTATGAGGTCTTGAATTAGCCCTGTTTGAAATTATGGATATTCCATTGCAAATGGAAATAAACCCAATGTGTGCTTATGTAATACCATTGTCCACCATCGTACACCAACTTATGATGTAATGTGTGAATATAAATAAAAACTATGTTTATATGATCAATTGTCCTTCAATTTGAATGTATTCTCTAAAACTTGTGAATATAGTACATCAAATTGTGAAAATAGTTTTTCAAAATGGATAAAATCCATGTCTTATGTCAAATGTATCCCAAAATCTTATAGAATGTCTCAAATGTAGATGAAAGCCTTGTCTCTTGTGACCATCCGTCCGTCAAATTCATGTGAAATGTCTCTCTAAGCCCAATCTAACCTGTATGGACCATATAATTGGTTTCTCAAAGTGGAATGATCTATCAGATATACTTTGAATCTCTAAAACAAATCCATCGCATGCCCTGCTTTTGAATTTGGGATAAATGTCCCGAATCACTCATCTCAAAAGAAAGAGCCGTGTGCACCATGTGTTAAATCTATATTAAGATAAAACAAGAGCTATCCATGTAAAGTAAGTATTTCAATATGGTATGATATGTTATTATATAAAGATTTGATCATTGCAAGTATGTATTAAACATGTAATCCAAGGCATGAGAATTTGTTTGTTAGTAGCATGTATCTTCATGAAAATCAGCTTAGAAATAGATAGCAGTATCAACAAGATATAACAATGAGGCACACAATAGTAGGTTTCCGAATAGATGCAAGATATGTATCATGGCAATGTGAGCTCTCGCAGATAACAAACATCAAACATACGTGTATAGATCACGACACTAAGCATGTATAAGCACATAGTATAATCAAGCAGATCAATAGTAAAAGTATGTCAACACACACAATCATAGAGCATCATAACTAATAAGATACAAGCAAACATCTTAACCAAGAAGCACACACGGAATACGTGACATGACAATTAACACGGCAAATTGACTAGAGGATCCTTTGACACTACTGACACATGACATGACACACAACCGCACATAGTATGAAACAAGCAACATAACCATTAATGGAATAATCATCAACAAGAAGTAAGCACAAACAAAGGTTATTACCCATAAGCAATCAATATCATCATCATGTATAACAAAGTACAATGTCCATGGAAGTAAACACTCTAGAGATATAAGTGAGAGCAAGTCATGTATAAAACGTTCAAGTGTCTCAATCTGATCAATGGACTAGCATGGAAAGATAGAACCTAAAATACAACTAAGATACCCCAATGTGGGCATCTCTAATGCAGAAAGGTCGCCCTCAAATATGATCAATGCCAAGCATTTGTGTGCCCATGACCATATGTAACCCTTATGTCCTGCATCTAAGCTCAAGTATACCATGAATAGCATGTGTAAAATGGATATGTAAATCACCATGTAATATGATAAATGATATCAATTAATAATGTGTACCAATGAAGCAAGTGGTGCAAAGGTCCTTGTTTTGTATTTTTTGAATATTTAGTAACAAACAAGGAATGATCATGTGTAGGCCAAGAGGAAATTGAGGAATCATAGCCAAAGGGCAAAGGTTGCAAAATAGAACAAAGTGAAGCATTCTGAATAGTTTATGGCCTCTATCAAATTGTAAGTGCGAAAGATGTGAAAGCAATTCAGACTAAGATTGGTGAGGACAACTGATATGCCTCCATGTAATTGTATTTGTGAATAGTATAGGTGTGTCTCAAATGAGTGTGTCAAAGATTCATAGTAGGTGCATGCTCTTAGTGGGCAAGAGTAAGTGTATATGTGTCATGTGATATGCAGGCATGGGAAAAATGTGATAACGTAAGCTCAATGTGTGTCATGACAAAGGAAGGAGAAATAATCAATATGGAGTGGGGGCAAGTGGTATGCCTCAAAGTTTGTGTACTAAGATCACATTGATATAAGATGTCATCATAGGATAACTAATAGGAATGCTTGGAATGAGATAAGAAATCAAAAGGCAAGAGCTAGTGAAATATAAAAAAGCAAATCAAAGCCAACAAGCTAGAAGAATGATCAATCTGAAATAATCAATATCAATGTCGAAAATAGAAGAATGGAACATCAATCATCAATCAACTCAAGAGAGGGTGATTAAACAAAAGTAAGGACGCATGAAATAATCAATTGGTCAAAAGTAAGAAAGAATGGAATAGTCAATCAATCAAAAGTAAGGAAGAATGGAATAATTGATCATTCAACTGAAGAAAGGGTGATCAAACAAAAGTAAGGAAGAATGAAATAATCAATCTGTCAACCTAAGAGAGGGTGATCAGATAAAAGTAAGGAAGAATGAAATAATCAATCTGTCAACCTAAGAGAGGGTGATCAGATAAAAGGACATAAACATGCAAACAAGCAAAAAAACTATGTATAATAAACTGCATACTTGAGCTGGCATATGAGGGCAGATTAGGAGTGCTAACCTTTTATCACATCAAGGGGATGCTCAAGGGAAGGTATGGGATCAGGAAATGCGAATGTCATGCATTGTGGGCAATGAGAAGTATGTGTATTATTATCAAAATCTGAAAAGTATGTGAAGTATATGAAAAGTATGAGAAGTATGTGTATTATTATCAAAATCTGAAAACTGATCTCGAGTATTAAAGTTATCTGATTCCTCACTATTATCAATATGGTCACTTATGTGTTGTATAGCTCTAGTAGTTGTAGCAACAACATGAAATATGACCTGTGGTCTTTGTTGTACTACAAAGATTCTTTGGCGCCTTGTCATTGATTTGCACACTGGCTGTAGTTGTTGCAAGACAAGCTTTGGAGCTAGATGACTAGGTGCTAAAGGTTGAACTTGATTATACTCGACGAGGTTGTGGAATAGGTTGCTATGGGAACACAATATGTTATTGTCTTGGGTTGAATGGGGTACTCATAAGGATTACCCTAAATTGTGACCACCTTGTTGTTGTGGATATGCTTCAAGTATTGGTGCAATGTAGATAGAATTGCACTTATCTTATGCATCCATGGTTGTCCTAATAGAATGTTGCATGCGCCATTGCTAGCAATCCTAAGAAACAAGTAGCATAGCTTTAGGTCCTACCATAAGTATAACAATGACCTTAAGGGGGTTCCAACATTGTCCATTGAATCCTTTTACCATGGTTGTACCAATTATGTCTCTATGTGGGATCTCAAGGCTAGTGAGGTGTTATAATGCCTATGTTTTCACTTGATCAATTATCCACCATGACACTTTATATAGGATGTGAATTAATGAAAGCATTCATGAATAAAAGTGCATCAATGGAATCATTATCCAGGATCTCACGGTTCCCAAATGTAATTGCAGGTTACTGTAATCTCGCATTCGTTAGATTACCGATAAGTTCATCTATGGGATGAACCATAATAGTTTTAAGAGCATAGGAAGCTAAAGGAGAATGTGCATTGTAGGTCATATGTACCTAAAGATGTCTTAGTTTCTTGTGCAATGTGATGTGGAAATGGATCACTGAATACCTTTAGATGTTTATTAGGTTGTGCAACTGATTCGTTTTTTGGTGTATTGTCTTCATTAAGTTAAATGGTATTGCTCTTGATTAGATCTTGAGTCTTATGTCGTAAGACAAAACATCTATTGGTTGAATGTCCTCTATATCTATGTTAATCGCAATATGCATTGATATCGAAGTTCTTAGGTTGTGGATTAGTCATTTCAACCTCTATAGGTGGAGGAAGGGAGATGAAACTGCACTCAAGTAACCTTTGAAACACTCATGAGGTTTTTTTGATAAACATGCAAATTGTCACATTGACAAGCAAAAACGACAAGCCTATTAGTAGGTTGTGAAACCACATAACCAATTTTTTAGTCCCAAAAATTATTGGATGGTTGTTCCTATATTTTTAACTTGTTTGTAGCAAATAGATTTTCTTCATCTATTTTAATCATAGAATGAAGGTTGTCGAAAGATCTCAAACGTTGAAATTTGACCGACTTTTTGATAGTTGGAAATAAGCTTTTTGGGAAACAATTTCTTGTAAATCTCTATTAGCCTTGGGTTTTGATGTTTATGAAAGCATAGTCTTGTAGCAGAGTAAATCGTCACCAATAGGCACATTAGGTTCTTCTTTAAGTAGTGAAATTTGAGCTAAAGAGACCTTTTGACTAATGTTAATGGAGAAATGAGCTTAAAATGTATTGACTAAAGGGTCTAAGGCATGTACCGAACCTTGAGAAAGAGTGTAAAACAAACTTAAGCATAATCCTTATGGCTTCCTCGGAAAAGCTTGATGAGCGCTTCTTGGGAAAATCTTGGTGGGCAATTTATCCTTACAAACATAATCTTAATGTACTACATAGAAGGTCTTAAGATGTTTTGCCTCACCCTTATCATCAAATGGTGTAACTTTAGGTGCAACAAATCCTATGGGTAGGGTATACCTAAAGATCTCTAGGACCAATGGATTGTGCAATAACTCAAGAGAACTTGTCATGTGGCTTGCTCTCGATATCCTTGTTTCAATTGAGCAATTTGTGCTTGCGTGAGTAGAAGTTGTTACATACATACGTACGTGTGCATGTGTGCGTGTGTGTGCATGTGCGTGTGCGTGCGCGTCTGTGCGATTAGGAAAAGAAGGTATGTGCCTAGGAGGCACAAATGAAGCTGTATACTGTATAAGAATAGATTGCGGTGCCACCTTGATAACAATACTAGGTGTTGGCATCGCTTATGAAGTCATAGGTGTAGGCATCGCTTATGAAGTCATAGGTGTAGCCATATGAGGTTGAGAAATATTAGAAATAGTTGGAACACTTAGTGTGGAGTGTGATCCTTTGGAAGACATGTTAGTATTTATCAAAAGTTGATTATATACCTCCTTAGGTGTGGCTTCTTTAGTTAGCTTTTTCGTGTGAGCCTTTTCTAGCATGTCTATTATAACATCAATGTCCTGAGTTAAATTTTTAACTCTCACGAACTCAAATGAGTCTATCTACACTTTTTTGGATCTAAGTGTGAAAGGCCTCGAAAACTTGTTCTATCATAGCTATCAGATTTATTCCAAGTATGATCATTAAAATTGCTTTTGGAATCTACATTTTCAATAATAACAATTTTTTTATTCATATTTGCATCCACATGTACATTATCAATAATTACATTAATAGAGGAAGAAGCATACAATCAATTAATGTTTACCATTTCTTTTTGCAGACACACGTGAGATTGATTTAAAGAATTATGAGTATGATCAATCACAACACCACCCAACCTAAAACTTCGTCCAATAGGTGTAAAGGGCCTAATCGTCTTTAGATGGCATATGATGTAAATGTGAAATCACAAAGAAAAGTAAGGTTAATAATAAAAACAAATTAGATTTGCTTGTGCAGTATGGAGAAATCAAGGATCATGCAGGGAAATAGACTCTAAAATGGAAAAATCTAAAACCCTAATTGAGAAGGAAACCCTGGGGTTTTGTGTTCAATTAATTGTGAGGTGCAACAAAATGTTTTGGTTATTTTGTAAGCAATGTTATTAAATGAATTAAAGTGTAAGCAATGTTATTAATTAAAGTGTAAAATACAGTAATCTAAATATGAATTAAGGGGTAATTCAACAACTTCTAGAGAGAAAATAGAGAGAGATAGCTATACAATGTGTAGTGGAAAGATCCCACCTTATTTTGTTGGAGGAGGAATTTACAGTGCACATAGGGATTTAGAATCAACTCAGGATAGTGTCATAAATGTTTATGGTGGAAATCAATAGATGAGAGGGTGTTTGGACAATTCTCTTTAGGCTAAAAAATGTCTTTGAATGACATTGACTGAGGTGACAAATAGTGTCTATGGAGGTCTTTTGGTTCTGCATATTTTTGAAATGATTCCAATGTGTCTATAATTGTGATTTAGGGCCATTCGAGAACTATGATCTAATGCAACGCAATTTTTGTAATCTCTTCTTAGTCCAAACTCTTGCAATGCACTTAGATAAAAAAGCACAATAAGATGTATTTGGAGCAATTAGGTTGGACCCACCTCATTATTGCTCCAATGCATTTGAACCCTACACTACGTACCAATACCCCAAAGGGGATCCAGTCAAACGTGTTTCTGCCACTCCCTATGAGTATGTGTAGCTATGAAAATAATGTGCAATGTAGCACAATCCTTCCTTTGATTCTTGACACTTGGCACCATGCAACTTTGAGCCCTAGTACTTCAAATTTTAGTTCTATGGATTTCTCTCAAAAGATTTGAGATGTGTATATGCCTTTTGTAAAGTGATCTCTAAGGTGTGTGGATGTCTAAAGATGGTAATGACCTATGGAATCATTTGTATATATAGGTGACTATTCGTTAACATCCTATCATATCTGACTCACGAATCAAAGCCTAAGCCGACCTAATGAAACTGCCCATATTCGAAACATAGGCTTTGGCCATTCAAGGACACTACCAATAGAGGACGATGTTATTGTCAGGCTAAAGTGCCCAAGGTGAATGGTACTGTTTGGAGGCTGAAAGCAAAGATTTGTGGGATGGAGATGTTTATGCAGGATTTCTAAGGTGTTCCTATATAGACCGAGATGATCGTAAGTATAACTAGCAGATAGAGGTGCTAAGAGGATGTATGGCTAATCGGATAGGAGGAAAGTGCAATAAAGAGTCAAATATATTTCAATCGTCCAAGTGTGGAAAAGAGTGTCAAATATGATTTTGCCAAGTGTAAAAAGGCATCTACACCTCGAAAAGTGGTTGTAGCGCTACTCTACTTGAACTATGTCTTTCAATAGTTTCCGTCATAAAACCTTTCCCATTCTCGTCTTCCTTCTATTCTTCTTTCTATTGTGGGGTCTTTTATGCCTTTTGGTTAGGAATGCCATCATTTGGCTTACAAAATTGACAAGATTTACTTGAGAAGTGACCAAGTTGGCAACATTTTCTTCCTTTCTTGCAAAATGAGATTCACATAATCTTTGCTATTCATCGAGGTAGCTAAGCAATGAGCTATGCAATTTCTCGATTGGATTCATGCCTCTTACTGTTCTGATTCCCCCCCACCATGAGCTTTTCTCTGTTGGGTCAGAGGAGTATACTTTTGTGCTCCGACTAAGTCTGGAAAACTGCACTGATACTGATTCTGATCTATAATTGTGCAACTTATAGCTGATACATTCCCTAAACTAATCTTTCTGATGGTGTGTAGCTCAACTCAAAGTATGTGGTTCTGAAAACAATACACACATTGTGCAATTGCTTGTACTTAAAATTTAATAGTACACAATTGAAAAAATTTCACAATCACAACACAATAAAAGGAAACAAAAACAAATATACACAAAAACCCTTGTGGGATATAAAGTCTCTACAAGAAAATATTGGAAACATATTACATTCTAAGAGTAAAGATAAACATGTGTGTGCCGTAGTAGCATTTCATTTACATGGCAATGGCACAACAAACTAGAAGTGTAAATAGAATTCGATTCCTTGGGAAAAGTTCTCAAACTAAAAGATGCTGAAATAAAAATCTGTTTTTGTCATTACATGCCAAATATGATGCCTAGAGATGAAAACCAACACAATACATAAAAGTTGAATTTATTCAACGTTGCCAAACAATTTTTGTAAACATCGTCTTGAGCTGAGAATCTCAACAAGTCTCAAAGTCTTAGTCAATTACATGTTACAATGTACAATACAAAACAAAACACTACAACGTTATGACATTACAAAATGTGAAGTTGAAGCTTCTGTATCCGGGTTCTTCTACATTTGATCGTGGTTATTCAATGCCTCATCAAAGATGGCCGAATCTTACTATGAAAATGGTGACTCCTAATCCAATGGGATCCTTACCGGTTTACGATCAATTTTCTTCAAGATCAATTGGTTGATCATCTTCAATACTACTTGATATTATCAAGCCATAAGTTCGTAAACCTTGATTACTAATATGTATGTAAAAATTAAAATAAATTGTAAGTCATTAAAATTTAAAATAAGTGAGATTTCTTACCTCGATTTTTCAAGGCGAAGACAGTCTGTGGTGCGGAAACACAAAATTATTCATCTTCTCTCGCTCAAGTGTTTGTGTTTCTTGAAGTGTATGTGCTCAAACACACTCCAAGAACCCATAACGATCAACTCAATTGATTTAGATTCCATTCCAAAATAATCTCACCATTCCCTAACATTTAATTGTGTGCGAAACCAAAACATGTTTAAAATCCATATCATATTTTAAATTATAATTAAATTAAAAAAATTAGATTCATCAAAAAGTGAAAAAAATAAAAAATAAAATACTTAATTTCGAAGACTTCCTTGAATTGACAACACAGATTAAAAAAATCCCTTTTCCTAATAGTACATTAGAAACTCTATCATAGCTGCTCATGCTCCTGTGCCCTCTCTCACCTCTACATCATCCTTGAATCTTTTGGTATAGAAGAATCTTGGATTTAAATAGTTTCCAATTGCTTATCCTCATCATTCTTTAATTTCGATCTTATTGCCTCCTTCACCCTTTCCATGGTCTTATATAGATAACCCATTGGGGCTTTTTTCTCTTTGGCTATTCTCAATACTCTGGCCAAAATGGCTCATCAAAATTCACTCTTGAAATGGTGATGCCGTTTATGTGGTTGGTGAAGCTGGACTCAACCCACTTAAATAAAACATTCGTTCAGGTTCGTCTTTTGTGTACATAGATGTTGCAATGCAAGAAAACGAGTTACAAATCTAGTCATACCTAGTCGAACAAGTTCCTCCCTATCCATGAAAGTCCTCATCATGCTGAGAACCCTAGTGCGACTGTATATATATTTTGTGATTGATATTCCCTTTTTTACCGCAGTTTGCCAGTATCTTCCAGTGTTAAATCAAGGCAATGTGCAGTGTATGGGCTCTAAAACAGAGTCGTACGAAAATTTGAATTCCAATGTCAAAGAAGCATACATTCACATCATATATTGTCTATGTTACAATCCTCTTTTGGCATTAAGTAGCTACATTCACACGTGAAGATTTTGGTTAATCTTAACTTGTGGATTGGAAAGAAAGTGACATGAGCATTTAGAGCAATTTAATTTAAATAACACTGATATTACTAACCTTAACACTACTACAAATATACAGTATAAAAATATTCTTTAGAGGAGTGCAAATAGGAAGATGAGAAGAAATTTTCACTTCCTGATTGGAAGATGAGAATTTGTGCTTTATGCACTTTTTGACCCATATTTTGTTATCCTCTTTAAGTAAGGTCATTCCCATGTAAAGTTTCCAACTTGTAGCAACCCTCCTTGAAATTCCAGCAATATCTAGGGAAGGGATTGATTTTTCATTAAAACATTGATGCAACACCAATTGTTGGTCCGATCACCATCTTATCTCATTGGTTGATGTCATTTGAATTTGGAAAACAATGAATTAATTGGTTTTTACTCCTTTGCCATGGAAGAAAACAAAATTTGTTCTTCAAATTGAATTTAAAAGACATGAAAATGTTAGGACCTTGGTATGTATATTATGACTACTATAAAGTTAGCTATTTTATATGTATGTCTTGTGCATACATGGACGACTTCATAAGTAGCTGAGCCCCTTCGAACTGAACTTCGTTTTCTGGCCAAAATAAACTTTTCATCAAAGTTCTACTTGCAACCGCACAATTAGCAACATTGTTTTTAATTAATTGTACCACATATTGTGGCCCAATCTTGGTCTTAACCTCTTCAAATGGATAAAAGGGTGTATGTGCTAATTTACTTTGTAAGATGCATCTACATAGTTGAGGAAGACCGTGCCAAAAGGAAACTGATCAAGGTAAGGTTCCTTCTATATGTCAATCCATTGGACATAATAATGCACTATGTCTTTATGATTCTCAACAAGTACATCACTTACATTTTGCATTGTTTCTTTCAACACATCAACCCTAAGGCTTTTGTTTGATGGAGCTTTAAAATTAGGGCCCACAAAAGTAATTGCATCAATCATTGCTTGTCAATAGGGAGACCTTGCAACATTGAAACAAATGCTAAAATAGTACAAAAGCTGGCTATTGCCTTTTTAACTTTTGTATGTACATTTTTCTTCTACTTGATGCTCTCCAAACTTGGGTGAGATTAAGGTGTATTGCGTGGCACAAAAAAGGCATCCGCATTGCCCCCACTAGTATTAGGATCTTTGGAAGGAGGAGGTGTGAATACATCAATATGATGCTGCAGGTGCGAATCATGTGGAAGTTCCTCCTCATTGGCATCATGAGAGGGGTCTTGTGGATGATCTAATAATAGCCTTTGCCTTTACTTTGCACAAAGGCCTCAAGAGCCACTATTGCTTGGTGGGTTACATCATTAGGCATTTTTCACAAGCCACCATTTCATGCCCAAACAACTTTGTCAAATGCCATTTGAAGCTATTAATACCCTCACCACACATGCCCATAAAATTTACATTTCAGCTTTGATTAGTTGGGTATGTGAAATCCGTTTCCTGCAACACTATTTGTTGAAACAATTAAAAGTGCACAGGGTTAGGGTTAGTTAAAATTGAGGAAAGCTTAAAAGCCCTAACCCTAACCCCATCCTATTTTTTTAGTTTAGAGTTAGGGTTAATAGATATCAAAATTAAAAGTTAAAACTGCAAGGCTCAGGGTGAGGGGTTAAATGCTATAGTTTAAACCCTAACCCTAACACTTATAAATTTAAAAAACAAAAAATAGTAACCCCTTTTGTGTGGATGACATGTATAAGGAACATGCAAAAGCAACAAAATAGTGCAAAATGTCATCTCTTAGTGGAGGGGAATGTGCCCTAATTGTTCTGATGGGGACTATATCTTTGAATCTTTGATTTGACAATGTTTAAGTTAATCTGTGGTCTGTAATGTTTTGATTAAGGAGTGAAAATGAGATTGAATATATTTCGAAAATATGCCAAAATCCTAAGCTATAAATAATCTAAAATGTTGTGTCCAACTAAAGGGAAATGCTTCCCAATTGTTTTGGTGTGGACTATGGCTTCAAAGTTTTGATTTAACAATGCTTCAGTCTACAAGTGCTCTGGAATTTTATGGATTAGAGTGCGAAAATGATACCAAAACACAAAAACAAAGTTTAATAGCCCAAAAAAGCAACTTTTTGAACAACCCACCAAACGCATACGATTTATTGAATAACTTGTGTTTTGGAGTTTTTCAAAAACTCGCAGGTTTTTGATCGTTGACCATGGTTTTGGGTAAAACAATATACTCCAGCTCTATATGGCACGTTTTAAGGGGCTGTCAATGATTACTTGTGAGTTTTCCAAATTTTTTTTTTTGATGGCATGTGCAAAGTCTTTTCCATCCTTTCTTTGCTCTACTCTACTCAACCTATGCTGTATTTGCTAAAACCTACTAGAAGTGAGTAAGGCCCCCCACATACCCATTTGATGGGAAATATTTAATGATCGTGTTGAGGTTAGGATTTTAACACAGTTATACATTTTCCATAGAATTTATTTTTTACCAGAAATGCATGAAATTAAGTGAAGATGTGTTGTATTGTAGGGTTGTTGCCCAAAATTACTTAATAATCGAATAAGGAAGTAGTCTTAGATTGAGGGGGTAAGCTCGCAAATGCTTAAGACAAATATGAATTTAAACATCTGATGATGTCCAAATGATATCTAACCCCTGTTTATAGTCATTCAGGTGGGGCAAATTCCCTAATCTCAAATGAAGTCATCCACAAAATTTAGAAACTTCTACTTCACTAAGACAAAGGTTTATGAGTATACTACATAGGCTCCTCCATAAACTACTGTACATATGACATTTATACAACTAGAAGTGTATTCGTCGATGATGAAGTTACTTTTTGTTCAAATTCCTCAAATTTGTTACATTTGGAGGCTCTTCCCATCTTGAATATTGCTATACCTTCCCAAGTGACATGGAAACTTTGCATTGTGCAGTTGTTTTTGAATTTATGACAGGATATTATACCTTATCCTTGGAACAAATTACATTACCACTTTATGGGGTTACCGATTCTGCTTCTTGGGGTGGAGAAACTATTCAATGTGTAGTTTCCTTAGGTAATGACAACTTCAGTTCAACTATACCTAAGTTGCATGTGATGTATTATGATACATTTTAGGTTGTGTACATACACTTATTAACTTGGACCAATTTCGAGAGTTATAACTCATATACTTTGATCTTCTAACTCGAGTCACATGTTGACATTTATGGCTTCATCATAATTAATATTATATTAATTGCATGTCCCTTGATATTCAACATGATGAACATTTGTAGCTTAAGGAGTGTGACTAAGTGTTATGAAGAGCAACTACCACAATGAAGACCTAGTCTCAAATCCCACTCGGGAATAGTTGGGCCAAGCTCTCTGCAATAATTTAAGTGCAATTAAGTAGGACGAACAACACATGCAACATGCCTGAGAAACAAGAAACCCCTCTTTGTGTCCCCAATTTCCCTAGGTCCAATGATGGGCCCAAATTTTTCCAGCTAAAACAAAATAAGCATCTTTTTCAATAATAGCATTGAACTTGTGTTACTTTGTGACATTTATTGCATGTGACTTATATTTAACATAAATATTACTTTCACTAATGTTACTATGCTACATATTTTATGTCGTGGGCCCAACACCCGACATCATAAAATTTACGATCTAGGCTATTGACTTTCTTGAATGCAAAATATGATACAAAATTCAACTTAACATTTTACAACCCAAAGGGTTTAATGAAGACATCAGATGGGTACACCTCCATCCACCCAAACACTTGAGTAACCATGTGCAACACGTGTCTTTTTTCTACGCTAGTAACTTGATACATGTGGTATGTTCAAAATAATACTTGTTTATGCGTCTCTTCTCTAGTAGATTTGTAACTTTTCGCATATTTCCTTTTGTCTGGCATAACCCTCATAAAGGTAGACCTTTAGAAAGGTAAAATATTGGCTGTGCTGCTGTATCCTAGATGACTGCCAATGCCTTCTATTTCCCTTAGATAGCTGTCTATATTGAGAAACCATTTTAGCTCTTTCTCTCAGGATATACTTTGAGCAATTTCTCAAATGACAAAATTGTTGGTCTCCATTTTCATTACTGATGGTAACAGTCACTTTTCGTGTAATTTGTACTTCTTGCAAATACAATCCCATTTTTTGTCTAGTCTTGATATTAGCATTTTTAGGGGGTTTTAAACAATAGTGGTTTATAAACAAATAACATATCTTAAAAATGGTATGATTATATGCCAAGACATTAAGTGTAGGGTTCTCATACGTTTAATATACATCATCTTTTTATAATGCCTGGCCAACATGCCAACTTGGCATATGAGACCCCCATTGAAAAATGGGCAATTTTTCATTTTACCTTACAAACTTTGTACAACTTGGGTTTCATCCTCATGACAAAGCTTGGGAATAAATTGTCTTTACCAATCTGCGTACAAAATATGTATATGTAATGTCACTTTCTAGGGCACATTGGGAAATGATGCAATCAACACAAATCTGATCACACACAACTGTAAAGCACAAATATTAGAGCATAAAATTGACCTCGCAACAACCATAAACCGACCAGCAAACCCTCCCAAGTATGGCGAATTAGCCTATATAGATTTGAGGCCTTTAACCTTCTTAAACCCTACCCCAAATATGAATTTCACAATCTGAAAATGACATTCATAAACCAGCAACTGTAGATTGATTTTAGACTCCCCTTAATCACTACCAAACAACTCCTTACACAACAAAAGTCTCCTCCCAATGGAGCAGCTGGTTTGGGGAATTCAAACCCTTGAAACTGGGGTTAATTCAACCTAAAAAATTGCATAAGTGTGCCTAAAAATATTAAATAAATATTAGCAACAACTGAATGCAGAAAAACTGAATTTTCATGCCCTAGATCTGGAGATATGATTTTATGTCAAACCCTTGTTTGCAGAAAATTATGGCAACTTCAAAAATTCATAACTCACGCAATAATGCTCTGATCCACACAAATAAACCATGCACAAACTCACAAAAATAAGGAGAACAAGAATATGAATGCTAATCATGAGAAATCGCCTCTAAAGTACCAAAAACTGCACTTTTACTAATTCACCCAGCATAAAAACCCCTCCAAAATGGATGAAACCCCACACATGCAAGTCGCTTCAACCCTAGAGGGCAGATCTAACCATGCACAACACCCACAAGTAATTCGCTCATGGAATAGGAAATATATACCGCGAACACAAAATATGCAGAATAACTCCCCAAGGAAATTCGCTACAGCTAGGACACAAACTAGCAATGATAACACACTTTATTTGTAGAAATAAACTTCATATCCGATCTTCGATACAGCTCCAAATCGATTGGCAAAGAGAAAGCAACAATAGCAAGCTAGGGCATACATCCCATTTTTTTCAAGCATGAAGAATTCAATTTATCAAATGTTCAACATAACTCTCTAAGGCCATGCATCCTCCTCTTATAAGCTAAGGGGTGCAACATAAGCAGTGGCCAACCTAGTCCCTTTTTGGAGGGAAACATAAGAAAACATAATTAAAATATAGAAGTACTTAATCCTAAGTGTACTTTATGACTTCCTAATTTACTAATGACTCCCACTTGTAGCGCATGGCATGCCAAGGGGTTACAATGCAAGAAAATAATGCAACAAATATCTCAAAGAAGTCCCCTAGCTTAATCCTTGAACCCTCGGGGAATGGAATGGGTTGACGGTCTTCGACTTTCTTTATATTTGAAAAAGGGGACATTACAATATATATATATGTGTGTGTGTGTGTGTGTGTGTGTGTGTGTGTGTGTATACAGTGCACCCACACACACACATACGCAAATATATTTTATTTGATTGAGGAAAAAAATAGTCCTGACAAACTCCCATGCGAGAATTCTTTTGAGCATCAATGAAGCCTACTTCACCTCTTGGATATGGCATGCATTATGGCACTTTTCTTTATTTATTTGTTTTTTAATTCTTCTGTTAATTGCTTTGAAATAGATGGTAATGCTTGTGTCTTACAAGGATTCTTTTGTTCTGCTTTTTATCAAATCATAAAAGTTCATTATACAAATATATCAAAAAACTGCTAATCCTTTTGTATCTTTATATTTGGTGCAGGAGATAAGTGGGAGTATTTGTGCTTTCATTGCTCTCTACAGGGCTATGTTGCGCTTTCAAAAGTGAGCAATTTGTTGATGAATATGAATCTTGTTTACTCACTCTTTAAATATTCAAATCATTCTTGCTACCTAAATATAAGGAGCCATCTATTTGATAGACTATAAAATTGCAAATTTTTATGTCCAAATCCCAAAATCTTGTGATGAACTTACTACTTCAGTCAAATGCTTTGAGATTCATTTTCTACTCTTCTAGAAGATAGTTTGTACATGAAGATGATCCCATGCATATGTGCAAAACAGAATTGTGAATCTATTCATTCTATATATTTTTTAGAAATTATGTTGGTTGAGAAATCTTTTCAAAACGATCTCACATTCTAAACCTTATTGCCATGTAGTTCCTCAAAACAACAGACTCTTATATTGGTATTAACATCTTGAATGTAAGTTAACCAATTTGAAACTGTGGGATAAATCTTTGAGCATATTGTGAATGCCTACAGCCCATTAACCTACATTGAGCTCCACGAGAATATTTTGTTGATAAAATGCATTAAAATTAACATGCTTCAATCAGCAGGCAATTAAAATACTAGAGCATCCTAAAAGTAGTAAGAAAACAAATTTCCAATCTTCCAATTTCTACATTGAATCAAAAGGGACACTTGCCCATCAAATGCACAATCAAAGAATGATTTTTTTGTGATCTCGATAATGTGATTTATACGGTTCAAAAGTAATGTAAATTACTTTCTGAATTTGTTTCTCGAAAAGCATTTCAAAGCAAGGATGAATTGATTGTTATAGGACCCATGTGTGTAAATAAATGTATAAGGTTCTAGAAAATATGTATGAATGTACATAATGATGTAATTTATGCTGCATGCAGCTTTTCTTAACTAAGACAATTCCATTCTCATTTTCTACACATGCTAATGCCCTCAAACCAGTGTTACTAGGATATGGAGACATGTATTGGTATGAGAGATAGGGATGGGTACTAACACAACATTTTTTGAAAAACATGTTGGCTGCTGGTTGACACAATAAATTAATTATTTTAATTTATATATAAATGTCAAGTTTGAAAAAAGAAATATTACACTATGAATAAACAAATTGTGAAAAGTCATAGAAAGCATAAAATAACTAAAATTTTACTGCACATAAATGAGATGTAGGTATGGATGTTTGTCAATTAGGGTTTGGTAGTAGTGGTGGGATCCACTTTGGCCTATTTTTAATCATTTTTTTGTTCTTTTCCATTTTTTAGAAGGAGACTACAAATCAAGTTAGGAGATTGCATATGAAACACAGGGAGGTTTCAAAACAAAGTCTCTTGGTATTGGGAGACATCTTTGGTACCAGAGACCCATAAACTCTTCTCCAGGACTCAGATCTGCCAACTCACATAATGATATAATGATGGAATACCAAGTGGAGATCCTCAAACCATCACATACAATCTATAGAGATACTTGTTCAAGGAGTAGATACGATGGTTGACAATGACCATTATATGGAGCTACTTAAAGAATACCCAAATTAAATCTGATAACTCATCGTACATCATTGCATAATATGATTCTCTTTATTAACTTAAAACATAATTTATTTATTACAAAGATGTGCATATTTCTTGTCTACAAGTATATTGTCTATTAATAGTGATCGTCATCCTTGATGTCTTTCCGGATATGAAGTGGGAAATAAGTAGCATTTGTCCCAATTTCAAGTGTAGCTATTGAAGCTGGCAAGGTTGCACCAAAAGTGGGAATTGAAGTGGGTGATGGTGTCATCAGTTGACGGGCCATGGGAGTTTTAGAAAGAGAAGGTGATGCTGAAACTTCCTTTCTATTGGGCCAGCTAACTCTTTTCCTTGTACAATTCCATTACCATTATAATTGGATTTTCATGAAGTTTGGCAGCCTTCACATCAAACTCTGCCCTCAAAATATCATACTTCAATCTGGCCTTCAATATCTTCTCCACCTTTCCTTGTTGTGAACTGTAGATGACCTACTATAAATATTGTCAATCTTTATTAGAAGATTGGGTCAACTAACTCTTTTCCTTGTGAAATTCCTTTACCATTGCATTTGCATCTTCATGAAGCTTGACAGCCTTCATGTCAGACTCTACCCTCAAAAAATCATACTTCAGTTTAGCCTTCAATATCTTCTCCACCCTTTCTTCTTTGTTGTGAACTTTGGATAACCTAATGTAAATATTATCAATCTTTATTAGAAGGAACTTCACATTTCTTACTTGCCTATTCCACCTGATCTTGTGCTCAACTTATTAGACAAGAATTTGTACCAATTCAAGATCCTATCCTTCATCGGTCCCTGCATGTAGGGTATCAACCACATGCCCATCTTAGTTCCTTGTTTCTCCAACTATTCAACAACATATTAAGCCCTGGAGACATTGCACTTATATATTCTTCACACGGTAGATGTAGATATTGAAGCCTCGACTGCCCATTGTTGTCGCTAAATATATTTCTTCTTGGTGATCTTTTCCACAAAAGTCATGAATGAATTCCTTTTTCTCATTCTTCAAAATATTAAGTCTTTTCATCTTCACATAGTCCTCACGTGGTAGATGCTCAAGGCTTGCCTACCCGATGTGATGCTGCATAGACTTGTTCTTAGTGATCTTTTCCACGAAGTTCATTAATGGATTCCTATTTGTCTTTCTTCTACATATTAAATGTTTTCATCTTTTAGTGTAAGAAATTTGAAGTTGTCTCCCATGCATTGTAAAAATATGTTTGTTTGTAGCGGCATCAAAGGACTTGAACATCGTCGTCAAGATGTATTTGAAGAAGTCGCCATTTTTGTTAAAGACAGGCATTGATACTACATGTGTGACTTTTGTAATGGTGAGCTTTAGCGGCATCAAAGAACTTGAACATCCTTGTCAAGATGTATTTGAAGAAGTCACCGTTTTTGTTAAAGACAGACATTGATACTACATGGCTGACTTTTGTAATGGTGAGCTTCTCTATGAGAGGATATGTTTTTTTCCTTTTCAACCACTGATGCAAAAGTGCTTTTTTAACATCTATCCCTTCTCATCCTTTCTCATCTTCTTCAGAACCACTTTAATTTCTTAAGCCCTCCTAGTCTCTGTATCATTTCTAATGATGACACCCTTTAAAGGTTAATGTGTGAATGATGGGATAGAAGTAGCAAGCTTTTTCCTTTCTCGTAGAGTTGCCTTCTACATTGTTGGTCTATATTTCCAAACTTTCCCCAATGCCTCTTTCCTTACTTCTTGGAACATTGAAGATGAATGATGAATGCAAGTGGATGGTGAGGTTATTCAACCTCCTAATCACACTACGAAATGTCTATGTTTGAGTTAAATTCTTTGAACGATCTGAATCATCAAAGTTTGTACTTGTTGGAAATTAAAAGCAGATTAGTAAATGTAAACTGTTGCATCTACTTGAATTATACTACAAATGGAAGTGAATAGAATGCACATTATGGTAGCTTTTCTATTGGAATGAAACTAGATAAAATAAGATAAGATAAATAAATTAATGTCCAACAAATGACCGCAAAAGTAGGTCAAAGGGACCACTGACAACAATGAACACCGATACAAAGCAGTAAAACCAAAAAGTTCCCAAGAAAGACAAGTACAAAAGCCAGAAGAGGTGGCCAATCGAAAGAAGAAATCTCACGCATCCAAAATGGGGGTGGAAATACAAGTGAGAGGAAGAAAGGGGGAAAGACGACCAAGGAGAAGAAGAGAGGAAAGCCCATCAAGGAATGGTAGATGCATCTCTCCTAACATTAGAGGCCGACTGGAAAAAGTTGAGGATAGAATGCCAACCTACCGAAGAGAGTTTTCCTAGTATGCCATTGCTTGGACATAGTATTATCCCTTTAATGCCTGGTAGATCTAGTTCGTCTCTTGAGGCCAGACCTAGTACAGGCATACTTGTGATGGCTCGGGGAACCATGGATGATTTCCTTGGGCTGAACCAATCTGGAGGAAAAAGTAGGGTTAGTCTCATAAGGGTGCTTAGTGCCTCTCCTCGAAGGTAAAATTGTGAAGAAGGAAGTGATCTGCTGCGTAGAGTCTGGTCTAGGATGTGGTTGAAGAGTGTTCTCATGAAGCTTCAAAGCCTCCTGTAAGTATAAAGCCAGGCGCCTCTGATCCTCAAACTTGAAGAAGTCAGAAAGATCTTGTGTCCTCCTAAATAAACAATGGAACCTCGCTCTGTTTTCGTAGAAAATGGGGTACGAAAAGATAAAGTGTGTTTCTGTCTCGTTCTCCTAGAGACTACACAACTGGAAAATCCTGTCTGAATGATCGAGGTAGTGTTCCGTCTCGCAACGGAGTCTATGAGAACCAACCTTGAACTAACCAAGGGGGATGTGAAGCATGCATCTAGTTTCAAAGGGTGTACTGAGGACGGATAATGAGACCGTCTCTCAACTCCAAGAAATGCTCAGTGTAAAAGGCCATCTTGGGACGTAAACCCCTCTAAGGATTTACCCAAGTGGTATGGATGAATTGCTTGTAAATATCCTATCTGATGATCATCTTCATCTCCTATTTAGTATAAAGAAGGTAGCTCAGTGTGACTGAGGAGTATTGAAAAGGTGGAAGATGTTCCATTTGAATACCAACTGCCCACAAAAGTTCGGAGAGCTCAGCATACCAACCGCTACCTTAGTGTGGGGATTTTGAAAGAGCAATGACATCTGAAGAAAACTATGCCAAGTATGGGTACCTGTTCCGGCCCTTGGCAATGTAGCGAAGCCTCGAATGCGGTGCAAGAAAGAAACCAAGTCAAATATGGTCTCCAATTTGAAAGGATGGGCTCCAAACTCCGCCTAAATAATGTGTTGGGGAACAATTTGCTTACACCTGATGAAACAGTGAAGGAGAAGTGTTTAGACCCTCTCGACGGAGGCTCAATCAGTACCCAACAAAGAGGGTCCCCAAACAATATAACTGTAGAGAACCATGGGTCTGATGAGGGAGTCCATGAGGGACATTTTGGGGGAGAGGTCCTGAAAGTGATGACAGAAGCATTGTCTCTCTATAAGAACTAAGGACCCGTAGCCCTTATTGACATGAGGCTAGAAGAGAACCATGGGTCTGATGAGGGAGTCCATGAGGGACATTTTGGGGGAGAGGTCCTGAAAGTGATGACAGAAGCATTGTCTCTCTATAAGAACTAAGGACCCGTAGCCCTTATTGACATGAGGCTAGAGGGCCTGTCTCAAATTGACATGAGGGCCAAAGAACAAAATCCCTAAAGAAGAAATGTAGTTGTGAGGTCTTCAAACCATTGAAGACCATAACCTTGGTTTTACCCAGATTAACCGTCAGCTGCCGAAGAACACAAAACAAGGCCAAGGCATCTAGCTGTCTCTATAAGCCCTTAGAAGAAGAAGCTAGGAGAATCACATCATCTGCAAACAAAAGAATGGATATCAAAACCGGGTGTAGAAGGCACCCATCATTGTCTTGAATATGCTCATGGAGAAAAGACTTTGGCTCATCAATGTATATCCCGAATAGAGTTGGGGATGGGGGCTCCCATGTTTTACCCCAATGGTACTCACGATGAACTTTGACTCTCCTTGGGAGGTGTGGAGGTGACCCAAAACAGTCTCGTATAGGCGCATGATGGCCGTGAGAAGGGTCTCGAAAATGCCAATGTCACAGAGTCTTTGAAAAAGTGCATCACGTGGAACTGAGTCAAAGGGTTTTCCGAAAATCCACAAAGCAACAATAGACCTTCAACAAGCGATGACGTGCCTCCTCAATGATGGCCTAGAGAGCGAAGATATGTTCACTAGTTTGGGGATCAGGGCAAGAACCAACTTACCCTCTGGCTCTAAGTTTCATGCGCTCTTAACTCCTCGAATAACTGCATATGCAAGATTGTAACATAGAGTTTAGAGAATGTGTGCCCCACCATAATGGTCTTGTAGTTGTTGGAGTTAGAGCTGGGACCCGATATGTGAATTGGGTGAATGATATGACGTGACCAATATAGCGGAAAACCTGAGAAAACCACGTGATTAAAGAGGTCAGTTAAATAACTACAAAGAACCCCTTGACCAAGTTTGAAGAATTCCGCTTGGAATCCCTCATCCATTGCCTTGCTATAGATCATCACCCTGGTTGCCTCTTTGATTGTAGTGTAGGTGAAAAGGTGGCACAAGGAAGGTGGTTTGTCAACCTGGATATGTGGATGTCCGGGAATATCATAAAGACTGGAGGTGTGAGAGAACATGAAATTGGGATTAAGCTCAAAGGGAAGAGACGAATGGTGGGGGAAAATGGTGCACTAGAAATGCTTAGGAGAGAGCCGAAGAGACTCACATAAAGTTCGTCTATGCTGGGAGATGAAGAGGCGTTTTTTTCTGCAAAGGAGACAATGGTAGGAGGCTTTCAAGGTAGGATAGGAGGGATGGGCTTGGTTAAAGGCATGCTATAATTGTTCGTGGAAGATTTTGCACTTGTCATCATACCATTTGTTCATAGGACAAATTTTTGGTGGGAGGTAGAGGAAAGTCGATTGGAACTAGGAAAGGACATGAGGGAGGCCTCCCAGATGATGGAGGAAAGGAGGGTGTATTTGGTAGCAACATTATCCATAAAAAAGAATTGGGACTCAACACTCAGGGGGGAGAAGTTGCCGAAGGTTGGAGGAAAAGATATCAGGATCCCCTACGTCGAAACGAAAAGTGGTACGAGGGATGCCATGAAGGGGGGAGTAGTGACGGGAGGGGGGAATGTCGACACGGAGGGACAAAGAGAGAAGAGCATGATGGGCAAGGGGAATGGAAGAAATAAAGAAGTGGCTGATCAGTGACAAGGAGCTCTGGCTGGGAAGGACATAATCCACCACACTCGCACCACCACCACGCGGTTAATAAGTGAATAAATGCTAATTAGGATAGCAGGTAATCCCATTGAGGATAATTAGCTCATATGATTCTCCAAGCTGCAGGAGGTGTTGACCATAAGCAGTGAGAGGCCTTGAATCATCCTCTGAAGTCTTGTACAAACCCACTGTCTCTGGATTAAGTGTCCGAGTGCAGAACATATCCTCCACGCGGTCATGAATAGGAACTTGGAATGCTCTGGTGCGGGCATTGAAATCACCTAGAAGGATGACTTCTCCAACCACTGAGTACTGGGCAATACTATCAGACAAGTCGGTAAAGGGATCACCATTGGGACCATTATGAATGGCATAAAGGGAGGATGTCGAAGGGAAGTAAGACACTGCAATGTAGATATCCCTACACTGGGAACCCACACCCAGAATACAAACCCATAAGAACTTGGAAAACTCATCTTTGGCAACCAAAGAAATCTTGCTCTGGAGTGAATCTCTGTACAAGCAGGCTACCCCTCCAGAACCTTTGACGCCACCCGAGTTTCTAGTCTCTTGCCTGTGCGCAGACTACCCCTCCAGAACCTTTGACGCCACCCGAGTTTCTAGTCTCTTGCCTGTGCGCAGACTACCAATGACAACTCGTGATATCAGGAAGAGGCCGCACTGGAATCTTGTGAGTCTTTGTGATGAAGAGGATGTCTGCAAAACTAAGAGCATCAAGAATAAGACCAAAATCAAATACAAATAACTCTATATCTCGAGGAATTCAACCCTAGAAACAAACTCTAGGGAAAAACAACTTGTTAGTGTTAATTGCTCATCACCTCTTTTTTCAATTGGGGAAAATTACAAAGAGCATAAATGGAGAGTGTATATGGCTGATTTCTGATTACTAGCAATTTATTTTAGACATGTTTGCACATTAATCTACCTAGCTTTATGTATTTGTAGCATATTATGAGCTATTGTTGTGGCATTTCCCTTTATACCACCACCTTACATCACCTTCACATCAAATTTAGCTGCCCTTTCTAGGTTTCTATTCCCCCCAGTGGCCATCTTCTTTTCCCTTCCTCCATTTACTTGCACATAGCCAACTTGATGGCATTGTGTGAATTCCCCATTTTAGCTGATGATCGATGACATGCACTAAAACATATCTATGACTTATAGGGTGTAATAACATAGGTTTCCATTTGTTATTTCTCAATAAATCATCGAATAATCTGCTTTTCTTGCTCTCACAAATAAACTTTAGGAAGAAGAAGAGACCTTAGGGTTTAGAGGAGCGTACATCAAGGAAGATAAGTTAAAGCATTGGGCCAGAAGATACCTAGAATAGAAGTTGAACCAACAAGGTATGCCTTAGTCTTTGGAGTCCTCATCATAAGGTTTACGTAGGTCTTCAACTTATCCATCTTAGCTTCACCCATAAAAATCTCTCACACGATACTACAAGCTAAAGGGGGAGATTAATGTGCTGATAAGTCAACCCATGTAAGTATCCCTAACCCAAACCTTGTTCTTTTGTACTTTAGTTGATGATTGCTTTATGTATCATGTATTATATACAATAGTGTAGCATATTTTATCTTTACAATATTACCATTTATTTGCAACTCTCGCTTTTCCCTAGTGGCACCCCTTTTTACAACCCTTAGATTATGTAGCACTTGTTGATTGTGTGATAACACTTCATTATCTATTGCTCTTGCTTTAGTCTAGTGGCACCTTGGATCTTGTAAGATGCCTTAAAACAAGCTAAATGGCAAGATTACCTCATGAAGCAATTCAAACAACCCCAAAAATTAAACAAAAAATATTTCAAAATGGCAACCAACACCATCACTACTCAAACATCCCAAAACAAACCTATCCCAAGGACTAAATTGAGGACTCGACTTCCTTCAAGAATCCAAACCTAAATACTTCAAACCCAAGTAGTTCAAACCCATCCCACCTACTGTTGAGTCTCCAAGAGCTCATGCAATGATACCAACACCTCGACTCTACCATGTCGATGCTTTAAAGCCTTTTCCCATATGGTATAACCCCAACAAATTTTGTCGAATACATGCTAACTTGGGACACACTCATGAAAATTATTGGATCTTAAAATTCTCGGCATTACCCTCATCCATTGGCTTCCCTCATCCATGCTACCAAGGTATTGATACTTTCCTATATTTGACGATGAAAATAAAAATGATCCTCATTGTAACGCTAACAAAACCATTTATGATGATGATTTAGACCAGTGTGATGATAATCGAACTACAATTTTGTTTCAAGATCCTCTTCTGGTTTTCCCTAAACTTTTAGTCAATTTGACCTCTTCATTAAAGATACCTTTCATGATGAACACCACCTAGACCATAGTAAAAAACAAGCATGTACTATCCAACCATCTTACTATGAAGAATACATTGTCCCCCAAGCACAAGCTACACATCTTGGTGTACTTCATTAACAAAAGACGCACACTAATACATGCCTTCAACAGTGAAGCTTCCACATCTCCTATGATTCTACCACTCCTCAATTTGACTCTAGTGACGATGACGGTGAGGAATCGTTACCTTAGTGTCCTCCAATCGACCCTTTGGAAAATATCAATTGGGTAATTAAGACAATATTATATTTTACCACACATAATTTGAACAACAGTCCCAAAAAAATTCAAAACTGATGTCATTTGTAAGGCTGATGAGACTCGGTCAAACCTAGAAAAAGACAACAACATCAGCTAAGTCGATGATGCTCAATTTCAATTCAATCTGCCCATGGCAAATATGGATTTTAACAATGCCATTACCCAGGCCAATGATGTCAAAAATACCTCTGAAACTTTCAACAGCATCCAAAGGGGCTGGTGACGTTTGGAAAAATTCTGTACCTGCTTCCACAGCTTCACACATTGCTTTAGATGCTTATGTAACAAATGTAAGACAAATTCATGATGAAAGCCATAGTAATGGTTAGAAATATGTTGATATTTGAATTGACAACTACAATGGTCCGATATATACATTTAATGTTAAAAATATTGATGCCATTTGTGCGAACACTTGCTTTGTTTCTTAGATTACTAATCACTTTCTTACACTTCATGGTTTCTCACATTGGTTGGTTTTGTTCACCTCTTGGTTTCTCACACTGCTTTGTTTCTTACACCCTTGTAGTTTGATATACCTTTTTTTTATAAGCCACTATGTTTCACTTGACTACTTTACATGCCTCTAAGCTCCTAGCTTGTGAATTGCATTGTAAGATGTTGGTGTTTGAACATGCATTTTTCACAAGTATCCACCTCCTATGATTACTTTCCTTTTAGCTTATGTTCCAAACTAGAGCTAGGTGTTAATAGAATATAAAACTTATAATTAGCATTTAATTACTATTAGTTAAGTGTTAACTAATAAACGGTTGTGACCGCTTCAACCATTTTGTAACCATCTCTCACATAATAAAACGATGGACACACAATGATAATGTGTGCATTCTAGTTACTATTCATTTGTTCTTTGTACATTCTATACTTTCTTTATTCTTTGTCTCTCCACATTCTAACATTGGTATCAGAGCGGGGCAAGAAAGGAGAAAGAGAAGGGAAAAAGTTCAAACCAGTCCGGTTAGGGCATGAAAGAGCAAAAGACCAGTTCGAATGCTAGACGCAAGAACAATACTATAGGGCAATGAGCAATAATGTAGGGCAGAAAAAATGTTATAAAAAAGGGAAGAAACGACCAAGTTTCAGTTCGAGGGCACTTACAACGAACATAACGACAAAATACAGTTGACGCCATTGCAAAGGTGCAAAAATAAAATACAATGTTTTAAATTGTTGCTACATTAATTTTCGGGTCTGTTGGCTAGATTTTCTGCATAGCATCAAACCTAGGCAGTCATGAGATAAATCTCCCTCATTTAACCGGTGAGGCTCCCGTGTCAGATTTGTCAATATAAATGTGTTATTATCTATTAGGGGGTTTTACTTTAACCACTTAGTTCATGAACCATAACTAAGAAGTTTTGCAGCAAGTAAGCAGCTGTTTAAGAAAGGAAAGTTATAGAAGAAGGAAGTAAAGGAAATACAGAGAAGAAATGGGGAAGATGTGCATCTCAATTAGTAGATAGCAGAGCTAATTGCATGCACATAGAAGAAACTTAATAGATATGAACACACAAAATTATAAAACAAAGGCAGCTCTAGATCCAGATCTAAAATAACACAAAGTCTATTAAGAGATCTAAGATTAAAAGCAAGAAACAAAGTACACCGTGACACAAAGTTCTCTGGAAACCTGCTCCTTTGTATTCCTTTGCTCCAAGTTGCTCTCAGGGGTTCAGCACAAAGTCTAGAACACAAAATTGTTTCTCACAAATTCTGATTGATGATTAACCCGAAGGTTCTTCCTCTACTTATAGAATGTAGAGGGGCAATTACAAGCTGGAAGCTTTAGTTGAACTGACACATGTGGAAGTCGAAAAAGAAACAGCTGACAATCTCCTTCCTGGAATTCCTCTTTGCATGACATGTATGATTTGCAACTGAAAATAGAACCTTCTATTTTGTACGCCTGCCACCTATCTCCAAGTAATTGACTTCTTCAAGTAATGGCTTTTAAACCAATCACGTAAGTTGTATAATTTAATTGATCGCTCAATTACTTTGTCGGAGGAAAGAAGAAGGAAGAGGAAAGTTGACTTTGTCGGAGGAAAGAAGAAGGAAAAGGAAAGCTGACTTTATCCTTTTTCATGTCTGCATGCAGCTGATTCAAACTGGACCTGGAAGTAGCTGGATCTGGAAACAAGCTGGAATTGCAAGCAGTTGGAATTGGAAGCAAGTTGGAATTTTGCCTCCGCATTGTCTTCTCTTTTATCCTTGAAGCTTTTGCAGTTCTTCTTTTGTACATGCATCAATGCAAGGTTGGCCGTAGATAACTCATCATCCTTATTTTTAATTGCATATGAGCAATTAAAAATTCTGGAAAGCACTCAGGGTGAATGAAAATTCAATGAAAGCTTCAACTGGAAGGTGAGAGCACATGCACAAGATCTTGGAAGGAATTTTCCACGCATTGTCTTCTTCACGGGCTGCATTCGAAACAAGAGGATGAAGCCTTTGTGCCAGAAGCTTTTGCAACTATAAGATTTGGATCTGGATCTGCATATGGACTTGCATCTGCATCTGCATCTGGATATGGATCTGCACCTGCATAACAAATTCTGGCAACTGGGCTATGGATGGAAAAGCTGCAGCTCGAATAATTCCACTGCTTTTAATCTGCACGCATGAGTGAAGTCTTTCCTACTCTGGATCTGTCTATCAATTTAGCAAGAGGTTCCGAGCCTAGATCCGTGTTTCCAATATCTACAAATTTAAAAGTGATGCATGACTCCGTTGTGCTTTCTTTTTCATCTTTCTTTGCCATAGCTTTGTCTATCTTTGTCTGAATATGTCTTTTTCTTCTTATTTGACTGAAATTCTTCAATACTGGTGCAGATCTGGACAATTCTTCATATTCGGAGGATATATGCAATGTATTGAACATTGATAAAATCTCTTTTTCCTTTGTAAAGCACCTGTAATGAATTCCTGCAATTTATTCAGATAAAAATGGCCACCGGAGCATGAATAGTGAATTTTAATTGTAAAAATCTGCACTTTTCAAGCCTGCTGCCCCAAAAAATGGTGTTTAATTTGCACATAAAGAGAGCATGAATCCTTTCAACAACACATGAGCTCCTGTAACACCTGTGTAAACAATTATGCAGACAAAGATCAACCTCCTTCAAAGCATGCGCCAAATCTGGAAGCTTTTAGCCTTGTTAACACTTTGTCTAAACAAAATCCTTCCTCTAATGGGGGCGCACTTTTCATCCTAGCTGCAATTCTTTACCTGCGAATTAAATTATTCACCCATATGGCTGCCCATGCTTATATAACCTTCACAATTCTATAATTAATAATTGCCCTAACAATTAAAGGTAATTAATTAATTAAAAATCATGCTTTTCTCTTTTAAAAATAGCATGTTTAAGGACAGCCATCCAATAAATTAAATTAATCCAATTTAATCCTTCACACATCACTTCACTTAAGCTTCACAGTGTGCTTTGACCATAGCCATTGAAAATAGGATTTAATATAATCTTTTAATACTTTAAAAAGTATTAATTCCTTCTCAAAAGGGGCTGCATTAAATAAATTAAATTTATTTAATTTTGGAATTCTATTTCCAATTGATTTATCCCCCTTTGCTTTTGTCGACTTTTCCACAAGCCTGGGTGCTAAAATTGGGTGAATAAATATTAACAAATATTTATTTAATGCATTATTATTCACCCAAGGTGGGTTGCACTTTTTTACATAATAGAATTCTGAAAATGGGATTTTTTACCCTGCAAGGCAGGCAATAAAATCCCGTGATTTCACTTAAGTCACTTTTCTTTTATTTCACCATGGGAATTTTTACCCTGCAAGGCAGGCAATAAATTCCCGCCTGCCTGCTGCTTCTATTTTTCCCACTGCAGCTTAAGTGAATTTTATAACATGGGAAAAAGTACTCTGCTAGGCAGGTATAAAATTCCCATCATGCCTGCGGCTTCTATTTTTTCCATCGCAGCTTAAATCCTTTGTTTTCCAAAAATGCGCCCATCCCTGCAGGGGCTTTTCTGTGCACGACTTTGCTTTTTCCCAGTGATCCAGACCTCCGATGACGACTTCCTCCGGGCATAATGTGCGTGTATGTTTTCCAGCTGCTCCAGGCCAAAAATCGGGCTTACCCGGCAAAGGAATTGCTCCAGAGAAATTTCACAGAAAACAAAACGGGACACCACAAAAACACAAAAAATTGCCAAAAGTTACAAATAAAGCCCAAAACTTAAAATAAGTTAAAATCCTTCTGGCACATAGGAATAATAACATATTTGTTCATAATAGAGTTAAAACAGAGCGCAAATAGCCTCATACGGGGCTCAAAATAATTAAATACAAATTTCCCGCAGACAAATCCCGACGACAGAATAAAACAATTTTGGGCATCTGGGTATTTGGCGAAAAGGGCTAATATGGCTCTTTGGGATTATCTTGACGCAATACAAGAACTTTCAGGCAATAAAAACACAAAACGACCCATTATTTTAAAAGTACGAAATTTTTTCGGATAGGGTAGTCGCAAATTTTAGGGTGAAATCTGGGTGACATCAGGGTCATTCTATATTTTGGGAAAGGGTTAATTTCTAAGGTATTTTGTTAGAGAATGGAAATTCCATTAGACAAATATCGTGGCCTTAACTTCCATACTTGAAAAGTAAAAATCTAGATGAAAGACAAATTAAATGAAGTTAATGTAGCCATTGTTGAAAATCCATCGGATATTGAAAGTGATGAACTCACTGATAGAGAATACATATTTCAAAGGAAGCTTCACACTTTGACGACAATAAGGCATCCAATGTACGTAAAACTCGGCATGGATGGCTGCCTAGATAGTTTGGGAGTCTGTGGATCTTGGAAATTTACCCTTACGAGGGTCATGAGACAACTTGATGGAGCATTGTGGGAGTATCTCAATATGGATGGTTATCCAACAATTGGGAAGATTTTGTAATTCGAGAGTTTGAGGTGGAATTGGGAACTCAGGAACTACACCTTTACAATGGTTAGAAAGGCGACTTGACAGAGTTCTACTTGGCCAAAGCATTGTTTTCAAATGAAAAAGCTTTTGAAGCATGCATGGTTTTGTTTGGTTTTGTTACTTTAATGTTCTATCAGTATGTTCTATAGTGCAAGCCTTATGAAGGGGTATTAGAATATAAGGCTTATAATTAGCGTTTAATTAATATTAGTTAAGTGTTAACTAATTACGGTTGTAACCACTTCAACTATTTTGTAACCATCTCTCACACAATAAAATGGACACACAATGATACTGTGTGCATTCCAGTTACTCTTCATTTGTTCTTCGTACATTCTATTCTTTCTTTATTATTTCTCTCTCCACATATTATAATAGGTGTTTCTTGGAAATTAAAAATGATGGTTTGGAGTATCATTTTGGCTCCTTCTATCAATGGTATTTCAAGTAACATAACCAATGTAGTCTATCTACATGTCTTTCACTCACACTTACCCTCTCTTGTTATGAAAGTCTCAAGTTTGTTTATAATTGTATCACCCTCCCTTTTAATATCTCAGATCTCATTTCCTTTATCACACACTTTCTATTTGCCACACCAAGGTCGGATTCAAGATCACACTCTTTTATATGTCCGACTATATCTAAGCATCTTTGTTTATCGGTCCTTTGTAGTGGCTAGGTGTAAGCTCTCTAACGTCGCCACCTTATATAAAATATCAAAAAAATCAAAAGTCAAAAACCAAAATATCAAAATGAAAATTTTCAAGAGTCAATCACAAACAAAAAGGTTATGATCATTGTCACACCTCCTATTCTGGTTGAAAGCTCCAAGTCCACAATTAGTCTTACACTACAGCCAAAAATCCTTTGGAGTGCAATTCGCCATTAGATTGGGATAGGAGGCCTCATATCTAATAGTTGTGTGCCGCACCTTTTCAAGGAAATACTTAATCCTCGAAGTGAACCGATGGCACTAGTGGGGTCTTGAGGGATGCGGAACACGTCACGGGAAGGTAGGCACCTTTAATTTTCCTGCATACCATAGCCTTCATAGGATATATTCTATAATTCACTAGTTTTTCGAAGTCAATCCTTACAAAACAAGGTTCCTAAAACTTTTGACGTCAAAAACTTGCTAGTCTTGTGTAATTGATTAGATTGTCTCATCTCTGATAACTAACATGTTTTGGCCTTGGTGATGCCCTCTTTTACCTCCCTCCATATCTACCTTTGATGGACATGCTTGTTTCTAGGGGTTCTCTTCTATACAACTTATTCTTCATTTATTTTAGACATGCTAACATTGTAATAAACATTAGTGTCCAAGGGTTTCAAATTTAAAGACCTGGGGAATCTACCTGGGTTTCCCTTTGAACGTCCCTACTTGAGTGTCAATTGCAATTTCGGGTTTTTAAGGCGGTCTCCTAGCCATCACTTTTTTTATGTTGAATTCCTCTTAGATATGTTTGGCATTCTAAGATTTACCTTTCCTCACTTATTTTTAAAGTCCACTAGATCGATATTACCATTATCATCTTAACACCTTACATTTTATAAGTTTTTTCCTTCTTTTGACTTTTGGGTCTTTTGGACCTAATTCAATCTAGACAACATAGGCTATTTGGACTTGGCCTAACATCTTAATTACCTTTTTGGGTCTCCAAACCTCTTTGAGCCTATCTTTTATAGGCCATTCAAAGTCAAGTTAGTACCTTTTTACCCTTTTTGGGTCATCTAAACCTTAATTAACTTTTACATTGTAAGCTATTTGGACTTGACCTAACACCTTTTACCTTTTTGGTTAGGTAGCCAAGACAATTACGTGGAATTGTTACTTTGGTATGATGACTTTTTTGGGGCTTGGGTATGGCTTTGGGCTCAACTGTACAAAAAAATATAAAATATTAAAAATATAGTCAAATAAGTAAAATCAGCCATACAATATGTATTGAATAAACAACATAAGCTAAATAACCACAAAACATACTAATATTTTAATGCCAAATGTCATGATATTTGTTGATCGGACTTGGAACAAGTACATCGTGCACATGTTACAATATTTACTAGGTTGCCAGGAAATAGGTACGGGAACAGTTTCGGGTATGAGTTCGAAATGCGGAAATGCCAATCTAAAAAAAAAACCTTGGGTACAAAACACCACAGAAATGTTTGTACGATATATTATTAAAAAAATATAAATATATATGCAAAATGCATAATACTCACTATTCTCCATAAAAGATAAAACACTTAAAATACTTTGTATTCGTGAAAGTTCAAAACATTCAACACACTTAAATTTTCATATGTACATAATTATAAATTAGATTCTTGAAAATACCATCTAGATATTATTGAGGTACTGCTGAAATAGAAGTATCTAGTTTTTATTATTATTTTTATTTTTGGCATTTCAAAAACAACACTACTGAAATGGTACAAAAAATGCCCAATGTACAACCTAAAATGGTATAGTAACATCTTGCTTATGGCCCAAGTATGACAAAGCTGTACACGGGACTATTTTGGAGTTTCGAAAATGTTTTAGGGAAGTAGTAGGACCAATACCAGTACTCGGTATGTCAATACGTAGTATGCTGCCCTGGTTGGCATTTTCGGGTAACATAGAATATATACATAAAAGTCAAGACAAATCGGCATATTTATTATATTCATAATTAAAATGGTCTCTAGGGTATTCATCAAGAGCATCAACACTATCATGTAGCTCATTAGAACCACAAAGAGTAATAGTGTCATTGCCGCCAACTTGATGATACAAAGTACCCTCTAGCTTCGGGTCTACCAATGAAAGGTGGCAAATGGATGCTTCCAAGTTTGGAGTCTCTTGGTCTACTTCCCAAAACTTTGTTTCCTCCTGTTATTACCCATCTTGCTTGTGTTAGAAGGTGCATGTTGAAATGCACAAAGACCAAATCCTCTGCCTTTTTTCTTCCAACTTGTTGTAGTTAATTGAGTGGATAAAGGAGTATGTACCCTAGTTAAGCTCAACAGAAGAACTCATATCCTATTGAGGCAAGTTGTATAGTCAATGGAAAATTTATAAAAGTAAATAATTAAATGAAACTTAGAAAAAAATGAGTTGAAAAATTAAAACTAAAAAATTAAAAATCTTACTTGGCACAATTTTTTTATTGCAAGTGTTTGGAGGTGGGGGTATGCTTGCCCATGGAGGAACCACCATGAATAACCGTCTATCTTGAACTTGTCACGAAGAATGATCCTCAGAGAATATGAAATATAAAGCCTCCTTCCTAACTTCCTAATTGGGCATGCTTCACCTATCACTCACAAGAAAAAACCTGGATTCCCCTCCCCCCATATTGATCAAAGGCCTATTTGATGTATCCTTCTATTCATCAGGAATGATGGACACCCCTGTTTAGACCCATGAATTCTTGATCGTCTGCAATGAATCTTTAATATGCCTTCTTTCTTTGGTTAATAAGGTGGTGCACACTTGCTCATACCTAGGCTGGTGCACTCTTTAGGGACATCATCGATTGCTTTCACCACATCTCGCTAGTGTGGTGTTCTAACAACAATAAAAGGGATGACACATGCATAAATAAAACATTGAATTTGTTGGTTGTCTTTGTCCCTATTTTCATTCTTGAATGCCCTCTCCAATGGGCCTACATCTTTTGTTCTCTTGTGACTACAAAGTGAATCTACCTTTATGGTTGTAGGCAGTGACAAAAATAGGGGTGATGGGGTCATGACATAGACAAAGGGAGAAACATGTGTTTTTTTACCTTTAAATCCTCTGCCAAAGGATGCTTCGATTTTCAGGCAGCTGCCATAGTTGTCTTCTTGTTGTTTGATGTATGCAAGGGCCTTTGCATGCGGCAATCCATTTCCATCGATTACCCACAAACTTTGATTCTTTTCCAGCAACCCCACATAAATGAATTTTTGCACATTTCTATGAGCTCTTAAATCATATTTTACACTCCGAGCAAACCCAAACATAGCCCACTACAGCTGACAACTATTGTATTGGCGTGACATGCTTCCAAAGGGATGAGCGTGGATCCTATTGATGGATATTACATTGCCCACAAAACTAAAATTTGCAATCATTATATGAAATCCCCATAGCTACTTGGTTAGCAATTAAAAAAAAACATAAAAAACTTGCCTTTAATCACCTAGCCTCTTTTTTGCAAGCTCCTTAAACTACTTGACACTTGTAGTGTTGTAGGATTAGCCCTAAGCACTTGAAAATCTCAAGGTGAGAAAGAAAATATGCATTGAGAGGTGACTATGCAATGTGAGGTAAATGTGTTTTGTTGTTTGAAAAAAGTTTGGGGGTGCCTTTTAGGGTTAGGTTTTTTTACATTTTAAAAAGTCTTTTCGACTTTTTTGACCAAAAGACAAAAATAATGCTTTTGACTGTTTTTATTGGGGGAAGGGGGGATATGCCCAAGGCTTACCAAATTGTACTTGGGTGGATTGTTTGACATACCGATATGTACCCGGGTACATCATTTGATGCACTCGAACATGCTTAGGTACAATTCTTCAAGCCTTGTGCATATCCCCACATACGTGCAAGCGAACATGTATCGAGTGCGTGTTGTGCCTATTTTTGTTTCCTGTATTTGCATACCCTACTTCTTAGCCTTTTTGACTTTTTGGATTTAATTCAGCCTATCCATTATAGGCTATCTAGACCCGACCTAGTACTTTATTTCCATTTCTATATTTTTACCTTTTTCAGTCTTTCAGACCTCATTTAGCTAGTCCATTATAGGCTACCTGTACCTGACCTAGTACCCTTTTGGGTATGTTAGATCTAATTTAGCCTTTTCTTTATAGCCTAACATGTATCCAAACCCGTCCTAGCGCTGTTCCCATTGAGAGCTTTTGTAATATATGTATTTTCTTTTTTCACTAATCTCTGTATGCTTACATTGCATATTTCTTTGTAGTCTTGTAACATTAGGGTTAAAATAAATAACTTTTGCGCCTGCCAAGGTCTAGATGAAGAATTTTGCACGCGTTTACTTTTGCGGAAAGAGAACTTGAGGTAAGTATATTTATTTTATGTTTAACTTCTGAGTTACTTAATTTATCATTTCCTTTGATTTTGGTATTATGTTTTTTTTTCTTGAATCGCCATCTTGCATTACACTATTGTAACTCCAGATGAACTTCGGATGGGACATATGTATACACCTTGTTTCTCTTATGAATCACTTATTGTGCAAGGCTCGTTGGCATATTAATGTCCTTGAATGTACGCCCTGAGAGATCGTTGTCATTTCCCTTCCAACTACCATCCCACTACCACCTTAGATCACCTTACATCACCTTCACATCGTGTAATGTCCCTTTTAGGGCAGATTAGCACGATTTTGGAATTCAGTTGAAACCCTTATTCAAAATTGACAACAATTTGAAAATGAACCAAAACCACTATAGAAATTCACCAAATTTTGAAATACACTTGTAAACCCTTTTGGAAAATTATAAAATTAATTTGTAATAAATATAGGCACCACACAACTTTAGATTTGTTTTTTTTTTCTAGGTTGTAAATTAAATAATTACAGCAGTACATATAATTGCAAATTCAACAACAAATTGGTGGAGATATGATGCCCTTTCAAGCTCCCAACACCACAACCCCTCAGAGCCACCTCCAAGGGTGACGTCAATCCTCGAAAGGGTGACGTTAGCTTGTAGATTTGCCCTAATGCAAGTCGCTGCCCTCCCAAAACAGGTCGCTGCACCCTATGTTGCCCTCCAGCTGTTGTTTGATTCAATCTTGTTTTGCTTAGATGTGAGTGGCTCCTATGTGATGATTCCCTAGGGTGTCGGTGATAATACCCTAGCTTTGATATGTGCAAGTGTGGCTCTTGTGTGAAGTCACCAACAAAATATGAGGGTTTTTTGTCCCCAAATTCTGATCACAATGAGGGTTTTCGTCATCAAGTGATGGATGCTAAGAGGGTTTCTATGCTTAATAGCTGAAAGTAGAAGCACAAGTGCTTGACTTCATAAAATCAAGATGATAAATGTTCACAAATGAACCCCTCCAGCGTCTTTTATATCCTTCCCTTTCTTTTAATTTCTAATTAAGTGTCAGCCCACTTAAATTGGAAAAGCACTCTTAATTTAAAATTAAAACATAAGTGGCCGACATAAAGTTACTTCTTGGCTCAGTTAGTTTTAATCTTACCATAATCCCCTTTCCTTCATCACATTAGCCTGTGGGAAGCAATAAAATAGGCTAAGGGTCTTTGTTTTGTTTTAATTTTAAAAAAAGGACATTACAATCCTCCCCTCTCGAAATTGCTTTCCCTCAAGCAATTGCAAGCTTGGATGCTCAAGTATCACCGCGACAATGTGGTGAATCATGTTGTACTACCTATAGAGCATGTATCCTGTACCTGTCAAATGGGATAATTCCTGCCTAAGAATATGGTGTGATATGTCTTGAATGGATAATGAGTGCCATCCAACTTCAAAATGATCCCTCGTAATTTGTAAATGCTTGAAAACATCCACAAAATCCCACAAATCTGAAAGTTGCCATATGCTCACATCATTGGGCTGCTGCCGTCCCACTTGGATTCTTTTATGCAAAGAAAGTTTTGAGATTTCAAACGCTTGGGCTCCAATGGTTCCTTTCATGACTTGGTGAGATGTTCCTCCCAATATTTGATAAAATCAGACTGTAGATGGGCTGGAAATGAGTTTCAACAGCCACCAGTCACTTGTATTTTCATCTAACTAGTTTTTTGCATGGCTGCCATAAAGATCTTCTTCAGCTGAACCCTTCCCAGTTTCATCAAAGATTTTCCCTCTTTTTGTGCAAGCTTACAACTGTCCTTAGCTGATAAGTGCAATCCTACACCTGTAATTGTCAAGACCAACAACAAGAAAAGGGTACAATAGGTACAAACATAAAATTTCCTTGCAAAGATCAACAACTTGGGCAATGTAGGGGCTGAGAACAACCATGAAAGAACTGAAAATATCAGATTAGCGACCACCAACTAAAAACAACTCCTTCCCATGATTAAAGGCTCTTGTAAACCTATTTGTATGAAAGTAAATGGAATAACCTGGTGGCTGGTGATGGTGATGCCAACAATACAAAAAATGAGTCTCATTGCTATCCCAAACATGTCAAGCAACTCCTTTACCTTTACTGCAGTATCAACTTCTTCCCCATGTGCTTTTGAGGCTTGTAGAAACACCCCTTTCATTCCCTCATCTTCAGCCACAACCTCATATTCTTCCTCATTTGCTTGGGCTGATAATAAACTCAGATGCTCCATCTCATCCTTGTCTTCTTCGTTCTTCATATCCTCTACCCACTCTTCAAGATGGAAATTGGATGTGTACTCTTTGTTTTTCAATTGTTGTCTCAATGAGCAGGTCTTCTTTCTGTTGCCAATCTTTTTCACTTGCTCTTGTGCGACACTTCTCTCCTGTCTCTAGCTGCTGCACTTGGATTTCTCTTTGCATGTCCTTTTGGGAATATCCTTGTTCAATCACTTTGCCACTCTCTCATGTCTCCATGATGGCTTGGAGACAAGTGTCTTCTACTGTTATATGATTATATCCTTATCAATCATCTCTTCAACTGTCGCTGTCATACTATCATCTTGTTTCACTTCCTTGCATTGCTTCTCATACATATGAGCATGCTGGACTAAACCACGCTTATGCCTTTTCTTTTCTATGTTCTCCATTCCTGGACCTGCACATTGGAAAAACACATTAAGGGAAACAAGAGCTTTCAACAACACTCCTTATCCGATTCGTCATGCCTTATAAACATGTTAATTAGCTCTCTTATATTGCTTGCATCTTCTTCATAATTTTATTTCACGTGATAGACTTCCAACAGTCCATTCTTGCTGTCCCACACATGGCCGTAGCTGTAGCATTGCATTTTCTCGCTCACAAATAGCATTGTAGTGGCTCAATCCGTCATTGATGGTAGGCAGAAAATCCTTCCACCTTGTGTCTGAAAACACTTTTGTGACTGTCATAAAAAGTGTTTAGGGGTTGATCTTTTGCAAACAACAACAAAAAGAATAGGACAACAATTGTCACACTTTAGAATATTCACAAAATTCAGAAATGACAGTGATATATGGGCTGGAATCAACCATATAGTGACTGAAAATTCTTCAACAACAACAAACTGAAAATTACTCAAGTGTATGACTGAAATTAATTGTATGGCTGCATACATACTGTTGAGCTAGCTGGAAATGAGGATGACAACAACTCTCCAACCTGGAATAGTGAAGCCTTTTTGAAGAAACGTATCCTCTTTGAGTTCCCCTTCACACCACGTTATTGAAATTTCCTCAAAAATAGCCTCAAACTGAAAATTACTCACTTCAATGACTGAAATTACTTGCATGGCAGAAAGTATATAAACATCATATGGCTTACCCACTTTCCCCATCAAGCATCTCGCTTCCCCGACAATGGTGATTATCCTCATAGCCTTGCCCTTCTTGTATCTCCAAAGATCACCCGAATCCCAAACTTTCATGTACACACAATTTGGAACTTGTATGAAAGTATCTATGTGCCCTTTGCCCCTCAAAGGGCTCTTCACTCAATCACCATTTTCATTATGCTGTCCATGATGACCACAAATTTGCCATTATATACCGTGAAGCATCAAACTTGACATAAGACCATTCTTCAACATGCTGCCCATTATAACAACACATATGAAATGACATAGTAGGAAGCAACAAATTCAACACACTTTCATACCTTTGGCTGTCCACAACTTGTTCACCTTCCTTTGCTAGATGAAGAATGATTGAGATATTTTCAACACCTCCATCCTCGTGACTCGGAATTTTTGAGCTAGGATCAACATTCTTCTTCCTCTTAGACTCTTCACATTCAATAAGTGAATCCCTTTTGGCCTTGACTTCATCCATATTTTGTTGACACATGCATGGAGCATCTTCATAGTTCTTGCCAAACTCCTGAACACCATTAACTTGCTTCTTATTGATTGATGTTTTGAAAATCCCAGCAAGCTGAGCATCAACATTATCGTCTAGCAATCAGGTTTTAACCACAAGATTCTCTCTACAATCTTGCAAATTTGACTTTTTTCTTTCTTTGGCTCATGCTCCATGATTTCTTCCTCTTCCCTCATCGTCAAGGGAGAATTCTTTGCCCTAATTTCCCGTAGCTGTTGTTTTTCTTGAGCGAGAATCAACTTAGCTTCCCTAGCTCTTCTTAGCCACTCATCACACATTTGTTAGGTCTTTAGTACATACTCTGCACTTGAAAATTTGAATTCCATTTTCTCTTTAACCCCTACATTTTGCTCATTCGAATCGATACCTTTTCCTTTAGAGGACTATCCCTCTTCAACTTGCATGGTGGATTCCTCTATGGGCTGCTCCTCCTCACCTTCTTGTAACTCTGACTGCTCTTCTTTCTTAGGCTTCACCATCAAAATTCCTTCCTTCGCAACTTCAGGTGTTTTTGATTCGTTCTCTTCCTTTTGCAACCTTGATTTTAACTTCTCTAACCTTGTTGGAATGGGATCTAACTTTTCTTCCCTTTGTAAGAACTTCGCTCGAAAAAACATTGATTGATTAGTTGTTGTCGTCATGATTCACAGGCTAGGAAGATCACAACTGTCATACCACTGTAATGTCCCTTTTAGGCCAGATTAACACACTTTTGGAATTTAGTTGAATACCTTTTCAAAATTCACAACAATTTGAAAATGAACCAAAACCCCTATAAAAATTCACTAAATTCTGAAATACACTTGAAAACCCTTTTGGAAAATTATAAAATTAATTTATAATAAGTATATGCACCACACAACTTTAGATTTGATTTTTATTTATTTAATTTCCAGGCTGTAAATTAAATGATTATAGTGGTACATATAATTGCAAATTCAACAACAAATAACAAACTGGTGGAGAGATGAAGCCCTTTCAACCTCCTAGTGCCACAACCCTTCGGAGTCATCTCCAAGGGTGACATCAACCCTCCAAAGGGTGACATCATCTTGTAGATCTGCCCTAATGCAGGTCACCACCCTCCAAAAACAGGTTGCTGCAACCTATGCTGCCCTCCAATTGCTGTGCCAACCTTTGAAGATGATGTCCTAAGTTTGATTCAATCTTTCTTTCGCTCAGATGTGAGTGGCTCCCATGTGATGATGCCCTAGGTTGTTTGTGATGATGCCCTAGCTCAAATATGTCTAAGTGTGACTCCTGTGTGAAGCCACCAATAGAATATGAGGGTTTTTCGTCCCCAAATTCTGATCACAATGAGGGTTTCTATCCTCAAGTGATGGATGTTAAGAGGGTTTCTATCCTCAATAGTTGAAAGTAGAAGCACAAGTGCTTGACTTCATAAAATCAAGATGATAGCTGTCCACAAATGAACCCCTCCATCTTCTTTTATATCCTTCCCTTTCTTTCAATTTCTAGATAAGTGTCAGCTGATTTAAATTAAAAAAGTACTCTTATTTTAAAATTAAAACATAAGTGGCCGACATAAAATTACTTTTTGGCTCACTTAGTTTTAATCTTACCTTGTACTTCCTTAATCCTATTAGCCCATGAGAAACAATAAAATAGGCTAAGGGTCTTCGTTTTGTTTTAATTTCAAAAAGGGGACGTTACACATTGACTTCAATTGCCCTTCTTAGGTTCTTGTTCCCCCTTGTCGACCGTCTTCTTTCCCCTTCCTCCATTTGCTTACACATTACCGATGTCATTGGTCGACCGATTTGCTAAAATTGTGTTGTGACATCTAAGGTGTTAAGTGTATATTTATAGGATTCCCATTTGTCATTTCTCAACATATCATCAATCTGCTCAACTTGGCTCAAAAATCCACCTTAGGAAGAAGAAGGCTCAGGGTTTAGAGTAGCTTATATCAAGAAAAACAAGTTGAAGTAGGGGACCATTGAAAATATCAAGAGTATGAGTTGGACGAGAAAGGTATACCTTAAATCTTTGGAGTTCTCGACTTAAGGTTTGCCTAAGTCTACTACCTATCCATCTTGGCTTCACCCACAACAATCTCACTTAAGTTGCTACAAGCCAAAGGGGAGATTAATGCAACAACTAGTCAAATTGGGGTAGGTATCACTAACCCTAACCTCTTTCTTTTGTACTTAGGTTACTGATTGTTTGTTGTACCATGTATTCATAGTTACCAAATTTGTCTGGATATGGATATTTCAGCTGGCCTAGATTTTGTCTAGGTTTGCCCCTTTTTTTAAAAATATATATTTTAGTTTTTTGTTATAAAAAGACACCCAATGTCCTTATATATTATTTTATATTAAACATATTAACTTTTTATATTATGTTAATAATGTTTTATGTTGTATTTTGTCTATTTTGGCATATTTATAATAAAATCATATATAATATGTATATTTTTTGCATTGTATTTTTCTGAACTTTTTCAAGAATTCTAGAGTTTTAAAATATTTTTCCCTCCCGAATGGATCTAGATTTCTAGACTTGTAACTATGCGTGTATTAGATTGGAAAGTGTAGTATATATCTATATTTACATTATAGTCGTCCATTTATAGGTCTTGCTTTTGCCTAGTGGCACCCTTTTATAATACCCTTAAATTAGATAGTTGTAATTGAGTGCCTAATTACACTCTATTATCTATAGCTCTTGCTTATGCCTAATGGCACCCCAGGTCTTGTAAGGTCCTACACCGTATATATCCTTCGTAATTGTGTGTAAATTTCCGTTTTAGATCCATGACAATCTCCTATGCACATGGTCCTTAGGAATAGCCTTGGACAACTTTGTGGATTGTCAATTCACTTTTCTCTACTCGTTACCACCTCTTAAAATTCTGTTGCTTACAAACAATTGAATTCAATCACTCAATGCTGTACTCATGCTTTTACTTATGTGATATGCCTATTATACAAGTGGCTAAGTTGTAATTTCGTGCACTAGTGGAGTCCCCATTGTCAAGAGACATGTAACGTTGCTACTAATTGTGTTGTTTAATTCGAGAAGGACCACTGACGACATCTACTTTACCATTGCTTGTTGAAGGATTACATGTAACATTCATGCAATTGTCATTGGTGATAGTGTTATTTCTCTCCTCTCTACCACCTCTTACACCTCTACTTACAAACAAGTGAATTCATAGTTGAACTACTTGTCAATTACTCAAGCACTCTGGGAATTTTTTCATGGCGAGTTTTTCCTACCTAAAATCACGAGTCTGAATTATTGATGTTTGGCAAGTGTTTTCACAAAATTCACGACAAGGACTTGTTGAATCCGAGCTTGCAACTTGCTGTACTCATTTTAGATGCAGAAACGTGGTTTGGATGCAGTGTGTATGCTACAAAAACATTGTATTTTCTTCTTTTTAAACCCACACGTGCACACATTTTTATCACACAATAGTTGAGCTAATTGAAGGGAGTTTATAGCGGATTTTTAGAGTAGATTTGTGGAATTTCAGGTTTCCAGGTTAGTTTTTTTTCCAAGCGTGTAATTTCTTTCTAAAATATTAATATTAGGTTTGTAAACATAATTGACAATTTTACATGCATTCCATTTAATTTCCTTGATTTTTATTGGTGATTTATGCTAGTCTTTCATAGTTTATGAGCAAAATTGCTGATATTTTTCTGTCAAGGTGTACATCATATGGTTAAGTTGTTTTTTAATGTTGCTTTTTTGTATTTGAACATGTTGCATGTTAGCATACAATGGCATCTAGCTCAACATCAAGCTGAAGATCAACAAGTGGAAGCATTCCCATTGGAAGCTGTAATGCCACTTGGAAGTATGCCATATTAAGATTGTCATAGGGAGGTGTGATTTGCACGTTTTGCTCAAAGAAGGTTTTTGAAGGCATCAATCACTTCAATTGCTATATCACATGCACTTGTTGCCACAACATCACACCATGTCCCAATGCCATAAAAGAGGCAAAACAATAGATGTAGGTAGTGCTTGCATTGTTGGATGAGAGGAGACTAGAGAGGGAAAAGGGTACAATAATCTATAACAGTAGCCATTAATCTCGACTCAACTTCAAAAGCAAAGGAGGATATCAAAAAGATTATGGGATCTAGTCGTGGTCCGCACATACAAGTCAAATCTACTTAATCCATTTTGAGCAAATCCTAGCCACACGACTTTTTATACCGAGAAACATGCATGGAGTACAACCTTCATTACAAGATATATGGTCAAACAAGGAGATTCACTAGGAAGCATATTAGGCATGAGCAAATTTATGGTATTACAAACATCCCTTTAATGTGGTGAAGAGCCTGTACTGGGAGTATTTGGTGACATCATTGACACTTTCAGGGAAAGGGTACAAGGCATCCTCTCCAAAAGGCTTAAGTGGGAGGTTATTTTAGAGTGTTGTTGCAAATGCAAAGTCAATTCTGGGAGATCAAAAGAAGCAGTGGGGAAAAGTTTAGATGCACCATTCTTGTAGATGGGTGGACATATAGAAGTAACCATACACTCATCAAATTTTAATTGATTCTAATTGTTAGATGGTTTTCTTGAAGTCAATTGAAGCCTCTAACAAAGTAAAGAATTCAAAAACTTTTAGTTTCATGCTGGAGGAGGTTGTCTTAGAGGTGGCAATCAAGAATGTTGTGCAAGTTGTCATTGACAATGCAACAACATATGTGGCAGCTGAGAGATTGTTTTAGGAGAGGCATTTGTCACTCTTTTGGATCCCTTGCGCGGTCCATTGCCTTGACCATCTTTTAGAGGATATATGCAAAATTCATTGGGTGCGACCGGTTGTAGATGATGCCAAAACATCAAAAAATATATTTATAATCACCCTTGGGTTCTCAACTTGATGAGAGATCACACCAAAGGGAAAGGGCTTATGGGAACCAGTGTCACAAGGTTTGCAACTAACTTCATAACATTGTTTAAGTATTTGTACTTGCAATTGTTTGTGAGTCAAGAATGGCGAGGCTTAACATAGTCAAAGAAATTTGATGGAGAGAGGACTATACAGACAATTTTTGATGATGCCTTTGAGAAGAGAGTTGCAAAGATCATCAAGACAACTTCAATCTTAAATTTAAATTTCAAGTCAATTTCTTTATTTTTAATTTCAAAAAGTATTTACTTGAAATTTAAGTTTGTAATTTTAATTTGTTTGAACGTTGTAGGTGTCGAAGCCTTTGGTGAGGGTTTTGTGCTTGGTGGATGGGGAGCGAAACCCAATGGGATACAATTATGAGGCCATGGATAGGACCAAAGAGGCTATCCAAAACTATTACACAGGGGATAGAGATAGATTTGGTACCATTTGAGAGAAGCCTCTTTGGTCCTATGATCTATCAATTGGTCGCAGGCAATTGTGTGGCCATTTGTCACAGGCAATTGTGTGGCCACTTGTTTTTAGGACAGGGCTTCCAGAGGCCATGTTGCCAATGTATCAACCTACCAAGACTCTTGTGGCTCTCTTCTTGTTTCATTCACCATCCTCTGTAACCAATGTACTCCTGTAGCTCCTCTTGTGCATCGAGGGAAAAGTCTTCAATGAAAGGTAGTAATTGCTCCTCTTCCTCATCATCTAACATGAAAGGCTCATAAGGATGCAAGCTCTCACAATTCATAACTGACTATATCCTAATGAAACAAGGTAAATCGATCTTGAAAACATTTGTTCCAACCTGTTCTAAGATGGTAAATGACCCATATTTTAGTGGCTCAAGTTTTCTTCCTTGTCCTTGAAGCCTCTCTTTGCTCAAGTAAAACCATATGTTATCAACCACCTTCCAAGTGTGCTCTTGATTGTGCTGGTCATGTCTAGTTTGGTACTTGGCTTGAGATTTAGGTAACCATTCATGCACTTTGAGATGAATTAGCTTAATGCTCTAAATGAACCTGGCCGCCTTTGAGACCTACAAATCTTCTTCATCTCCTTCCTTTTATTGTCTGTATGCAACATCAAATGGAATAGTAGGAAAATAACCCAAACATGTGTCAAAAGGTTACACATTTGTGGATGTATGAACAACCGTATGGTAGGAATGTTGAATACATGTCAAAGGTTTGTGCCAGGTTCTTGGATGCTTGCTGTTGTACCCTTGTATGAGCTGTAGCAAGGGTCTTTTGACCATGTATATTTGTGCATTGGTTTGAGGATGGAAGGCATTGTTTCTCTTAACTTGGTGTCCATCTTGCTCCACAAGGCATTCCAAAATTTCCCCTTTTTTTTTGTATTTCAACCTTAAACAAAAGACTTGGGCAAACCAAAATGCACCTCAACAGAAGTGAAGAATAATTCTACTGCTTCATGCCCCTTGATAACATTTTTATATGGAATTGAAGCAATTATTTTGGTAAATCTATCCACAACCACATAGAGATAGTTATGCACATGTTTAGACATTCGTAACCCTCACCCCCACATAGAAATATGCTCTGTGGTGTAGTAGGAACAGGTAAAGGCATGCACAATCATTGTTTCCTAACTTTAGGCCTGCTGGTATATCATAACATACGTTCTTTAAATAAAATCTGTCAATTCTTGCATTTTAGGCCAGTACACATACTTTAGCAAATTTATCACTGTTTTGTCAACTCCAAAGTAATTTGAAGCTTAGGAAGTATGCGCGCCCGTCATGAGTAGATGTTTATTTTCCTTTGGTATACACAATTTGTCCAATTTGTAGAGTAGCCCATTCTAGAGGTAGAAATCAACTTTGTCTTTTAAATTCGTTTTCCTTGACTTCAATTGCTGGTGTATCTGCTGAAAATCTGCATCATTGTCATAAGATTTCTCATAAGTCTTTTGTATGAAAGGCGTGTGTTGTGAAATCGTGGCTGAAGTTAAATTTTTCTTTGCATTGGGTGGCTTAGATATCATATGTGCCACCACATTTGTGCTTTCTTTCTTGCATTTGATCACTAACTTAATTTTTTGGAGAAGTCCCATCCATTTATAGTGCCTTGCCCATTACAATTTATTGTGTTTGCAAATATTGAAGGGGTTTAAAATCAATATGCAAAATTGTTTCTTTTTCCAACACATAGTGTTTCTATTTTTTAATTGTATGAACGAAACTTACCATGTTCTTACAAACATAGTGAAAATTCAGTTCGAACTGTACTTTTTGGTCTGACCGAACTTACCTAACAAGTTCAGTTGAACATTATTTTTTCTTTTTTTTTTAATTAAAAAATTAAAGCATTTAAATTAGAAGAACTTCAAGACAAAACAAAAATGAAACAAGAAACACTAATACTTAAGCACGTAAAGGAAAAACTCCATAAATAGTATATTTATTTATTATTATCTGTTATTTGTTTTTCTTTTCAAAAATCATGATATAGGTATAGTATTTATTATTCACATATATTTTATATTTGTAAGTTTTCTAAACCGAACTCAACGTAACCTTTAGAAAATTTCCAAACTTCCGAACTTTTTTCTCCTTTTGAACTATCCGAACTTTTCGAACATGGTAGCTATGGTTTAAACTTTAAATAGATGCATACTTTTTTTCCCATATACGAGGTAATCATTTATAGTTGTAGAAAACACGTATGAGTGGTAACAAACTAGCTTACCTAATTGCAATAAAATTGCCACCATGGCATACTCACTTGAATTTGTTTCAACTTGGTGTCCCCATATTTCACCTTGAAATCTGAGACTACCCTATGTAAAAAAAATCGTACTTTTAAAATAATGGGTCATTTTGTGTTTTTATTGCCAGAAAATTTCTGTAATGTGTCAAGATATTCCCAAGGAGCCATATAAGCCATTTTCAACAAATACCCAGACGCCCAAAATTGTTTTATTTTGTTGTTGGGGTTTGCCTGCGGGAAATTTGTATTTAATTATTTTGAGCCCCGTTTGAGGCAATTCGTGCTCCAGTTTAATCCTGTTGTGATCGTACATGTCATTATTCCCATATGCCAGTAGGGTTTTAACCAGGAATGAATCCTGGGCTTTATTTGTGACTTTTGGCAACGTTTTGTGTTTTTCGTGTTTTTCCGTTTTGTTTTCTGTGAAATTTCTCTGGATCAATTCCTTTTCCAGTTTGGCGTGATTCTTGGCCTGGAGTATCTGGAGATCACCTATGCACGTTATGCCAGAAGGAATTCGCCATCGGAGGTCTGGTTCTCTTATAAAAACGAAGTCGTGCACCAAAAAGCTTCTTCCGGGCTGGCCGCATTTTTGGAAAAAGAGGGTTTGAAGTGAATCATGGAATTTTTGGAAGCAGCAGGCAGGTGGGAATTTTGTACCTGCCTAGCAGGGTACTTTTTCCCATGGAAGAAACGCTACTTAAGTCACAATGGGAAAATTAGAGGCAACATGAAGGCGGGAATTTCTTACTTGCCTTGCAGGGTAAAAATTCCCATTGTGAAATAAAAGAAAAATCATTTAAGGTATTAATGGGATTTCATTACCTGCCTTGTAGGGTAAATAATCCCATTATGAAAGTCAAACAACTTAAGTGGATCATGAGATTTTTGGAGCTGCGGTGAAGGGTGAATAATCCCATTGTTAATTGGCTTTTAAAAATAGAATTCATCCTTGCCAAAAAGTGCAACCCACCTTGGGTGAATAATAATGCATTTAATAATATCTATTAATATTTATTCACCCAATTTTGGTGCCGAAGCATGAGGAAAAGTCAATAAGGGAAAAGTGGATAAAGGAAATTGGAATTAGAAAATCTAAAATTAAATAAATATTATTTATTTAATGCAGCCCCTTCATGACAAAAAAGTGTGCCCCATTTGGGAGAGAAATAATACTTTTTAAAGTATTAATTGATTTAATTAATTCCTATTTTCAGTGGCTAAGGTCAAAGCATACTGTGAGGCTTGAGTTAACTGGAAGCAGAAGTCTAAAATTAAATAAATTAAATTTATTTAATGGCAGCCATGAGCATGCACAAAATAGGCGCCCCATTTGAAGAGTAAAGCTTATTAAATAAATAATTAATTGTCAGGAATAGGAAAGACATTAATTAATTATAGAATTATGAGGATTATATAAGCAGGGGCTGTCATAAGGATGAATTAATTAATTCCAAAGTAGAGAAGTGCAGCCCAGACAAAAAGTGCGCCCCATTTGAAGAGGATTTTTGCTTAGAAGGTGTAATTAATGCTGGGAGCTTCCAATTTTGGCGAACAGGTTGAAGGAAGTTGATTTGTGTCTGAATAATTGTCTACATAAGTGATATAGGTGCTCAGGTGAAGTTGGTAAAATGTATGCTTGCTTTGCATGCAAATAAAACATCAAATTTTGGGTCAACAGGCTTGATATATGCAGATTTTTATCATTAAAATCCACTGTTCATGTTTTGGGTGCCATCTTTGTCTGAATTAATTGCAGGAATTCATTACAGGTGCTTTTATAAGAGAAAGGGAGCTTAAATCAATTTCCAATACATTGAACATATCCTCTGAATCTGAAGAATTATCCAGATCTGCATCGGTTGTGAAGAATTCCGGCCGAATAAAGAGGAAAAGAATTGTTCAGACAAAGATTGCTCCAGCCATGGCAAAGCGGGATGAACGAGAAAGCTCAGCGGAATCATGCATTACTTCCAGATTTGCTGACATCGGAGACACAAATCCAGGCCCAGATCCAAATCCAGATTCAGATCCAGATCTTATAATTGCAAAAGCTTCCGACAAAAATTCATCCTCTTGTTTCTGATGTAGCCTGTGTAGAAGTCAGTGCGTAGAAAATTTCTTCCCGGATCTTGTGCATGTGCTCCCAATCTTCCAGTTGAAGCCTTCATTGAATTTGCATTCACCTGGATTGCTTTCCAAAAATTTTAATTGAAACATTGCACTGATGCATGCACTGGAGATGAGAGGGAAGACAAGGCAAAGGAAACACCCGTAAGCAAGTTTCCAGATCCAGCTTGTTTCCAGATCCATCTTGCTTCTAGATCCAGCTGCTCCCAGGTCTAGTATGGTGAGAATCAAGGGAAAAAGAATCAACTGCATGCAGAATATGAAAAAGGACAAGACTGCAGCTTTTCTCTCTCTTCTTCTTTCTCTTATTTCCTCCGACAAAGTAATTGAGCGATCAATTAAATTATAAAACTTAAGTGATTGGTTTAAAAGCCATTACTTGAAGAAGTCAACTACTTGGAGATAGGTGGCAGACGTGCAAAATAGAAGGTTCTATCTTCAGTGGCAAATCATGCATGTCACACAAAGAGGAATTCTAGGAGTGAGATTGTCAGTTGTTTCCTTTCCCACTTCCACATGTGCCAATTCAACTAAAAGCTTCTGACTTGTAATTGCCCCTCTACATTCTATAAGTAGAGGAAGAACCTTAGGGTTAAAGGATTAGAATTTGTAAGCAACATTCTTGTGTTCCAAACTTTGTGCTGAAACCCCTGATAGCCACTTGAATCAAAGGAATACAAAGGAGCAGGTTTCCGGAGAACTTTGTGTCACGGTGCAATTTGTTTCTAGCTTTTTATCTTAGATCTTCTAATAGACTTTGTGTTATTTTAGATCTAGATCTGGAGTTGCCTTTGCTTATAATTCCGTGTGTTGATATCTATTGGTTTCTTCTATGTGCATGCAATTAGCTCTGTTATCTATTGATTGGGTTGCACATCTTCCCCATTTCTTCCCTGTGTTTTCTTATTTCCTTCTTCTATAAATATTTCCTTTCTTAAACAACTGCTTGCTACAAAATTGTACGGCTATGGTTCATGAGCTAAATAGTTAAAGTAAAACCCCCATATAGATACTAACATATTTTTATTGACAAATTTGACACGACAGCCTCACCGGTAAATGAGGGAGATTTATCTTATGACTGCCTAGGTTTTCAGCTATGCAGAAAATCTAGCCAACACAACTTTGAAAGGCTATTCCAAATTAGAAAGAGCAAGAATTGGTAAATGGTTGATTTTATATTTCAAATTAGCAAAAGCACATTTATCTTCTTTTCCCTAGTATAATGTCTCACCACTTGCTACAAGGGCATGCTAATGTGCTGCAGCTGTGGAGAATGAAGGAACCCATTTCTTTATGTATTGGGAATTCCCAACATAGCTCCTTGTTTTTATTGTAGTCTTTGGTGTGGGCCAATTTGTGATGGCCTCTATTTTTTCTGGATTCACTCTCGATTTTCCTCTTCCAACAACATGCCTGAAGTAGACAGGTGTTTGTTTTGCAAACTCTCACTGCGTGTTGCACAAAAACTGATTTTTCTTCAACACTCAAAACTAGCCTCAAATGGGGTATATGTTCCTTCCTGGAATAAAATAATATATCATTTAGATGCCATATTACACATGTATCTATGAGTGCTCTTAACACATCATTTATCAATCTTATAAAAGTAATTGGTGGATTACACAAGCCAAAAGGATGAACTAACAAATCATACAAACCTTGTTTTGTTTTGAATATCGTCTGCTACATATTCTCCTCCTTATGAACTTGGTGGTAGCTAGATTTAAGACCCAACTCTGTAAAATACTTAGCATGCTATAGCTAATTGAACAAGTCATATAATCTTGGTAACATATGGCTATCTCTGATGGCGATCTGATCTGAAGCTCTCTAGTTAGTGCACATCCTTCAAAATTCGTTTTTCCTCTGTATCATGACTATGTGAGATCCAAAAGGTGAAGTACTAGGGTGAGTCGCCCCTCGCTCTAACAATTCTTGAGGTTGCCTCTTCACTTCATTACTCCCCATAGTGGTCTTTCTTTTGTACCATGACTGTGGAAGACCTGCCTGGTGAAGTACTAGGGCGAATGACTCCCTTTTTTAGTAACTCATGAAGTTGCCTCTTCGCTTCATTTCCCTCGAAATGTGATTGTTTGTGACTCTATACATGTCAATAATTGACGGAGGAGACTTGGGCAACAAATGGATTTCATGGCCTACCTCCCTATTTGATGGAAACTCTTTAGGAGTTTCAAAAACTTCATGCAACAAGTCATCCAAATCTTTCAACCCCTTGTTAGCACAATCAGTTTCAGAAATCTCTACCATATTCTCTTGTTTATTTTTTACAATAAGTAAATAAAATTTACATTTTTCTTGAACGAGTCTCTTGGCTTGGTTGACACTTACCACGGAAAGCTTTTGCTTGCTTTAATGTGCCTTGATGATATAGCTCATCCTATCCTTGAACCATCTATATATATTTTCCCCCTTGTGAAAATAGCATTCTCGAGGTGCAAGGAGTTCCTTACACAACAACAAATGCATCAGGTAAAATCACACCCACTTCCATTTCATCTATAATAATCTGAATAAATGCTAAATCTGACTCTATTCTATCTGGTTATTCTGATTTGTACCCCTTTTTCATCCAACCTAATGGTTATGGATGTGGATGGTCAAAATTTTCTAAACAGAGCCTTTCCACAAGTTCATCTAAAGTCAAATAACATTGGAAGCTTGTGTTAACAAGAGCGTTTACCTTTACCTTCTTGATTTGGACTTGGAAAAGCTGGACAATTTCGTTCCTTTCTTGATCCTTGGTACCCGTGTTATTAGTAATGCACAACTTAAGGTCTCATCTACATCTGAGCTTTCCTCTATCTTAACCTATTTCCCTTCTACCAAGGATGCCATGGACTTCTTGGAGCCTGGTTTGGTATAGTTCTTGGGATGCAATTCTAGATGCAACTTCCAACACTTTGCATCGATGTCCTTAGGCTCTAACACAATGACTATGATGATACTTGGGATCTTTGCAAACATATAAAGTTGTGGCATGTTTCTTACCTTTCTAATTACCTTTGTGTAGGATTTGGATGGCTGATTTTGCTCTTTCTGTGGTTGATTTGCTTTGTAGAAATCTCCCCTACCTTGATTTTTCTTCAGTGAAGTTTGCTTGCACACTTGCCTCATTAAGGTCTTATGGCTTGCATAGCATGGCTTGTCTCCATCTGTGTTTGGATGGAAACCTCCAAAGTATTTGGTGAAGATATCTGCCTCTTCCAAGCCCAGGTGCATTTGCATAGCTTTTTTTCAAAACTCTGGTATAATCCTGCACACTTTTATCATAACCCTATCTAAAATATTGCTATTTATTCATTGTAATAATCTTATGCCAAATTGTATACAAACTGATTTTTCAACAATTCCTTTTAGCAACCATTGGTTTCTTTGTTATTTTCAAAGAGCTTATATAACTTTCCCACCAAACTAGAGCATGATGCTCTATTTTGAGATGCGCAAAAGAATTTTGTGGTGCATTACTAACTTCATGCACAAATGCATACTTAAATATACATCTATCTGCTTCAACCATTAATCTACTATTTCAATATCTACTTGCCCTTCAAAAACACTAATTTCTACTTTTGTATCCACTTTGAAAGGAGGATAGTCAAAGTCTTTTACCTTAGCTTTTCCTTTATCTTGCTTGGGTTGCTTTTCTTCATTCACCATTTCTTTCTCTTCTTCTTCTTCTTCATAGGGCTACTACTCTTCCGCTTGAAGTTTCTTGGTAAGGGCATGAACCACCATATCTGTAGATGCTTATTGCTTAGCCATTTGTTCTTGTTGTTTCATCATGAATTCCAGGCTTAATTCCAAGAGAGACTCTTCCTGCAATGCCCTTCTGAAACTAAACCTTCTTCGACCATCTTCCTCATTTCTTGATTCTACTTTGTTGAATATATCTTTGATAGGCAAGGCTTCCCTTTTAGACTTCATTTTTGTCATACAACCAATTCAACCACTTCTACAATACCCAAAAGATTAAACTACTCTAATGCTAATATGAAATATAATTTCCTAAGTTTGCGCTTGTTGGAAATTATATGTAGATTTGTAAATGTAAATTTTTTGTACTACTTGAATTAAAACTCAAACGGAAGTGCTTGGAATTTATATCATGGTAGATTAGTGTGAATTTTTTCTTGGAAATGAAATATATCATGGTAGATTAGTGTGGATGTTTTCTTGGAAATGAAACAAGTAAAATAATAGTAGAAATCAAACAAGAATAGCTCCATAAGACAAGGAATTTTACTTTAGGAACTCTAGCATAGGGAAACAATATTGATAGTGTCAACCAATCACCATCTCTCATTCCTTCAACTTGTGTAAATTACAAAGAGTACAAATTGAATGTGGAGCAACAATATTCTACTACACTTCTCTTTAGCACTCTGCTGACCTATCACACTTATTCTGCTTACAAACAGTTGAATTCACTCACTCCAATACTCTTGTTTTTATTCATTTGCTATGCCTCTTATACAAGTGTTGGAGGTGTCTTTTTGTGCATTGAAATACCCCCAACTACCGGGAACTAAAAGAGACAACATTTGGAAGCCATTCTATTGTGTTGTCAAAGTGTGCCAGTTGGTTTGCATGGCAGGACCGCTAGGGTGGTCCTGTCACTGTATTGACAGTTCCTCCCTTTACTAAAATATTTGCAATATTCTTGGTCGTCTACAGAGTGTGTTTTTTGATTATGTATGGATCATTTAATGCCAACTCTTTGAGTTCAAACTCCTATTCTTTAATACCCTATTCAGACTGCTACATTATGATTGAAAGTTATCATATGGTAGTGTGGCACTCCATGAGAAACTTTAGTGGAACAACCCTTCTTGAAAACATCTTAACCTTCTCAACTCCACAAAGTGAAGTCGGAGGCTTGGATTATAGTTGATCCAAATGCAATGAAGTGTTGTTTTGATCCTATATGGATTTATGAATTCACATATCATCCAACCTCTGCTTATGCACTTGCAATTCTGATTTTGACTGGTTAATGGATGGCTGATATGGATCCTGGGACAATTGAACTTTTAGTCCTGCTTTTGATGAAGCAATGCTTCTTATACATGCTGTATGGTAGATGGAAGGTTGAGTTGGGAAAGTATTGCTTCAGAATGAGTCAACGGTGATTTTTGTTGGGAACAATTTCCTTCACACAAATTAATTTGTCACCTAGGAAGGACTTGCTATGCTGAACAAAGTGCTTTCTTGCGGATGGATCTCCCAAAAGGTTTAGTGCTGCCCTAGATAGAACACCTCACATTAGACAAGGTGATTTCCTGTGGATGGACCTCTATGATGGATCCTTCCAAATCAAATGGATAACCCCTCATGTATGTGAAGGATTTCTTCAAATGAATAGATTCCAACAGTTGGATGGGTGGTCGAGTCCAAATGAGACATTTCAAGAAACCCCAATTAAATGGGTGCCTGGACGAGCTGATTTGTCTAGGTGGTGATTTTTTCCCTTAAAAGGATGGATCCCTTCCATTAAGCTCAGATGGTCCTCTCTTTGGTTTGTGCACTAACAATTTGGTTTTCAACCTCAAACTTCTTTCTTGTTAATTGATTTTTGTCCTTTCTTTGAGTGTGAACTTCGATGTAGGCAAGAGTAATGTCTTTGCTAATGATTTTTCTGGTGCTGGGGTTGCTGGCCAAGATATACTCTTACGCTCAACCCACTGTCACTCTTTATCTTCTGTGTCTTTTCAAACCCTTGTGTAAGTGTGAATCTCCAATCACCATCACCCTCTAATAACACCTCTTTATTGTGCTACTTGTAAAAGTTTATGGAGGTGGAAGTTGTATTGTGTTAAGGTAACACTTCTTTCTCTTTAGTCAACTCTTTCCCAAATTTGCATTTTTTCCCTTTAAAGGTACTTAAAAAAACTTAATTTGCTTGCCTGTTTGTTCTAATTTCTTCATAGGGTTGAATAGCTCATTGTTCCATATAGGTTGAACCCAACTTCTGGAAAGGTTCTCACCAAGGCATCTTGTTTAGAAATTTCTAGTTTTAGACATCTCTCCACGATTGTTAGATATCTGTTCTTTGTGTCCTTCCACTCTCACACTTTAGTTCTCTGCACATCATGCAACATGGCCATTTTTATTGCAAAAGGCTTAACATATGGATGAAAAAGCTGCAGACTTTTTTTTTGACCTCCTTCTCAACCTTTCTTCCAAGTCTTCTCCACCGCAACATATTTTTTATTTGGAGCTAATGAGACGCAAGGATCAAACACATGCCACATGCATATTAACTTGTCAAGATTCAAAGCCTGGCTACTTGAGAAACACATTAGATTCTACACAATACCAAATGATCTACATGCAGGTGGATTCACACTGGTCACTTGCAAGTGTCGACAACCTACTTAGCTAGTCTTTTGCTTGATTGATCTATTAAGGGGACTTGAAGGATTTCTTTTGATGAGGACCAATGAAAGCACAAAAATGAGGGAAGCCTTTTGCTCACTCCTTCATTTCCTATTTCATCAAGGACTAATGGCCAATGAGTTTCCAAAGTAAATTTTAAGGTCTAGCCATTGGTTGATCGATTTGGTGAAATGCTTTCTTATTTGGAGCAGCGATATGTTGGCAATGAGCTACCTCTAGTGAGGCACCTCTCCCTTGAATAATTCTTCAAATGCCGGATGGATAACTCAACAATCGAGTAAGTCCTTGGGTGGGGACTTTAGAGAGGAGGCGTCTCATTAGTGGTAGGGAGGTGGCTAGCTGATAGGGCTATGATCAGCCCAAAGGAAGGAAGCCCACTGACTTAGATATCAATCATCCAAAGGCCCATCACGAGGCTTCTTTTTTTAATCAGTAACGACAAACGAATCCCATGCTTATCCATCTTTTGGACATGCCTTTGTCAGCCAGGTGGCCATACTGTTGAATTTCGATGAATTGATGGCAGCCAACTAAATAGTTATTGTAGGCTATTCCTGAGGATAACATCTTTTGCAGCCTGCACACTTATCTTCCTTTAGCTTTTCTCGTCATTCTTTGTGTCAAGTTACATAAGAATACGACGAGTTTTCTTGCTCGAGTGTGACAGCTTCTCTGTGCTTTCTAATAATTCTAGGCTGTTCAGTTGGTGCAAAAAATTGGAGTCACTGGCGCAGCATGACTGGCTAACATGAGCTCATAAAGGAGCAAAAATCTTTGTAAGAATAGGCAATTGTGACTACACTGGATCCATGCCTCATGGAGTGACTTGCTTATGTAGGAAGAAAAAACTTGGCATCTTTGTACATCCTTGCATTGCTTGATAGTGGGGTTAAAGCAATGTATTTGGGTTAAATTCCAGAAGTGCTTGTAGCGCATTTTCATATCAACAAGACCGGGATAGCACCAGCAATTTTCCCTAACTTTGGGATGATTACCATCAAGCTTCCAGTAAAATATGGCCCTTGACTTTACTGCAAGGACAATCTTTGACCCAGACAAGCGATGTGCGAAGTCTAATTTCAGCTTACTATATAGTATAACGCAATAAATGGGTATTTGCATGTTATGAGTCTTGAAATCCTTTAGATGGCTCTTGAAACCCATGTAAAGTGATCTCTGGAAGAGTATCTTTGATCCTGAATATCATCCCTGCCCATGTTATTTTTAAAGTGAATTTTGGGATTCTTTCCAAGATCCTCTATTACTCTTCAAAGTTCAATCGTTGTGACCTTTGAGTTCAAGTGGGAAATTGATGGGAAATTGATCACTTCCTTAACCATTCTTTGGAGTCATACCTTTGACCCTTGAAACTGCTCCAAATGGGGTTTCTGAATTATGTTGAAATTTCTGGTTGCTCTTATTGCATCAAATTCATGTTAATTCTATCTCCTATTGCACTTTATGCTCAATGTGCTTTGACTTCCTTGCCTCTTCAATTGAGCTTTGATCTACAAGCTGAAAAGCATAATGTATCCTGTGAGGGTCTAAAGGAGTTAATTTCAACTTATTAAGGCGGGAAACTTGGGCTATAACTATGAGATTATGTTGAAGGGTAGAAAAAGTTTTCTGTTGATTGTTTTATAGATTTCTGATGTTTCCGTTTCAAGTTTATTGTGTTTTTGCTTATAATAAATTAGTTTGGGCTTTTCCTTCTTTGCAGATATGGAGTTGGCTTTTATGGAAATTCACAGTCACCACAACTAGTTGCTTTGGTTCCTCAGGTTGGTTTTTCGGTTCAAGCTATTGTTTATGGTATGGCTAATGAAAAATATATTATTCAACATCTGTATTGTTCAAAAGAAAATGGAAATGCTAAACTTGCCGTAATGGAAGAGAGAGAGGCACTACAAATATTCTAGAACAGTCTTTACTATTCTGATGCAAAGATTATATCATTTGGAGCTATGTAAATTTGAGATTTTAAGTTAGAGGCGATGGCTTGCATCCAAACTACATTTTCCAGATGTTTTGCAAAAGGCCTTAAGAACTATGGATTCTTTGGATGCCACTGTGCACAGCTTCCATGCACTTCACCTTTATTTGTTACACATGCCTATGATTTCTGCAAACTTCAACCAGGATGCACTTTTTTTTTTAATTGCAAAAAGGTTAAGATTATAATATATAGCAAATAGAGTAAGACAACACCTGCAGCCCCTTTGAAGGAAAGAGCATGGGACCAGGAAGCAAAGCTGATTCAAGACATTTTACAATGAAGTCCTTGAATGAGACATATCAGCGAGTACACAAGGCAAGCTGCTGGATGATTTTCTGCATGTACTTTATTAGCCTACATAGAAAATTAATAAAAAAGTGGGCTTTATCATCTAGAATATTCTTAATATTCAGAGAATGTATACATATAGCAAGGTGATATCAAACTTAATACATATTTTCATATGCTTTTACAAAAATGAGTAAAAAATGAACTACTATGATCAGTTTGGAGTGATGGACTGAGGAAGTTGATGTCCATTTTTTAATGGAGCTGTTTTGGTTGAAGCCTCTTATGCAGCTAAAGTTCATTGGGCAGGGGTGTTCCAAGAGGATGCATTTACTACTTCAGGGAGAGAGATGGGAACATGCCAATTGTTGGCTTGAGCTCTTGTTCTGCTAGAGGGGGTGTCAGTGGTGGGCTTTCCTTTTGTGCCTTGATGCTGATTGGACTGTTGGATGGTGTACACAATTAACTCTACATGGGATCATATAACAGTATTTGTTCCAAGTTCTGAACACTGAGCTGTTGGAATTTGTTGATTTTTTTCCAGCATAGATACAATCCTGATGCTGATGTGACCAAGTGGTGAGATTGACATTACGCTTCCCAAGGTTGGATAAGAGTTTTAAAGTCTCAAAACTTGGCGGCAAGAGTTCTCACTTTTCCATCCATTCCATTAATAGCTTTAATCAGAGCTACATAAGTCTGGTCAACTTCTGGAATGAAGGATTTTAGCATTAGGGGACTGTTCAGATTGAGCTTCAGGCTGAAGAATGGTGCTATTAGGATGCTGAAGGTGTGACTGTCGATTGCCAGAATGGAATTGGATGAAACTTGTATTATTCCCAGTCGTTTTGTTGGATACAAGCCCTTGATGAAGTTGAGTTTATGGGCCTTTTCTTTTAGAGGAGTTTGACTGGAAATTTAGAAAAAAATAAATTATATTAATGTCCACAGATAACCAGAGATAGGTCAATGGGACTTGAGAATACAATTGTTAACAATAGAAAGTTCTAGGAAGAAAGAATCCGATAAACCAAATAAAGGAATAAAAATACATGAGACAATGCAATGTAGTGTGCAACCAAAAAAGGTGGTAATGAAACCAATAAAAATAGCAATGAAGGGTGAGCAAGAACCCCCAAAAGCATGTGCTAATGAAGATCGAAAGACCTCATCGAATATCCCTGTTTTTGTTCGAAGTGGAGAAGCCATCTAAGCCATTATTGATCACTATTAAAAGATTTGATAGTGATTGTTAGGGAGCAACCGATGTCGGAGGGGCTGGGTTGTGAGATCCTAGGTGGAAGCAAAGTGCTTCCTCTAGAATCCCTCCTAACATCCAAGGCTGGTCTAGCTCCTGTAATAGAAATGAAACTCGTAATACAAGTTTGTGCCTATGGTTTGGCGGGCAACTGATATGTAGTAGATCCATGTCCTTGGGTTGTCCTCGATTTGGATGGGACTGTTGCTTGGGAATTTAGAGTGGGTGAAAACATGAGTGGGTTGGGTGGAGTACAATGGAGGTGGAGAAGAATTAACACGAGAGTGAATATTACTAGTACTAGACATAGAACTTTGCATCACATCTTAGGAGCCACTTGTGAATAGTAGAGCAGTGATAGTGCTCTCCCACATGGGCATAATGTCGAGTGGCACTTGCAACTTCATCCTCATCAATACTGATTGGCTCTTGGCGATGCTTGATGTTAGCAGAGTATCGATTAGCATGTAACTGATTGACATTATGTTGATAGATTGGCTCTTTCTAGTGCTAACTTTCAAAATCCTAGTGTAGGCTATCAAACATTTAAATTTGGTAATCGTTGTGGCTTGATTGCATGGCATTATGCTTATATATTGGCTCTTTCTAGTGTTACATTTCAAAATCTTGGCATAGCTTATGAAACATTTACATTTCATAATGGTTGTGGCTTGATTCATAGAATATTTAAGTAGTCTAGGGCTTCTTGTAAGGCCCATCCTTTGAAGGCCATACTTTTGCATTTGATTATTTTTGCTGCATGAAATTTGTAACTAGGATTGACAAGATTTACAAATCTCATTTCGGGTCTTGAATTGTATTGATAATCTAATCAGCTATGTACTCGTAATCCCTTCAACTTCTGTGCAAACAAATGCAGTTTTTGAGTGTGCAAACTCTTGTGACATGTCGAGGTGTAGGGGTTGGGTGGATTGAGGGTGCCTTGAAGGCACTATCTCAACAAAGAGTGTAAATCTCCTGATGACCTCAATTTAGAGCCTAAACAGCCTTGATGTGGCTGATAAATGTTGATGGTTTGAGCATTTGCATGAAAATGTTGAGTTGTTGAAGCCATTCATGTTGTACTTGCTCCCTTAATGCTGAAAGGACTTGGTAGATACATGAACACATAATTGTTAAGTAGTAAATAATTTCCATTGTTTTATTTTTATACAAGCTAGAGTGGTGTGGTATGGTATTCAACAAATTTTCTTTTGCATTAGGTATTAGAAGTAGGGTTTCGACCAGTGGGGTTGGGGATATAGGTAGCGATTAGGAGAAATGAAATATAGGCATGTCTAAGTATCAATTAACAACAATTAGGGCTTATGGGGTTGATATGAAATGTTATTAAATTGTATTTACGAAGATTTTCAAGTAAAAAATGGGTGATGTGGTAAAAATAAGAGTTAGGAAAAAATGTTGAATGATTTGTCAAGGGGAGTTGGGATCAATGACTAGGGATTTTATTAAAATATTGGTAGGTGGGGTGATAACTCTAGAATAGGCATTGGTTGGGTTTTGTGGATATGGTAAGTTTAAATTACCACATTACTCTGTGATATGGCTACACACGAGTAAATGTAGATATAGCCAGGTATGGGTACGTGGAAGGTAATGAAGAGGCAAGACTTAGAAAGTGTGCTGATGGGTTTTTATATTTTCTAAAAAACATTCAAAATAGCCTAACCATAGTTGACAATGCTAAACATCCCTAGTCCAAATTTGGTTGCGGACTAAACATGGTCAACAATGTTAGTAGGTGGTTGCTGTAGGTCTATAACGACTTAAATACTAGAGGGGAGTTACAACTTTCTTGTGTAGGGCTTGAAGGAGAACTCACCTAAATAATTTAAGCGACATAGGCCAAATGGTCCTCTACCCTATTGTGATGTCATTGATGTTGAATGATAACATCGATCATTATTAATTACTGTTTGTTGGATGATCTTTTCCATTCATCAATTGTGAATTGATATTGAGTGTTTCGAGTAATCTATATTGTGTTTAGGGTTTTCACCTACATGTAAATCTTCAACTTTCCTTTTCTTTTCTTGTTTTTTGCATGTGTTGGTTGCGAAAGGAGTTTGTTGAGTTGTCATGGCTTCAGGCCATGGACGCAGTCTTGACAGTTGATTGGGAAGATCACATTCTCCCAAAGAGATTCGTCCTCATGTAGGGAGTGTGAACTCTGATATAGCTGCTTCAATGCATAAAGAGGTTAGTGTTTACACTTGTAGAGGCTCACGTTCATAGGCAAGATCCTCTATAACTTTAAATACTCTCGACTTAGGCTTTTAGATAGTCCAAGGCAAGGAACCTGAGCAGAATGGCTTACTGCTTGGATGTAAATCATTAACATTGAGCGGCGACCATCTCCAGTGCCCTTAGCTTCCCCCATCAACTAAAATGCTAGAGTTTGATAAGGCCATTCCAACCTATACCCACTTGATTGCTAATGTTGCACCTACCTCTATGGAGGATAAAGAAGATATGAATACGAGTGCTGGTTCAAATAGTCATGTAGATGAAGAGGAGGACGATTTTCATTTTCAATTGATTGGTAGTCCGAAATATACAAAAGGTCGGAAAAACTTGGGAGTGTTGAGGAGTAATTTTCTATTTGTTGTGTTGTATGCTTGATGAGGATTCATTTGCCAAATGGTGCATTCTTAATTGGGAAGCGAAGGGCATTTCTCTACACTCATACTGGGGTTTGGGATCCAAATATGTATGCTTATTATTCAACTTTGACAAGTTTTCTTGGTGAATCGTGCAATATGGCACATGGAACATTGTTGGATCTCTGATATATGCCCAATCGTGGCACCCAAACTTCAAACCAAAAGATAGTACGTCAGCCCATTATCCTCTTTGGCTTGAGTTCCCAACAATGCCTACAAAATCAAGGCCATTTGTGGATTTATTTGCTGCACTATTTGGCAAGCTCCTCATCCCGGATGGTAAGTGAAACATTTTTTGTCCTAATCCTAGAGTCTACATGTAAGTGGATCTAAAAAAAAAGCTTCCTGCTGTCATTTCAGTGATGATGATCGATGGAATTTGTCAACAAAAGGTGCATTATTTGATGTAATGTCCCTTTTAGGGCAGATTAGGAAAATTTTGAATATCCCTTACAACCCTTATGATTCAAATACTGAAAATACTTCAAATTCAACTTGCAAACTGAAAATTATCTTCAAATCCTAACAACAATCTGATTTCTATTTTTTTAGGCATCATGCATGCAAAAATAGCTGGAAATAAATATAAAAACCCTCCCAATTATTTTATTAAAGAGCTGGAACAAACATAATACAAAAGAACTCCGGAAAATATGATTTTTGTATTTTTCAGACCAGCTGGAATCAAAATATTACAGCAGCAAATATACTTCACCAAAAAGGCTGGAAATAATGATTCCAAGCCCAAACACAACCATAAAAGAGTGCAAACAACTCCAAAAATTATTAAGAAGCCACAAACTGAAATTTGGGTTGCCATGCCCTAGAAGCCCACAAACTCCTTCAAGATGTAAGTCGCCGCCATAGGAGAGGGTCTGAAAATTTCTGCCAAACCTTTAGTATCCATTCTACACCTTGTGCCAACCAATGATGATGCCCTAGCCCTTTTCGGGTTGTCCTTATGTACAAAAATGATTTCTGAGTGAACCTACGAGTAGAAAATGAGGGTTTTCATCCACAAATTCTGATCACAATGAGGGTTTTCGTTCTAAAATAAAAATGATAGATAGATGATAGATCCCCAAATGAACCCCTTCATCCTCCTTTTATAACATCTTTTTCCTCTTTCTTTCAATTCTGGTGGCCGACTTACTTTATTGAAAAATCACTTTTATAAACATAAGTTGCCTTATAATATAACGTTGTTAAGCACAAGATTATACTGAGAGGGGGTGTGTGAATCAATATAATATATTATTTTTATTTTCAACCACTTAATCTTATATTCACAATTTAGATATTCAAAGCAATCAAAGAACACAACACAAATTAATGCAAAAAGACACTAGATTTACGTGGAAACCCTTTCAAGAAAAACATCGAAGAAAATCTTTCTTAATATATTTCACAAATGTTTGTAGGCACCAACCTACTGAAGACACCAATCCTCAAATTACAATTTTGTAAGCCCCAACCTATTGGATCACCAACACCTCTCGCCAAGCACCAACTCAACAAGAGGCACCAATCTCTTCGAATATGAAGACACCAACCTCCTTATGAAACTTCCTTACCACCTTTAAATTGTTGTTGTCTCAACAAATGATGGAAACTCTTCTTTTCAACTTTAGATCTACTGCTCAAAAAATCTGCTCTTATGTTTCTTCTCTCTTATTCTCTTTCTCATAAGATATTGTAATATCCCCTTCCCAATCAAAGACCTTTGGCCTTTTTGTCAACCCGAATGCCAAAGGGGGAACACAAGGGCGACTTAAGTCACAATAAATTATTATAAAATGCCCGTAGCAAAGGGAAAATAATAGAGCACTTATATTAATTTATTTGACTTAAATATAAATTGGAAATAGAAAATTAAGAAAGCACTTTATTTTAATTGTAATTCCTATGGAAAAGTGTGACTTGCCTTAGTGGCAATAAAAAATACAAAAGAATGTAAAAATCATATGGGCCAAAAGTTATCCCTCCTAGAAAATGCGACTTGGTCTAGCGAAGAGAAATGGAGGGAAGAAAATATTTAATGAAGGAGAATGGTGATTGGTTGTGTAGAAGGCCACTATGGGTCACTTCTTCCTTTAAAAAGGACAAGTTGACTTGGGTTTGGGTTATTCTATGATCATCTTATATTTTTTGAATTGTCTCTGAGGCTTAGAGCTTTGCATAATTTATTCCAAGGATGAAAACCCTTAAGAATTACCTCTAGAGGACGAAAATCCTCTTAGAGCTTTTGAGGAATTTCTACACAAGGATTTCCATTGAGCTTGCAAAGATTTTTAGTTATTTTCAGCAGTTGTTCGAAGGGTTTTTTGCAGATTTGGTCCAAGGGTTTGAAGAGAAGTTGTTATCAGTTGTTTTATGCCTTAGTCCAACTTAAGCGACCACCTATGGAGATGATACTTCATGTTCTAGGGTAGATTTAGAGCTGTTTTTAGTGGCTGTTATTGCTCCATATTTTTCTATATTAGATTCTCCCTTTTCAACAATTTTTTGATGTGCAAGAAGGTATTGTTTTATTTAATTTCAGGGGCAGCAAGTTTGCAGATTTTCATAAATTATTGCAGCCTATTTTACCTTCAAAAATGTATTTTTATGCATGCATGGGCTGTTAAAAATATAGGGATCAGTTTGGAATGAGTGGGTATGAGTTTTATTGCTGATTTGTATGAGTTATTCACTAAACCCTAGTTGCCATTTCCTTATAATATTCAGATATGTGTGATAACATTTCCAGATATTTGCCATAAAGTGTATTTAGTGGTTGGGGTTTGCCTAAAATCAATTTAGGGCAAAATATGCCCATTTGGTGACATTCCAGGAAAATCAGATCCGAATGCAGTTGAAGGAAAGGATGAAGTGGTACGAAGTCCCTCTCTTTGATGGGAATGAGGTAATATTAGCTAGAGGTTGGTTGCAAGAATTTAAGACATTCCTTTACTATAATCCTATGTGTCAAGATGATGCCCTTGAGCTCATCTCTAGATATATGTTTGGAGTAGCAAACACATGGTTGCAACATTTGTTGGAGACCCAAGGGGTTGAATCCGTTGCCTCACTTGCTGATTTCTCACAAAGATTTCTAGAAAAATTTGATGTGCAAGATGGCAAGGATGAGCAAGGAGACAAAATCATGTAGTCCATCCCTATGGAGGAAGAGAATCTAGATCTGCAAGTTGATGAGGAGGGCTTTGTGGTGAAAGCCCAAAGTCCAAATGAAGGGGATTCGGTACAAGAGGAGATACATGAGGATTATGTAGTAAGAGGTACCTCATCCTTGTTGCAACAGTATTATCATGATGAGATTCAGCCCTTTGTGAACAAGGTTGCTAGGGAATTGATACAAATAGGTCAAGCTATCACATAGTATGATGGAATCAACGATACTCCAAGGTATCTATTGTTGCCAATTCAAATTTATTTTCATCATGAGAAGCATGACAAGATAGAGGATGAAGTCTACCATATGGAGTGTTGAACCATTGTTCCAAGTCTATGTCTATGAGCATCTAGAGAGCTATGTATTGTGGCAAGAGCTCTCACATTTAATAGGTACAAGATCAAGACTTTTGGAGCACTACAACATGTTCTATCTGTTGCATATGACACTTGGGCGCGCAAGTTGCAATTTCTTGAGGGCAAGCAATTTTGGGAAGGGAAGATTGTAATATCTCCACACCAATCAAAGACGTTTGGCCTATTTTCTCAACCCGACGGCCAAAGGGGGAACACAAGGGTGACTTAAGTCACAAGAAATTATTATAAAGTGCTCGTAACAAAGGGAAAATAATAGAGCGGTTATATTAATTTATTTGACTTAATTATTAAAGTGGAAATAGGAAAGTAAGAAAGCACTTTATTCTAATTGTAATTCCTATGGAAAAGTGCGACTTGCCTTAGTGGCAATAAAAAATACAAAAGAATGTAAAAATCATATGGGCCAAAAGTTATCCCTTTATTCTAATTGTAATTCCTATGGAAAAGTGTGACTTGCCTTAGTGGCAATAAAAAATACAAAAGAATGTAAAAATCATATGGGCCAAAAGTTATCCCTCCTAGAAAATGCGACTTGGTCTAGCGAAGAGAAATGGAGGGAAGAAAATATTTAATGAAGGAGAATGGTGATTGGTTGTGTAGAAGGCCACTATGGGTCACTTCTTCCTTTAAAAAGGACAAGTTGACTTGGGTTTGGGTTATTCTATGATCATCTTATATTTTCTGAATTGTTTCTGAGGCTTAGAGCTTTGCATAATTTATTCCAAGGATGAAAACCCTTAAGAATTACCTCTGGAGGACGAAAATCCTCTTAGAGCTTTTGAGGAATTTCTACACAAGGATTTCCATTGAGCTTGCAAAGATTTTTAGTTATTTTCAGCAGTTGTTCGAAGGGTTTTTTGCAGATTTGGTCCAAGGGTTTGAAGAGAAGTTGTTATCAGTTGTTTTATGCCTTAGTCCAACTTAAGCGACCACCTATGGAGATGATACTTCATGTTCTAGGGTAGATTTAGAGCTGTTTTTAGTGGCTGTTATTGCTCCATATTTTTCTATATTAGATTCTCCCTTTTTCAACAATTTTTTGATGTGCAAGAAGGTATTGTTTTCTTTAATTTCAGGGGCAGCAAGTTTGCAGATTTTCATAAATTATTGCAGCCTATTTTACCTTCAAAAATGTATTTTTATGCATGCATGGGCTGTTAAAAATATAGGGATCAGTTTGGAATGAGTGGGTATGAGTTTTATTGCTGATTTGTACGAGTTATTCACTAAACCCTAGTTGCCATTTCCTAATAATATTCAGATATGTGTGATAACATTTCCAGATATTTGCCATAAAGTGTATTTAGTGGTTGGGGTTTGCCTAAAATCAATTTAGGGAAAAATATGCCCATTTGGGGACATTCTAGATATTCTATTTGAATGCTTGTAAAATAAATCTCAAATGATCTTCCTTATATAGCCATTATTACCCTTTCGAAAAGGCATTTTTTTTTCCAACCGAGACACCCTTTCATTTAATTTAATTAACCATCTTTTATTTTAACAATGCAAATACATATGTAGGCCATAACTATATTAAATGCTTCCCATTAATTAAATAACTATACAAACAATTAATTTTGCCTCCTCCAATGCTAGCGCCACCCTCCATGCAAGATTGTGGGTTGTCTAAGGGAAAATCGTGGCTCCAAAGGAAAATCACAGGTCTTTGGGAGTTGCACCATTTTTGATCATGACTGCTGTTTTTTTCTTTGCTAATTGCTGACTGTTTGTCTTCCGTTCATACGCTTATTTCCCTTCACTAGAACGCTGCCTAATGCTGATTACAAACAACTGATTTGTCCTTCATGAATGCTGATCATTTTTTTGCAACATATTGTTGATTTTATCCTTCAATAAACATTGATATCTTCCTTCTATTGACTGTTCACATCTCATCATATTGCTGAATTTCTTATGCAAAAACGTTTCTTTTCATATACTTAAATTTCTCTTATCATGGCTCTAAACACTGCTGGTTATTTCCATTACTTTATGACAAACTTCCGTTAATAGTTCTAGCCACTCCTTTGACATCAATGACAATATTTCCAACAATCTCCCCCTTTGTCATTGATGACAACCTTGCAAAGAATTTACTCCCTCTTTGCTGTAATGCACCTTCATCAAAAAATCTTCTTTTTCGGCAACTCCTCCTTTCTATAACTCCCCCTATCAACAATTCTCCCTCTTTGACATCAATGGCAAATGAATACTCAAGGAGCTTGAATAATGCAATGTTAGCTCCCCCTTAACCAACGATTCTCTTAGTTTTTTAATGAGAGGAAGCAAAGGATATTACTCCCAATTTCTACCGTAGATAGTCAAATGTTTCCTTGGGAAGAGGCTTATTGAAAATGTTTGCTATATGTTCAATTTTGGCGATGGATTTCAATTTGACCTATTGTTTTGCAACATGCTCTCTTAAGAAGTGACATCTGATAGGAATATGTTTTGTTCTTGAACACATAACAACATTCTTTGAGATGCTTATTGCACTAGTATTGTCAATCACAAAATATAGAAATTGGATGATCAAATTTTACCATGATATCCTTCAGGGTCTACTTCATCCAAAAAAATTGTGTGCAACATAACATTGCTGCTATATATTATGCTTCTGCTGTAGATAGTGAAACAAAGTTTTGCTTTTTTCTTAACCAAGATACTAAGCGATTTCCAAAGAAGAATGCTCCTCCACTTGTACTTTTTCTATCATCAATGCATCCTGCCCAATCTGAGTCGGTGTATGCTACCAACGTGAAATCTTTACCTCTTAGATACCATTAGCCATAATCCAAAGTGACTTTTAAATATCTGAAGATTTTTTTTACTGCTTGCACGTGAGTTGCCTTTGGTGTTGTTTGAAAACGTGGTGCCTGTTGCTTGCATAATGTTTGGCCTATATGTTGTTACATACAGTGATATGTAGAAGTGTTTGATCTACAGGTGCACAATCCTCCATTCCGAATTTCTTCAACATCTCTTTTACATACTTGGTTTGGGAAATAAATATTCCTTTGCTAGATTGAGATACTTACAAACCAAAGAAAAATGACAACTCACCCAACATAGACATTTCAAACTCCTTTTGCATATATTCGGATTTTTTTTGGATATTTGTTCTTTATCTCCTCCAAAAATGATGTCATCTACATATACTACAACAATCAGTTGATTTTCACCTTCAATCTTAATGTAGAGGTTGCTATCAACATATCCTCTTTTAAATACTTGTTCTTGTAGATATTTGTCAAGCCTTGAATACCATGCTTTAGGGGCTTTCTTTAAACCATACAATGCCTTCTTCAATTTGTACACATGTTCTTTGTTTTCTTATAGACATGTACTTCTTCTAACTTGCCATTTAGAAAAGAAGATTTTACACCCATTTGATAAATTTGAAATCTTTGAAAACAACATATGCAAGAAACATTCTGATGGCTTCTAGTCTTGCAATAGGAGAAAAAGTTTTTTCAAAGTCAATTCCTTCCACTTGAGCATATCCTTTGCAAACTAACCTTGCTTTGTTCCATGTCACTTGACCATCTTCATTCAATTTATTCCTGAATAACCACTTGGTGTTGATTACATTCTGATTCTTGGGTCTAGGTACAAGTTACCATGTTTCATTCTTCTCAATCTGATCCAACTCCTCTTCCATTGTCTTTATCCAATGCTTGTCATGACTGACTTTTGAAAAATTCTTAGGCTCTGTCTTAGATAACAAAGAGAAATTTACTTGCTTAGGTGTACTCATAATTCTTCTCCTAGTTTGTACCCCAGCATCAATGTTGCCAATAATTTAACTCTCAAAATGATTCTTTTGAATAAATCGCGATGGTGCCTTCGTATCCTCCCGCTCTGTTTCATCTAGCTTTTCTACTTCCTCTTCCTTTTCTTCTATGAGGTCAAGCATTTATGATTCTTCTTTTTGAGTGCTTTTATCTCTCCTAAAGCACAAATAAGTTCTTCAAGATTTACCTCACTTTCTTCTTCCATATCTTCATCGTCTTCCAAGTCATCTTTGCTCGTGGAAGCATCATCTTCTATACCCATGAATAATATTTCTTCATTATTGCTATCACAATCACTTACCTCGCTTTCTTCGGATGAGTTGCTACCCCTCTTGGAGTATAGGCTTTTCTTCTGCTTTCCAAATCTTTTCTTGCCTTTTCTTTGCTTGAATCCTTACTTGAACTTAGGTTTTCTCTCCTCATCATCGCTATTTATTTTCCTGGACACTTAGCTGCAAAATGACCAATTTTACCACTATTAAAACATTTGAACGGTAACTTACCTTTGTATTTACCGGATCCTTTCTTTAGCTTTCGTATGAACAAAGCTTCTTTCTCATCTTCTTCACTGCTTGAGCTATCATTTGATTTAGGTTCTTTGATTTTCTCTTTCTTCGAGGCTTTGAATGCTACTTCCTTCTTTGATGGTGTTTCAAATTTAGTTCTCATTTCATACGCTGTAAGTATTCCATGTAGTTCGTCCATGTTCAAATTATTTAGGTCCTTCATCTCTTCAATGGCAGAAACCTTCACATCAAATCTTAATGGTAGGGATCTTAGTACGTTTGGACGATCATAGACTCTTCTACCTTTTCTCCGAGCCCTTGAATGATATTAACAATTTCATCAACACGAATAAGATATCCCACAATATTTTCTTCATCCTTCGTCTTCAGACTCTCAAATTGCCTCTTATGTGTTTGGGGCTTTGCTTTTCTCACCTTATTATCACCTTCATAAATAGTCTTAAGCTTCTCCCAAATATCTTTCGTGGATTCGTAATGCATGACCTTTAATAAAATCAGTCTCGGAAAGACTGCATAAGATTGCGTTCATAGCTTTTGCATTATTTTTCGCTTGCCTTCTTTCCGGCTTGATCTGTTGGTAGAGTTTGTGGGATTGTATAACCGTCTAAAACTAATTGCCAAATATCAAAACCAAGAGCCATTAGATAAGTCCCCATTTTTATGCTCCAAATGCATAATTCGTTCCATTGAACAAAGATGCCATATTTGTGGAGAAACCTTTTGGTATTGAGTGACTAGGCATGTGTGTCTTTGAGATCTACATTCCAACACTGTGGTTGTTCTTGAAGGAACCCGCTTTGATGCCAAATGTTAAGCACAAGATTATACCGAGAGGGGGGGTGAATCAGTATAATATATTCTTTTTATTTTCAACCACTTAATCTTAGATTCACAATTTAGATAGTCAAAGCAATCAAAGAACACAACACAGAGTAATGCAAGAAGACACCGGATATATGTGTAAACCCTTTTGAGAAAAACCACAGAGATAAGATAATTTTATTAATGTCCAACAAATGACCACAATAGTAGGTCAATGGGACTACAAAGTACAAAGCTAAAGGACCCAACAAGGGGACCCAAACGGGTCACCCGAAACACAAAGAGAGAATGGAGAAGAAGAGAAGGAAACAAAAAATGCCAAGAAAGCAGAAAAGAAGGAGAAGAGGGTGACGGTGAGGGGGGGAGCAGAAGAAGGAGCAACACCCCCAACACCATCACCTAACAATCAAGGCCAGCTGGAAGTAGCTCGCAATGCGCTGATATCCAGTATTTGAAACTGTAGAATGCCTCGAAAGCCAATGGTCGGGAGAGAGACGATGCCTCTACGTAGGCCTAGTGGATCTTTGTCTCAATGAGGGGGCCTTGGGACGTGTCAACGGCAGGGAGCCTCTGGTGAAAGAAATGGAGTTCCGAGTCCTGACCGATCTGAATTGTGGGTCCATACTCGTATCAAGATGCCGATTGGTGCCCCTCTCTGAGGAGAACACCGAGAAGAATGAGGTGATTTGTCTAGTATCCATCTATCTAGAAGGAGGGTGAAGGAGCCTGTCTCAAAGCCTGAGGGCCTCTTGCAGATAAAGAGCAAGACATCTCTGATCATAGTATCTGAAGAAAGTTGCAAAGGAAGGATGCTCACAGAACAGGCAATGGAATCTCCCCCTGACCTCGTAGTAAACATGACACCGGAAAATGAAGTGTTCTTCAGTTTCAACCTCCTAGAGGGAACAAAGCAGGCAATTCCGCTCCGGGCGGTCTAACTAATGGTCAGTCTCCACACAAAGTCGATGAGAGCCCACCTTGAACTAACGAAGAGAGATATGAAGGACCTGTAACCAGTGTCGGGAGATGTACATGGGTCTAATGATGAGCCCGTCATGGATCTCAAGAAAGTGTGTAGTGTAAAAGGACATCTTCAGATATAGCCCCCCCGGAGGGTTGGTCCAAGTGTGCTGAATAAATTGTCTGTAGATATCATCTCTGATAATTCTGTGAAGGTCCTGTTGGTTCGGGTGGAGATGGGTAGGGGAATCGAGGGAGTAGCTGAAAGGTGGGAGGCGGTCCATCAAGATGCCTATGGATCCAAGAAAGCGTAAAACACAGACATACCAGCAACGAGATTGATCGCTATGATCTGAGAAGGCAATAGCTTTAGAGGAGTAATAGGCAAGGTAGATGTACCTGTTTCTGTCAACGAAAGAACTAGATAAACCTCAGATGCGGTGTAACATCAACACAAGGTTGAAGATAGTCTCCAATCTAAAAGGGCGAGCCCCAAACTCAACAAGAATAATGTTACGAGGAACGATCTCGTTGCACCCAATGATACACTTGACCATAAGGATTTGGACACACTCAATAGTAGCCCAATTAAAATCCAAGAGGGATGGACCCCAAATCTCTTAACCGTATAGAACAATGAGCCTAGCCAGGGAGTCAAAGAGAGACATCTTGGAAAGGTTGTCCTGAAAGTAATAGCGAAAGCACTGTCTCTCAAGAATCGCCAAAGAACCATACCCCTTGTTAACCTGGGGTTGGAGAGCAGGACGAAGGCTAAAACGTGGTCTAGAGAACAAAATCCCCAAGTATGTATAAGAGTAGGTGATTTCAATCTCCTCTCCCCGATAGAAGTGGAAGTCCGAAGTTTTCAAGCAATTGAAAACCATAACTTTGGTTTTCCCAAGGTTCACTGTCTGCTGCCTGTGATCACAAAAGAGGGCTAAGGCATTTAGCTGCCTTTGGAGTCCCTCCACAGAGGAAGCAAGGAGAACAACGTCATGTGCAAAAAGGAGGATGTAGATCAAAACATGGTGCAGAAGACAGCCATCTCCTTCTTGGATGTGATCTCTGAGAAAATCTTCGAGCTCATCGATGTAGATACCAAACAGGGTAGGGGAGAGGGGGCAAACCTGTTTAACTCCAATAGTACTCCTGATGAAGTCGGACAAGCCTGCAGAAGTGCGAAGATGGCCCAGGACCTCCTCATATTAGTGCATAATGGCTGTAAGAAGGGTCTCAGAAATACCTATATCTCTGAGCTTGCAAAAAAGTGCTTCCCACGGCACTGAATCAAAAGCTTTCCGAAAATCCTCAAAACAACAGAAAACTCTGGAGGAGCGGTGACGAGCCTCCTTGATTATAGCCTAAAGAGTGAGGATGTGATCAGTGGTGTGGTAAGTTGGACGGAAACTCGCCTACCCCCTAGCTCTGCAATGGTGTTGATCGAGGAACTCAGAAAGTTGCAAATGAAGAACTAAGGCATAGATTTTGGAGAATGTGTGGCCCACCATGATAGTCTTGTAATTGTTGGGATCAGAAGTAGGCCCCGACTTGTGGATGGGGTGGATAATGTGGTGGGACCAAGAATTTGGGAAACATGTACAAACCAAAGAGGTCCACAAGGTAACTAAGGAGCATCCTCCGCCTCTGCTTGAAAAGTTCCGCTTGGAACCCTTCCTCATCCCCCGCTTTGCTGCAACTCATAGCTAGAATGGCATTCCTCATGTTCGTGTGGGTGAAAATATGGCAATCAGAGGGAGGGGAAACAACTAGGATCCGAGGTTGCCCTGTCATCACCAATCCGGCACTATGATAATTCTTCACCGGGAACTCCTCGTGCTATGATTATTTACAAATGCACAGCCTTTAGTTTGGTGGATGTAATCTGGAAACAAAACAACATAACACAAGAATACCATCGACTATGATAAGACAGAATGATGACAAATCTGAAATATCAAAATAAATTATAATATTAACATGAAACTGTTACAATCTCACCCATGAGGTATCAAGTGTTATTGACTTCACTTGCTTTTCACCAAGACTATGGGAGAAACTTCACAATTACACCTCTTAATGGCTTCTTCAACACACCTTTAAACTGATGGCTTCCTTCGCACACTTCCTACAATATTTATCACTACTTCCTTCTATGCTAAATGAGGGGGGTGGCCTCTCTATTTATAGAACTTCCAGGGTTATCCATCTTATCTCTAAGATAGGATAAGAAATCCACTCTGACGAATCATATTCCATACCTTAACTCTTATCTGTACATGTAAGCTTATCTGTTAAGATAAGATAAACCTTATCATTTTACATGGGTTCCACATTTTTAGACTTTTTACAAATAAAATACACAAAATATTTATGACCTCACTCTTTGTCTTTATTACCAATATAATATTTCTAATTCCTAATCATGTAGACCCTACTTCTCTAATTACCCAAACTTTGACATTTTAACATTACCGGACCACTTACGACAAATATTTACTTTTTACAACATTCCTATTGTACTTTGACTGTTACCCGTACTCCACATTATTGGCGGCACCGTACTGACGGCGCCGTTATCTTCTATCAGACACTACTACTAATTATACTTAACAACATCCTATTCCTAATACATACATTAATGAAATAGAAATTACGGAGGAAAATTTTAGTGTCGACAGGCCAGGGATGTCATAAAGAGTGGAGGTGCGAGTAAACATGGAGTGGAGAATGGAGTAAACATGGAGAAAACATTTCTTAATATATTTCTCAAATGTTTGTAGGCACCAACCAACTGGAGACACCAATCCCTAAATTACAATTTTGTAAGCACCAAGTCTTAGGTCCTTGCGAGTTGCGCCATTTCTGATCATGACTGCTTTTTTTTTCTTTGTTGATTGGTTACTGTTGTCTTCTGCTCATTTGCTTATTTCCCTTCAATAGAATGCTTCCTAATGCTGATTATAAGCAACTGATTTGTCCTTCATGAATGCTGATCATTTTCTGCAACATATTGCTCATTTTATCCTTCAATAAACATTGATATCTTCCTTGTATTGATTGCTGTTCGCATCTTGATCATATCACTGACTTTCTTATGCAAAAATGATCCTTTTCATATACTTAAACTTCTCTTATCGTGGCTCTAAACACTGCTGGTTATTTCCGTTACTTTCTGACAAACTTTCGTTCATAAGTCCAACCACTCCTTTGACAACAATGACAATATTTCCAACAAATGTAAAGTTGCATTTGGTCGACTTAGTTAAATCATTAATTTTACTTTAAGTATTTAAAAATGCTTGCTCTTTTAATAATAAAATAATAATGTTATTTAGTTGCCCAAAGATTAGAAAGGACCAGGCCCAACTTAAATAATATTATTAATTATTTTACTTTATAAAAGGGGACATTACAGTCCCGCCTTCCCAAATTGGTTGCCCTCAAGCAAATGCCAACTCATATGCGCAAGTATCACTATGCCAAAGTTATGAGTCATGTTGTAGTGCAAGTGATGAGTCATGTTGTAGTGCTCATAGATGTTAGACCTTGTACCTGTTAAATGGGATAGCTCTTGCCAAAGAACATAGTATTATCTATCCCAAATGGATAATGAAGGCCATTCTACATCAAGTTAATTCTCAAAAAGTTGTAGATATCTCGAAACATTTGCATATTCCCACAAGATTGAAGGCTACCAAATGCCCATGTCATTGTGTTGCTGCTGTCCTACTTGGTTCCTCTTATGCTAAGAAGGTTTTGGGATACCAACAACAACACTATGAAGGTGGTATCGTCATTGGTTTGGAGGTTGGTGCCTCATAAAATGAAGAGATTGGTGTCTCTTGTTGAGTTGGTGTTGGGCAGAAAAAATCGGTGTCTGAATTGCTAAGTTGGTGCTTCGTATTGGGGATCAGTGTCTCCAGTAGATTGGTGTCTACATGAATTGTAAAAGAGTTATATATAAGCAAATATTTTGCCTTAGGTTTTTTCCGAAAGGGTTTCCACGTAAATATTGTGATCCTCTTATGTTGCATAATTTTTAGATCTTGTGAGATTGTTGTTGTTCTGACTATTAAAGTTTTGAATTGTTAAAAGTTTATCTTATACTGATTCACCCCCCACCCTTCAATATAAGCGTGTGTTTAACAATTGGTATCAGATCTAGTTCCTTCAGGAACAATCTAAACGACAGAAGGTAGATCTTGGCAACACACATGGCCAGTAATCAAGTACTAGAGGTTTCTCCACAAACAAGGCTCCATTATTCGACGGGACAAATTATGCTTTCTGGAGCATACAAATGAAAACCTATCTAATGGCTCTAGGGTTCAATGTTTGGCAATCGGTAGTAACGAGGTATATAACCCCTCAGACTCCATCGACGGATCAAGCCTGAAAGAGGAGTAGTGAAAATAATGCCAAAGCCTTGAACGCAATACTATGTGGCTTGTCTGAATTTTAGTTTGTCAAAGTTATGCATTGTGACATGGCAAAGGAGACATGAGACAAACTGCAGGATATCCATGAGGGAGACACCAAAGTAAAGCAGGCTAAGCTCCAAACCCATAGAAGACAGTTTGAGAGTCTAAAAATGAAAGAAGAGAATGTTGCAGCCTATCTTCGTGTGGACAAAATTGTGAATACCATCAGAAGGCTCGGTGAAAAGATAGAATAACCAATAATAGTACAAAAGTTGCTAAGGTCTCTCCCCTTAAGATTTGATCGTAGGGTTTCCGCAATTGAGGAAATAAAAGATCTTAACACACTAAAGATGAATGAGATGCATGGAATCCTCACAATATATGAAATGAGGACAAACAAAAAAGCCGTTAAAGTGAGAAGCTGCCTTTAAAGCTTCAGAAAGGGTCAAAAATGCAAAACCTGAGTCAAGTGATGAATCAGAAGAAGAAGAAGCTCTTTTTGTGAGAAATCTGAAAAGGGATCTGACAAGTATAAAGTTAAGTTTCCTTTCAAATGTTTCAATTGTGGTGAGATAAGGCATTTCACTGCTAAGTTTCCTCATGCAAAAGATGATAGTAGTGATGAAGAAGAACACGCTATAGTAGGAAAGAGCAAACATCCATACAAAAAGAATTATAAGTCAGGCAAATATGAAAAGAAGAAAAGCTCTGACAAGCATAAGAAAAGCCTCTACACCAAGGAGAGTAGCTCAGAAGAAGATAGTGATAGAGCAGAAACTCTTTTCATGGCAATAGAAGCAAATAACGATGACGACCAAATGTTTCTGGAAGAGGAAGAAATTTTTGAGGATGTAGGAGAAGTGGATCTGGAAGAACTTGTTTGTGCCTTGGGTGAAATAAAGAAGCTTAAGAAAAAGAACTTGAAGCAAAAATTACAGCTTCAGAAATTTAAAGAAGAAGGTGGAAATTCGCAACTGAACATATCTCAAAGCTTCGAAGAGTCTGAAAAGATTACTATCAGTCTGAAAACTCAATTAGAAGAGGTTAAAAGCATTGAGGAGGTAGTAAGAGATAAGCTGGAATCCAAAGAAGAAAATTGTGCTAGGCTTGACTATGAAATTGTTGATTTAAGAAAGGAATTGGAGAAGTCTAGTGATAAGCTAAAAAATAGCTTAAAATTTGAAAAGACCACTGAGGTCTTGGATAACATTCTTAATAGCCAAAGGTCACCATGCATCAAGACGGGTCTTGGCTATGAAGAAAACAACAAGTTACTAAGAAGGATTTGAATTCAAAAATTGTTGAACCTCCAAAGAAAGAAGATAAGACTCCTTAGAAGAACAACATTCCTCAAAAGGATAACAAAGATGAGAACAAGTGGCATAAGGTTCCCGCAAGAAACTTTAGAAGATCCTTCTATCCAAGGCAGCCTTACATGACCAAGTATCAAAACTCCTTTTATGGTTATTGTCATAAGGCAATAAATTGTAAGGTTCAGGCAAGGAATAATGGTTGGAATAAAAGTGCTTATGGTTATTCAAATAGAAACCATAACTCATTTGCTGCACTATCGGATTACAATGCATATGATATCGTGTGTTATAAGTGCAACAAAGTTGGTCATATAGCATGATATTGTAGAAATGTTTCTGTAGAGAATCCAAAGAAAACCAAGAAAGTGGATACCTTGGCCAAGCCAAAAAACAGAACCTACAAAAGCTTGAGAGAAGAAACAAAAGGAAGAGAAAGAGAAAGCTATGCTTGTTCAAATTGCTTTTCATGTGCAAAATGAAGAACAACATTGGTACATTGATAGTAGATGCCCCTAGCCGTATGACATGAGATCAGAGCAAGTTCCATTCCTTGAAGAAAGTAAGTAGAGGAACAATAAAATTTAGAGACAACACTACCTCAAGAATAGCAGGCAAAGGTAATCTTAGTCTCAACGATGGAAAGACAAAAATTGAGAATGTGTTGTATGTTGAAGGGTTGAAGCATAACTTCCTAAGTGTTAGTCAAATGTGTGATCAAGGACACATCCTCACTTTCCATCCTCAAGGTTGTGAAGGAAAGCTGATTCAAGAAGATTAGTTGCAGATGCAAACAGAGCCACAAATAACTCGTATGTGCTCAATGAAGTTAAGAAAGAAAGATGCTATATGACAAAATCAAATGAGAGTTGGTTATGGAATAGAAGAATGGGCCATATGAATTTTGACAATTTGGTGAAAATCAACAATAAGCAGTGTGTGAGAGACATGCCAAAAATCACGAAGCCTTCAAACACCATTTGCAAGCAATGTCAGCATGAAAAAAAAGCTAGAGGCAAATTCAAATCAAAGGAATATACAACAACGAAGCCTTTGGAATTGATTCATATAGACTTGTGTGGTCCCACAAAAACTCAAAGTTTAAAAGGTGAGAGTTACTTTATGTTGTTAATTGATGACTATTCTAGAATGACATGGGTTGCTCTTCTAAAGAATAAATTTGAGGCATTTGAGAACTTTAAATTTTTTAAAGCATTAGTAGAAAATGAAACTAGGTTAAAAATTAAGTGCTTGAGATCATATAGAGGAGAATTTCTTTCAGATCAATTAGGAGAATTTTGTGAGGAACATGGAATAAGAAGACAACTCACAGTTGTACGAACTTTGCAACAAAATGGAGTTACTTAAAGAAAGAACCGAACAGTTTAGGAGATGGCAAGGACTATGTTGAATGGGTCCAAATTGTTAGATATGTATTGGGGAGAAGCAGTTAAGACGGCGGTTTATATCCTCAATAGAGGACAAATCAGAGTAAACAATACCAAAACAACTTACGAACTATGGAAGGGTAGACCAACTACCGTTAAATACTTTAGGGTGTTCAGAAGCAAATGTTCATATTAAAAGAAATGATGAAGATTTAGGAAAGTTTGACTCTAGATTTGATGAAGGTATTTTTCTTGGATACTCAAGGAATAAAGCTTGCAGATGCTATGATAAAAGACTTCAAAAGATTGTGGAAAGTGCCAATGTAAGAGTGGATTAGTTCAGAAAACATAAGGTGATCACACAAGTAAGTGATCACTCAGAAGAATCAGACCAAAATGAAGTAGAAAAAGAAATTGAAGAAGAGGATTGGGAAGATACTACGACACCATCAAGATTTGTTCAGAAGAATCATGGAGAAAATTTGATTATTGGTGATAAAGATGCTGGGGTGCAAACTCGACGGAGGATAGTAAGTACATCTGAGCGAGTCAATTTCTCTTTGTTATAAAAAAAAGAGCCTAAAAATGTTGTAGAAGCTAAGTAAAGATGAATCTTGGGTCGACTCCATGGAGGAAGAATATAATCAAATAGAAAAGAATGAAACTTGGGAACTTGTTCCAAGACCAAAGAACAAAAATGTGATTGGCACCAAATGGGTCTTTAGAAATAAGTTGAATGAAGATGGGGAAGTAACCAAAACCAAGGAAAGGTTAGTATGTAGACGGTTATGCTCAAGTAGCAGGTATTGATTTTGAAGAAACCTTTGCTCCTGTTGCTCGATTAGAAGCCATTAGAATGTTTTTGGCATATGCTAGTTGTAAGAATTTTAAGGTTTTTCAAATGGATGTCAAATATGTGTTTCTAAATGGAAAATTAGAGGGAGAAGTTTACATTGCGCAACCGGAAGGTTTTCTATTGTCAGAGTACAAGGATTTCGTGTGCAAATTGAAGAAGACACTATATGGGCTAAAACAAGCCCCCTGAGCATGTTACTCTAGACTTGACGCATATCTTCTTCAACAAGGGTTCAAAAGAGTAGCAGCAGAAAGTAGTCTCTACATTAAGATAAAAAGTAATCATCAATTGATCGTTGTTGTGTATGTAGATGATAGAAAAATGTACCAAGAGTTTGCATAAAAATATGCAAAATGAGTTTGAGATGTCAATGCTAGGAGAATTGTCATTTTTCCTTGGTTTACAAAATCTGAAAAGGGAATATTATCTCTCAAACTAAGTATGTAAAGGAGATGTTAAAGAAGTTTGAAATGGAAGATTGCAAACTAGTCAGCATCACTACGGTTACAGGATGCAAGTTGAGTAAGGATGATGAGTCTCCCGAAGCAAATCAGATTCTATATAGGTCAATGATTGGCAGCTTATTGTACACAACAACCTCTAGGCCAGATATCATGCATGCAATTGTTTTAGTGACACGTTTCCAAGCAGCCCCAAAAGAAGCACATGTGCAAGTGGTTAAGAAAATATTAAGATATCTAAAAGGCACTTTAGATTATGGTTTGTGTTACCCAAGAGGTGGAGATTTCACCTTAACAACATATACAGATGCAGATAGGGCAGGTGACATGGATGATAGGAAAAGCACAAGTTGAGGGACATTTTTCCTTGGTGGAAATTTAGTGCATTGGTTGAGCAAAAAACAACTTTTTGTTTCCTTGTCCACAACAGAGGTAGAATACATAGCAACAATATTGTGTTGCACATAGGTTCTATGGATGGAACAAACTCTACAAGATATTAAGGTAGAAAATGATGATCCCATTTCTATATTTTGTGATAATACTTGCACTTAACATTTTGAAGAATCCGGTTATACACTCCAGAACTAAGCATATTGCGATCAATATCATTACTTGAGAGAGCAAGTAGTTGAAAAGAATGTTAAATTGGAATACATTGCCACAGAGGAGATAACAGACATTTTCACAAAGTGTCTCTTAAAATCTGATTTCCAGATTCATAATCAGATTTTTAAAGGCTAAGATCAGCTGGTTTGCATAATTTTTGGGCTTGGAAAACTCTATTTTCAGTCATGTCTGTGAGCTGGTCATCTGCAGATTTTAAGTAAAATTCCAGCCCTCTTGTTGGTAAGAAAATTGGTATTTTTCTTCATGTTCTTGCATACATAAAATTTCTGATCTGTTTTGAATAATATTTGAGTGAATTTACTTAAGTTTTGTTGAGTAATAACTCTTAGGGCAAGTTGCATTTTCCATAAATAATTCAGATTTGTAGTATTTTGTCAAATATATGTTCTATAAATTGCTATTTTAGATCAGATTTACTGCTGTTCCATTTAGGGGTATAAATTGTCCATTTGGGGACATTACGTCTGTTGATGTTGTGGTTCAAGATGAACATGCCATTGATGAGGAGGAATCCAACTTTTTCCCATCTCCCAATGATGTATGGTAGTCTGACAATAATGAGCAACCTTTACCCATCCATTTGCACGAAGAGTTTCCATAATTTGATGAAGGTTAGGATATTGAGCAATAAGCGGTGGCTGACCATCCCATGAGTTGGTCCAAAAATTAGTAGTTTGACCATTATTAACTATCCAGAATCAGTGTCCCTTGATAATAGCTTCTCCAGCTATCAAGACTGAAAGGATAGGAGATCCTTTAGAAGGGAGGGATGAGCGAATGATCTTCATTGGAGGATTATTCTCTGCATATTTAGCTCTAAGATTAGTAGCCCACAACTCACTAGCTAATCTTGTAACATCTCCTTAGAGTGGGAGCTTCCTTGACTCCCGACGAAGGATTGTTCTATTATTTTAAGGAGAGCTAAACTTCCTGATTGTAACATCTCAAAGGAAGAAGCAATGGCTCTAAAGAAAATTAATGAAAATGAGGACATCTTTGTCCTTAAAGCGGACAAGGGTAACGCCGTTGTCATTCTTGACAAATCTGATTATAAAGGAAAAATGTTTGATCATTTAGGATGTGGGAGCTATAGGTTGGTTAATAAGAATCCTCTAAATAAGATCACGAAGGAGGTTATCCGGGTCATGAACAGCTCATCTTTAAGTACGGAACAAAAATGAAAGCTAAAACCCTTAGATCTGATTTTGCCTCGAATATATGGCCTACCAAAAATACACAAATTAGGCATACCGCTTAGACCCATTGTTGACATGATTGACTCGCCGACGTATGGTTTAGCTAAATATCTTGCAGGGAAACTTGAATGATTTGTTAAAAATACCTCCTTGTTTATAAAATATTCCACCGATTTTGTACACATAATTGAAAATAAGAATGTTGAAAAACAAGACATTCTGGTAAGCTTTGATGTTATTTCACTTTACACCAACATACCAATAGTCGAAGCCATAAATTTGACTAAAGCTTTAACTGATCAAGAGACTGCTGAATTAACTAAATTTTGTCTTTGCTCCACTTTCTTCACCTTTAATGGTAAATTATATGAAAAAAATGAGGGGGTTCCGATGGGTTCTCCTTTGTCACCCATTGTGGCAAACCTATTCATGGAAAGATTTGAAGAGAAAGCAATTGGATCTGCCCCCTTAAAACCCAAGTGGTGGTATAGATATGTTGATGATACAAATGTAAACTAGAAACATGGCATGGATCAACTGCATAAATTCTTCGAACATTTAAATATGCAGTCACCACACATACAATTCACTATGGAGGTCGAAGAAAGTGGAATGCTCCTATTTCTTGATGTTCTAATCAAATGGAATGAGGATGGCTTTCTTGCAAGATAAGTTTACCGGAAAAAGACTCACACTTACATATATATTAGGGCCGACTCGCACCATCGCCCTTGTTAGAAAGATGGGGTCTTAAATACTCTGTTTACAAGAGCCTTGAGAATTTTTGATAATAATCACTTACACTCAGAAAAGAAATATCTCACCAACGTTCTCATAAGGAATGGTTACAAGAAATGGCAAATCAGAGCCGTCGCCAGGAGAGCTAAGGTGGGTGTGTCTAGCTCGTCTCGTTCTTCATCTCTATGCATTGGGGGTAACAATAAAGCATTCCTACCCTACATTTTTGGGATTACTGACATGATTGCCAGGATTTTAAAAAGAAAGATTATTAAAACTTGTTTCAAACCGATTAAAACCATTAGAAACAAGTTTAAAAACCCTAAAGACCCAATTTGTCCTTATTCAAGAAAAGGGGTTTACTCCATACCGCGTGGGTGCGGAAAAACATACATAGGTGAAATGTGGAGATCACTAAAAACAAGACTTCACGAACATTGTAAAGATTTGAAATTTACCCGGGTTAGTAAATCGGCTTTGGCGGAACACGAAGACATAACAAAACATGTTGTCTGCATTAACAACGCAAAATTAATAACCATAGAATCGTACTAACAGCCATAAAATTAATTGCTCCCTCTTCCCTATGCTTCCATCATTCTTTAGTTTAATTCCCCCTCTTTTTAATTTTCCTCAGTTTTCTATCTTAATTTTAATAATTGTTTATTTATCTTTTTACTTTGTCTTTTCACATTTCTTCCTGGAACAACATGTCCTTTGGTCAAATTTAAGTATTTATACCAGTTCACTATCCATCTCTGCTCTCAAGCAAATGCTCACCTTGATGATGGTTCCAATACGTGAACTGAAATGTTGGTGCTAATCCTCACTACGCAACGCATCTAGAAGCTTTTCTTCTTCTAACCTGTGATATGAACCTAAAATCTTTGGTCTCCAATAAAGTTTGGCTAGTAAGGCCTTGCTATGCTTAATAGTGGAGTGAAAACCTAAGCCTCCATCATATTTGGCTGACACAAGGCATTCCATTTGACTAAAGACCATTTACGCTTGTCTTGAGTTCCGCTCTAGAGAATTTTTTGGCATATGGAATCCAATTGTTTCAAAGTTCTCACGGGAATATTTAAAATAGATGACACATAAATTGGTAAAGCTTGGTGAACAACTTTAACCAAAGTCATTCTGCCCCCTGTTGACAGCCACCTATTTATCCATTTTTGTAATTTATTATTAGTAATATTTACTAGCAATTGCCAATCCTTGTTTTGCTTTGTTGCCAAAGGAATGTCGAAATATTGCAACGGCAAAGTGTCCTTTTCTGAATTTTAGAATATCCAGAATTTGGCTTTCTTGCCTTGAAGAACAATGAAAAAAGAAGATGCTAGATTTACCCTCATTAATCAATTGTCCTGTGGTGCTAGTGAACACTTGTAGACTCTTGTTCATTCGATTTGCTTCTGAACAAGTAGCCTTACCAAGAAGCGTAGAGTCGTCCACAAATTGAAGATGTGAAAGAGGATTAGCTCCAGTTGCCAGTTTGATTCCTCCTATCCTTTTATCTTGACAGGCTTTGGTCAACTATCTTCCCATACATTCAGCCAATATAAGAAAAAGAAAGGGTGAAAGAGGATCCCCTTGTCTAATCCCTCTAGAAGCCAGAAAGAGTTTTGAATGGCTGCCGTTAAGCAAAACTGACTAAGAGACTGAGGTTAGGCAAGCTTGAACCCATGCTATCCAGTCTAAAGAGAAGCCAAACTTCGCTAACACTTGACACAAAAATCTCCAATTTACTCGATCATAAGTGTTGGAAAGATTAAGCCTAATGAAAATTGAAGGAGAGTTGTGAATGTCTGTAGAGTGAAGAGCTTCCTGTGCAAGAACTATCTCATCCTGGATTTGCCTGCCACGGTCAAATACCCCTTGCCCTGGAGATATCAATTTGTGCAAGAAAGGTTTCAGCCGGTCTGCCATAAGTTTTGTTATAAGTTTATACAGCACGTTACATAGGGCAATATGTTGAAAGTCGGCTATATCTTACACCTCAGTAGCTTTAGGAATAAATCAATAAAGGTTTTGTTTATTTCTTTTAGCATATTTTTAGCACATCTCACTTCTTCAATAACCTGCAGAAGCTTGCTTTTCAGAATATCTGAAAAAGTTTGCTAGAATTCAATAGGGAATCCATTAGGTCCTGGTGTTTTTTCCTTTTCCATGCTAAACACCACCTTTTTTAATCCATTTTCCAAAACTGGAGATTGGAGATGCTCATTATACGAGGCATTAATATTTAATTTTAAGTTTTCAACTTAATATTTCTGGTGCCTATGTTAAATTAGTTGATGTTTTAGCAAGTGGTGGGCATTATACTGAGGCGTGTTAGGCGCCTGCGGATAAAGAATGTGCATCTTCAGCAAACAGGCCATGTTTTGAGCAGAAGATGTTGAATATTGTGTGGTAAAGAGGAGCACACAGCTGTAAGGAAGAGGCGCTTTATTCAAGAAGCCTTTTCAGATTTATTAAAACTATATTATGCTGTTTTAAGCAACTATATGCTTCAAACTGAACCACAAAGCAACTGGATAAGAGGCTAGGAAATTGTTTCAAAAGGAGTGAGAACTACATTTGTGTGAAGGGTGAGAGTCATTTAACATAAATGAGGGATCCGAACAAAATGAACCAGAAGTGTGAAAATGATGTGATTGCTGTTGGTGGAAAGATGAGTGGAGGGTGAAGCAAAGCGCTGCACATAAGAGAGGTGCCATGACAAGGTAAAAATTACACTCTAAGGTATGATTCTATGAACATTTACGTAGATGACATATGTAACAGTTTATTGTGTGTGTGTGTGTGTGTTTATACACATCCATTTTCAGCATTATGAATCTGCAAGGGGGAACTAAGAAAAAGAAAAATATTCAAAATATCACATTCAAAAAATCAAAAGGAAATTTCAAAAGGAAAATATTCAAATGTCATTTGCAAAATGCTCTATTTTAATTTAATAAAGTTATCAAACTTTAGTTTTTTATTTAATATTTTCTACAGTGCCCAGATGAATAAAATTATTTTCTGATCTTTCAATCTGTTGCGGATATATCCACGGAAATTCTCCAACACTAGCAAAATTTCATTATCAAGTATTCCGTAAAATGTTTTGACTCAAGCATTTATTGTTTTTAAATATTTTATTGTTTTAGAGGATCTATAGATTAGTTTGGAAAGTTATTTGTGAATTCATAATTTTTGATCTAGGAAGAATTTTTTGACCAAAATTTGCCACAGCGTAAAACACTGTATTAATAATTTTGGCATTAGGATTTTGTCTACTATGTTACAGTTCGGAAGATATAATTTGTTTATTGCTAAATAGTACACAAAACCTAAATGCGAATTAAAAATATTTATTTATGTATTTGGGTGCACTGTTAGTAATTCCCGACACCTATAAACAACTTTTTGATTGAGGGGAGAATCCCGTTTTCATGAACAAGACAAAGTACCAAGAAAAAACAATACAGAGACTACGGGAGCACATCATGTTTTAGATCATGAATGCAAGACCATGAAGATTGACCTGGCTAGTTGAGCCAAGTTTTAGAGGGGGTTGGAGGATCACAAGAGGATGGAGGAAATTTTACAATCATGAGCATACCACTAGCTCAGAGATTGGTTCATTGCTTTGGCAGCAATCCAAAGCCAAACAGACTACAGAGCTGAAGATGGTGATCATGAATGGCAGTGATGACAAAGACCATACACTAGTTGCATATGAGATGATCATTGAGGTTGGCCCCACTGAGAAAGTGTAATGAGAAACCAGTCCTACTACTGATGTTTTGTAACTAGTTGGTGAGGGTTAGTCCAACCAGAGGAATAGTTCAGGTGAGACCCGATTCCACCTTGGGATTAGCATAGTGAGGACCACTCCCACTATTGGTATGTTTTGGACCCACTATTGGTATGTTTTGGACAAATAGTTGGGTGTGTCCTTATTCACTCAAAGTTGTTGTGTTGTGAATGATCACGTGTCCTTGTTCATACAAGTGTGTCCGAACTGTTGTGAGAGTCCTATTCATACTAATATGTTATTTTTCAATGAACGATGGGCTTGGCCATAATCATTAGTTGTTAGTAAGTGTAGTGAGGCCGTTCTCGCTATTGTTTGTAAGTTTGATGTATCTGAGAATGTTCTAGTTCACATACAATGTTGGTTCTCTCTCAGTGTTTGAACTATATGTAATAATGGGGGGGTGTAGGGGAGCGGGATGTTGGGAATCATACATAGTTGTAGGAT